>KV419404.1:0-23571 GCA_001630475.1 Sistotremastrum niveocremeum HHB9708 | reverse complement strand
ATTCAGAATGTGGCCTCCAAGACTGACAAGACCATCAAAGATTTCGAGGGGCAGTTTGAAGACATCAAGGGCGCATTTCAAACCCTGACTACAGAAAACATCCATGCAGCTGTGATCAAGATACGGAGTATCCAATTGGAACTGTTGGATGAAGTCCAGGATCTTCGTGAGTGTGTAGTTATCTGGTATAGCTGTGACGCTGACATCGTCGTGTTCATAGATGTCCAAGTTAACCTGAACGACATGATATATCCGAGAGGGGCAAACTTTGATCCGAAGAAAGCCTGCCTCCCGGACACGCGCGAGCATGCCCTGCATGTGCTTCAGAAGTTCGCCAGTGGACTGGCACTGCACGATCATCAGATGCAAAGAAACTCTTCTAACTCTTCTGTGTTGTGGATCAAAGGCGCAGCGGGAACCGGAAAGTCATTCATCGCTCATCGACTCGTCCAGCTCTGGCAGCCACACGGGAAGATGGGATCCTCTTTCTTTTTCAATTATCGCACTCAGAAAGACGCACCTCCCCATTCTCTGATACCAAAGTTCTCTCAGGATCTTGCCAGCGCTTATCCAGCCTGGAAACATGCACTCAATGCGATCATCGAAAGGAATCGGAGTCTTCGTTACGAGACCTCGATTCTCCAGCAGTTCGATTCGTTGTTGATCCAGCCTACCCGTGCTGTCTTTATCCCTCACCCCATTCTCTTCGTGATTGATGGGCTGGATGAAGCAGGAGACCGCGAAGGACGCTCCGAGTTGATCGAAGTCCTGACCACTCGGTTTCACGAGCTTCCGTCCAACTTTCGCTTCGTCTTGTTTTCGCGTCCAGAGCGCGACATTGCGGACGCATTTGCCAGTTCCTCGCATCACATATCGCTTGATATGAAGGATCTCTGCACGGCCGATGACGGGGATATCGAAAGATTGGTTGAGAATAAATTCAAACCTCTGAAGGCGAAGCCCGAAAATGCAGGATGGCTCACTGATGGAGCACTTTCTCATCTGGTGCTCAAGTCAGGCGGTTTGATGGTATTCGCCGGCACGGCATGTGATTACATTATCATTCCAGTACAGGGCTCGACTTTTGCTGGCCGTCTCAAACATATCCTTGAGCTTGAGCAAGTCCCTAAGATGGACTCGCTCTACAGTGCGATCCTGCAGGCAAACATCGGAAGCGACAAACAGGCCACAGCTCATTTCCAAACTGTCATGGGTCGGATGGTATCCCTGCAAGAGCCGCTGTCGTATGACGCGTACGTGGCTTTGGATCGCCATGGGGTGCATCAGAATGCTACAGAGACAACACTCCCTTTCATGGCTTCATTATTGCACGGTGTACAGGACCGCGGAATTCCGATCTCTCCCATACACAAATCATTCACCGATTTTCTGATTGACAAAGATCGAAGTGTGGAGTATCACATTCGCAAGCCAGACCATCGCAGGTTATTGCTCCGAGACTGTCTGAGCGAGATGGCGAAGAACCTCTGGTTCAATGTCTGTGGTGCGGAAACGTCCGACAATGCCGATCAAGATAAGCAGCGACAGAACATATCAGCACAACTCAAGTATGCCTGCCAATTTTGGGCCGTTCATCTTTCTGATATCACATATGATTCGGAAATTGCCACTCAACTCAAATTGCTTCTCGAACAAAAATTGCTGCATTGGCTTGAAGTTCTTAACTGCATCGAATACAGTGAATCGATCTCGGCGCTCGTTGCACACATCATCAGGTGGTCTCAGGTAAATCTTTCTTTCCTTTAGGGGTTATCATGCACTGTCGTACTCTCTTTCCGACAGTGGGACGACGTGGAGCTCGCACACATCGGCCCAGAAACCGAAGCATGGCTCCGCCAAAGTAGCGATTTCCAGACAACAAGCGGTCCTCATGTCTATCTATCCACCTTGCCATACGTTAATCCGACCAATTGGGTACATCGCCAATACCGTCACCTATTCCATCATCTCCCTGTCGTGACTTCGGAGTTGTTGACTGACCCAAGCTCCCTTGAGAAAACACTCTTTTATCTGGTCAGAGATGGCACCAATATTGCTCGGGCACAATATTCGCCTGATGGTGCTCACCTTTGTGTTTCAAATGGCCCGCTCTTCGTGTTGTTTGATTCCACATCTTATGAGCCGATTTGGAGGCACGAATATCCAAGCACCACCGGGATTCGTGATTGGCATTTCTCCCCAGATGGAAGTTGCATCTATCTGCTCGGGCAGAATTTGGAGTTTGAGGTGATGCAAATCATAGACGGTACCTGCCGCTCATCTCCCATCAAAATCCACCCCACTGAAGACATCATTCATGCCGTTATTTCCTTCGATTGTCGTTATGTTCGTTCTGTCACCAAACAAGGCGCTATTCTGAAGTGGTGCACTCAAACCGGAGAGCACATGACTCCTTCAACCCTTCCAGATTTCGATATATTTGATGATCATGGCAATGTTGCACTCTCGCCGGATGGTGTAAGTCTACTGCGGTGGGGAGGAAAGGGATCTGGCTATCAAATCTCTTGCTGGACTGCCAAGGGTCTAAGCCCTAGTTTCTTCAATCGACACACGGGCCCCATCCGAGATGCCATATATTCCTTCGATAATTCCACAATATTTTCATGTGACGATGAATGCACAATTCGTGCTTGGAGTCTCCACAGTGGACAGGAAAAATGGCGCTCCGAGGTGCATGAACAACATGCGGATTCCCCCTGCTGCCTCGCTGCTTCTCGTGACAATCAGCTTGTCGCAAGCGGCTCAGAAGATGGCACTGTCCGTCTATGGGATGCAACTAACGGACGTCTGGTTTGCAAACCCCTTCAAAGCCAACATGGTTCGCCGAACACGCTGGAGTTCTCTCCAGATGGAGAGCGGTTGGTCTGCGTCACAACTGAGGGCATTGCGTATGTGTGGAATGTCGAGCTAGCGATCTCTGCTCCGCAATGAGTCCGCATCACTATGCAGGCTCTTCACGAGCCGTCTTTGGCATCCAGATATCAACCGACAGTTCACTTATGGCCGTGGCTGTCGGATCAGATGTCATCCGCATTCAGGAGACCAAGTCCGCGAAAGTTATTGCTCGAAAATCATTGAGGTCTAGACCTGACACCTACGGAGTATTGGCCTTCTCACCGGAGAACTCAATACTGGCATATGCTGACGACACGCATTGCATCGGACTCTGGCACTGGCAAACTCCCGAGCAGGATCATCATCTGTATGAGGGACATACTGCCTATATCCGGTCACTATGTTTCTCGCCCAACGCAGAGCTGCTGCTGTCAGCCTCTGACGACAAAACAATCCGGGTTTGGGATATCCGATCTGGGACTGCATCGCCCTTCCGTGTCATCCAGACCAATGGAATGTCGCTACCTATAAATGCTGTACCAGTATTTGTGGAGGGTAGAAACTGGATCGTCTCTGCTGACTTTTACGATCACTCCATCAAAGTTTCGGATTTAGACGCTGAAGAATCGCTCAAACAACGTATTACTTGGCCACCTGATCTAGATATCAGACTTGCGTTATCGCCCAACGGGGCGCGACTTCTCTCAGCATCGAAGAGTGGCATTCAACTGTGGACTATGATTGACGGACAATTGAGCAAATTCGGCCATAATCTGGAAGCGGACCATGGAGACGTCTGCTCAGCAGCTTTCTCTCCGGACAGTTGCAAGGTCGCTGTAGGATTTGGAGACAACAATATCCAAATCTGGGATGTGGAGACTGGCAAGAAATTTGGAGCACCCTTGCATGCTCATTGCAAGCCTCACACCCTCGCATTCACGCCTGATGGTACACAAATCATGGCTGCATCCAGAGGAGACGGAGTCGTGCATTCATGGGACATTGCATCCGAACCAACTCCTTTACCTTGGAAAAGCAAGCCCACAGATGCTTCCTGGGTGGTCGATGACCCGTGGGATGGATGGGTATATGATACAGGACCTGACGAGTCGCGCTTATTTTGGGTCCCGAAAAGATTTCGCCCTGGGTTCGTGTGGAGTGTTAGGCATAGAGTCATTGGAGTTCCCCAGACTCGCGTTGACATCTCAGACTTCGTGCATGGCAAAGATTGGACGAAGTGTTGGAAAGGGCCTACGTCTGCGATTTCTGATTCGGCTTCGTGATGTTTGTAGTATTCGTTGCATGTAACGATTCGGTTGGATTCTTGTTGCGACCGGCGTCACCGTGTTCTGCTTTGATGCTTGCTGTATTGTAGAGACTATGTACTTCATTATGATCGAGACGTAAACCTATTATTTTATTGCCATGTAGCCATCATCCAACGTGTCATGATCACATCCATACGACACCCCTCCTCCTAACCCGCTACACTCCCTCCCCCCCCCCTCTCGCAGCACCAGCGGTAACGCTAGAGTCTGGTCCGGGTCGATTCGATGACTGTGAGATCAATTCTTCGTTCTAGCACTCTCGTCCTTGGTATATCGTGGACTCGAGACGGACAACACCGGACTCCATAAGCCATGAACCAACCTGCATGCGAGATGAAGGAAGCTTGTATAGTTGTGTGGGGGAGTGCCACTCTTGAAATTCGCACCTTCGGATGTCATCGCAGTGACCCAGGAATGACTGACAGGGGTCGCAGTCGAAGAACGTTGACAATGACCGTCGCATGGTCGCCGAAGAACGGAGGCATCAGAGTCAGACACAAGCAGATTAGCTGGAGAGAAACACGCGACATCTCTGCCGCTAGAGAAAGTCCTGGTTGTCCGTTGTATCAGCCAGCGCGCTGCAGAACATGCCAGTCGGATGACTCGGATCGAAGGCGTCGATCTTGAGAGATTAATAAAATGACATACTAGGAAAACGGAATTTCTTCTTTGGTTTCCAAGATCAGGCGGTTATTTTGGAGGAGTTGTGTGTTGATGAGGACCGACAGAGTACGAGAAGTCATGGTAGAGGATTCATGTGATGGAGAATAATTGCCTGATGGTCCGGAGCAGAGGCCGGTCAACAGAAAGGTTCTGTCAGCACATGAAAGTCAATTTCTTCCAGTCAAGATAAACAAGACTCACGTAGCCTTCTCAGCGCCATTAGGGAGGCAAGGGTACAAGAAGATTGTGGAAACTGGAGGCGATATTGGTGGATCTTGAGCGGGGCAGTAATAGTAGAGGATCCGGAGATCACAGAGGATATTGACGACACCACAGCCACCAACGTTGGTGGCCACGACTGGAACTGAGCAAGATTAATGACGATAGATGGCCGACGACAGTAGAGAGTCAACTTTCATGGAGGTTTTGGTCAGGATCAGCGGCGTCGGAAGGAAAGGAAATGCAGGAACAAATAGCTCGGACTCGCCGGAACCCAACCTCACTCGATGATCGTGAATGAGGACTACAAGTTGCGATGCTTGTACCAGGATCCCCTTCCCACGTCGGAGGAATAAAACATCTCTCCAAGACTATCATTTGAGAGATCTCTGTAACGGCTGTCGTCGCTGCGAGCTCGGGTGAATTCTCTCTGCTCGGCAACCATGGTGTCTTACGCATTTCCTCAGGTGTCTCATCTGGACTCTGAAACATGATATATCGATACGTTCAAATCTTCCTTTGACGCCCTGGGACACGTCTGAGAAATTTGCGTGAGAAGAGATCGACAGCTTGGCCTTTTCACCGCTGACCTATCGAAGCCCAGCATCCATATAAACTTTGAACTCCTCAAACTGGCGACGGCCTCAAAGCCATCTCGAAAGCTGTATGCCACCAATACTGCCTCTCTTGTCGACTCCAGCCCGCATATGTCGCGTTTACGGCGTCGGAGGAGATTCGAGATTGAGAAGCGATAGGACAATCGACTTCGTACTAGTGGGGACAGGCAGCGACGCGCCAAAAATTCAACTCCGACGTGTCGCGTCGTTTCGCAGGGAGGGTCATTTTTTGTGGAAATCTTCGAGATTAGGCTCCCCGCCCTCAAATTTAATCCAAATGAGTTCTAGATCGAGGTTTTACGGGGTTCTGAAGAAAGTGTTGGGAACAGTTTTTTCGGTTTCGGCCTGTAGCATATAGTTAGTGCCGGTATCTCCCCTGAATGGCTGTATCTGAAAAATCTGTTCCCAACATTTTCACGGGCATGTGCATAAAACGAGTTTCCGCCAGAAACCGCGCCTTTTCTGGGAGCGTGTGGCTCCAGAAAGAAGTTTCTCTCGAAACAAAGGAAAAGCGCTTACCTAATCCACTCGACGCGTCGCGTCGCGTCTCGCTTCCGCATGGGCTCACTCTCACACCTGTGAATGGGCTCCCGTTTAGGTGCTAAGAAGCGTCGAAGCCCTGCACAACGTGAACAAAGTCATGCGGCACTAGTCCTAGCGGCTGAGAACAAAACGGGAGAGTCCTCGGGTCCTGAGTCTTGGGAGAATGACAAAGAGAATATATCACCGCCGTCTCACCAACCCTCTAAACGACACCTTAACATTCTTGATTATCAGAAGAAATTCCGGAATGAAAGAAAGATAGTCAGCCGGACCAAAGCCAAGCTGAAACAGCTGAAACATGATCTCGACGAGAAGTCGGCAAGCCTGAAATCATTAAAGGCAGAGATGGAAAGAGAATTAGCAAAATTTCATGGCACTTCGTCGGAGACAAATCAGGTGATCGATTTTTAATGATTGGCTCGAAGCATAATTATTCAGATATATCTAGATGCGCGGCAGAATAGAAACACTCGAGAAGGAGATTGCTTTCTATCGGAAACGGTGTCGAGCTCAGAAAGCCCGGATTACAAGACACCCGCAACAGATTGAGAGAGCAGTCACTCAGGCTGTGCAGAAACATACTGACGAGAGTCGAACATTTTGCCTGAAAGAGAACGGAGTATACCCTCCAGCTATCCGGTCGATGACCCGAGAGTTGTCCTCGTTAGGTGTACCTGCTGGGTCAGTCGGTGCTGTAGTGCATGTAGTGGGTGAAGCTCTAGGAAAAGAAATTGTTGGGAAGCTCGATGCTCGCACAGTTCGCCGGTGTGATCGAGAAGGGGGGATATATGCCGACATCCAGATTGCAGATGCTATGAATCAAGCCGCAGGTTGGTACTTTAGCAATGAGTCGAATTTTTTACCAAATATCTGTCATTCACTGAACTACACAGGGATTACGATCAGCGGGGACGGAACGACACACCGGCACCGTAATTACGAGTCAAAGAATATCACCGCCATAGCAGCCAATGGCGAGCATGAGGATCTCTTTCTGGGCATAGATTCCGCGCCCAGCCATACAAGCGATGAGCAGCTCCGTGGCTGGATGCTTCGCCTGGAGGCCATAGCGAATGCATGGAACGCCACTCCCGCTGGCCGGCGAAATCCGATCGATCCTCGAACGTTTGCTGCGAAATTCACTGGCATGCATACGGATCACGCCGAGGATCAGAAAAAGCTCTGCCGTCTTGTTGAAGAATATAAGACTGCATGTGCTCGCGAGATCAGAGGCAAAAATATGATCCTGGAGATGCCATCAGACGAGGTCTTAGCTCTCTTATGGACCAAAACCCATGAAACCATCACGGCCCTTGGCGGACATGAAAACTGGCAGCTCCTATCTGACGAAGAGCGCGAGAGGCATCACAAGGAGATGCTCAAATCCCTTCATCGAGAACTTGGAGATCGAGGATTTGCACTCCTGAGCTCAGAGGACCAACAAAAGGAGACCCAATTTGTTTGGGTCGGATGTTCCATGCACAAAGAGCTTAATGCAGTCAAAGGCGGTAACACTGCTATGGTTGGCTATTGGGTAATCTCAGGCATTCCAGGACCACGCAAACTGATGAATCGAGACAACGCTGCCGCCGCTGCCGAACCAGGTCCTTCTGCTGCCAAGTTGCGTGCAATCGAAACCTCGATTGGTGGTGCAATTAAAGCAACCAGTCTTGCCGGTGCTGTGTTTAATCACAAAGATGACAAGAAAGGTCAACAGGACACTTTTCGTTGGTTCTTTGTTGCGATGCTTGGCTATGCTGTGGACTTCCCAGATACGAGTAACACTCGATATCAGTCACATTGTGAGGCTGCCTCAGAATTACTCGTGCATCTGCCATTGTACAAGGAGTTATTAGCACTTGTCAAAGACAAAAAGGACTCTCGTGCATTAAATCATATGGAACAAAATCTCTGGGATGCCTTACATGATGCCCCCACACTACAGGAACTATCCGTTCTCGCTCTCTATTCTCAGTCGATCAGTCATCCATATCTGCGAAGAATCCGAAGCCCCAATGTCAAAGACATGAATGCTTTGCATCTCGGTCTGCTGCATCACCAAGTTATCACACATTGCGAGGCTATCATAGAGAACCCGTACCTTCTCGTCTCCGAGACCGTTTCTCACGAGACTGGAGCAATGGACGGACAGCCATGGGAACGACCCGAAGTTGTTTATAAAATTCAACTAATGAGTGCAGAGCTTCCTCACCTGAAGCCATTGCTCGTTGCCTTCTTTCAGGGGGCTCTGCAAACGTGGCGTCGGTTTTCAGCTGAATATGCTGTAGGAGGCAAGATTGCCTCACTCACGGCGTCACAGAGAAAACTCTCGTGGATGCATCCGACCAACGACCGGAACGAGGGAGCTTTAGGAACCTTGCGCGTCGACATGCGTGCCTCTCCGAACGGAACATTGTCAATGCACAATGCCAAGGCCAAGTACAAGAAAAATAAAACCGGCCTCTATATTAAGCAGGTAGGCAATGCGGATCTTGATAAACATGTTCGCCAGACAGCCCGGCAACAAGATCAAAGTGGATTGGAGGCAGCCCGGAAGAAAGAGGGCATCGAGCATGACCGGGTTGAAGTACAGAAGAAACGAGACAAAGACACCCAGAAGCGCCAAGCCAAGGAGGCGATTATGCTGATGGAGGTTATCACAGACCGTGTTCGTATCAACAAGATGACGCGAGCAGAGCTTGATACACAAATCAAACGACTTAGGCTCACAGATCCCAAGATTCCGCGTGCTAAAGACATGCCGAGGAGGGCGGAAAGACTCAAAGCTGTTTTGGAAGCTGTGAAGAGGTATGAAGCTGAGGTCTTGAGACAGCAGTCAAGCTCGTCGGCAGGCATAGAGAGTCCAATTGAGCAGGAGAATGTATCTGGTGAGGGCCTCGAAGATGAAGACGAAATGGATGACTGTTGACAGAGGAGGGCTTCTGATTTATATATATATAGCATTTATAGTATCATAGAAAAGTCGTATAATATTTACTTGATTTTATAATGGCGATATAGCGAGGAAAGAGAGGGAGAACGGTAACTGTGCAGACTTGCCATGACGCGACCAGTGAAAGTATTATGTAAGCGTCACAAAATCGTTATAGGGCTTGCCGGTCCCCAATTCGTAGGTGACCCATGCGTCTTAAACCCTGCTTCCTTTATTTGACCATAGTTCTCGCAGGCATCTACTCGAAGTGACCCTTCCCCTCCTTCCATCCTCCGCAGCCTTGACACGAACGTTGGTTAGAGTTGCGCCAGTGTTGGTCAAGAAACGCCTCAAGAAAAAGAAACATCACTATCTGTACACTCTCACTGCGTTCTCTTCGGATCAGCCCTCGACGCGAATCTCGCCTCTGGCGAGCAGAGATATACCTCCCATCTCGCGCAGAGGTACTGCCGAAAATCGCCTGGTCCTTGTTCGAGAAAGTGTTCAGTTTTCAAAGTACTTTGAATCCCTTTTGGGCCTTTTATGATGATTTTATTTCTCAGACAGGACACGGATTGCTTTCAAGAGACGGCAGCGGAATGATTCTGGAACATTAGCCTCTCAAGGGCTGGGACGACTGTCATTCAGGCCTTAGTCGCCGGAGTCCAGAGTTTCAAGGGGATTTTTCTTTGCCTTTTTTGAAACCAACACAATCACTCGCCACCGTGCGATGCACTGAAGGATTTATGTCAAAGGTATTCGTCTGTCATGTCATTTCCACGTCAGCCGAATCACGATAATACAAGAAGAGATTGGAAATTCGCCAACCTCAATCCTAGCCAAGCCAGCCCTCGGATCCATTCCTTCGGCTCTCAGCAATAGAGATCGTATTTCAATCTTGAGGGGTGGCACCCGATCTGACTCTGAACGACGCAAGTCCCCTGCATGCACCCACCTGTTGTCCATGTGATTACCTGCACTGTTATTCCTCTGAATGAAGATCTAGACGAAGAGGACGCCCTGGAACATCTCATTGGCGAACCCGGTCTCTCTGCGTTCTGGCGGCTTGAGCGAGGATGGCTGCTATCTATACAAGGCGGCTGCGTCAGGGCAATTCACTGGACCCTTTTCTCAAGCTATCTCGATTGCTGTGACATTGCGTTTCTGAATCGAATCAAGCACATGACCCATCGTTGCTCAGCGGACGTGGGTTTTCCAGACAGTCTTTTCTAAATCCTTTACTGACATGGGGCCGCAGCCTATCACGCCCCTCAAGAACGCATTAATCGACCAATACTATTCTGGGAAATTCATCGTGTTTTATCGCACAAGACAAGAATGGCATGGATCACGGCTCTTCGACCGAATTGCGATTCTATGTCGACCATCAGCATTGCTCACTGTCTACGGCTTCATGCTTCACGACCAAATATTTCTCGAGCCCATCGCTTCCGCTGCACATCAATTTCCTCCCGCGGGTCTTCTTCACTCTCTGGACGAAACGCTCTTCCCTGGCATCAACCTTTCAGTTGATGCACTCCATTGGCTCCACCCGAACGACGAACAAGACAGATCTCAGGCTTTGAGACGAGCCTTGAGAATATCGCATTGTTGGAGACTACTCACTCCTGGCCTTGGGATATCTGCTGGCTCGGTGCTGGATCATGGGAGCTCGTGGAATACTTTGATCTCGCATTTCCTTTCGTCTGCTTCGGCACGAGAATATATCATATTGTCTGTTCTGTGCAAGACATGAGCTTGTGATTAGGATTATTATATTTGTCGATGGAGGGTAGAGATTCTATCACAAGTGATCGTTTGATACACTCGTATTCACTTTCCTACGATAGGGTCAATATACCAATTACTGGCTGTAATTTTGTGAGTGCGCACCTCGGCCGGTTGCTGCACCTTCACCACACCAGTACCCGGGCCGCACCGCACCGACGACGTTTCCTCCAGCCTGAGCGCTGAGCGCTGAGCTCCGACTCTCTTCGTCGACATCCTGCACTTCAACGCCATCACATCAAACTATGTCAACCCAATAAATTGGCAATTCGAACTGAAATGTTCCAAGAACAACCATATTCAACTACCCAAGATCTCTTGTGCGCACGTCCCTCAACTGATTTTAATGGAATCCAATGCTTGCATCGGTCGCCAGCTCGTTAGCTGTCCTTAGTTGCTCAACTACCCTCTTCACAGTAACAGGCACGGGCCGACACCCTAGAATGCAGATGAGGCGATGCGTACCAATTCCAAATCGCCCGCCACATTGCTCGATTTCTCACTCGTATCTCGGACTCGACGTTCGAGTGGCTTTGCATGACTATCACGTTCAAGAAGGTCCACCCCTGATTGATGCTAGTATGGAATTGGTCGGAAGCACTCTGAGCAAGAGTCGCTATCAACTATCAGTGGGCTGTGTTCGATGACGGGTCACATCACCCGAGACTAGGAACTGCATTGATCTGGTATTGCTTCTTCTCCTATAATGTGCACAACTCTCTCATGGACTAGGTCTCCTGATTAGTGCATCCACCTCTCCTGCACATGCTCACAGCCACTGCGCTGCCCTTTCTCAACCACCATGGCCACTTCAGCGACCGACGAAAGCGAGAGGTACAGAAGGGCCTTACTTGTCGTCGTTTGACAGAACATTGAAACATTGTCTAGCATGCTTGTAGATGACGATTGGCACAGGAACACGCTGGTTGTCTCGAGTACGTATCTGTTCGCTTTCAGGTCTGCGGCAACTGACGAGCGACCCAGATATCTGTGGGACGGTACATGCCACAACTAAGCAGCGTTCCTTTTCGTTGAAGAAGCGCAGTGCACTCTTGGTGGAGTTTGAGTACTGCGGACGAAAGGAGAGAACTACTTGGTCTGGAAACACAAGAGCGCTGAGCTGGACTGACGAGTTGAAGTTCCCGTGGTGAGCCCTGATCTTCTGCCTCGCTATCACTTTGCATGATTAGAGTCAGCTCAAATGCTAGATCCGGTGAAGTTCTGAAGATAAGAGTGTTCTATCAGAAGAAAAGCAAAGAGAAACTGCGCTACGAGGCTGAGGATGTAGTCGAGGACTTGGCTGAGTCAAGTACGTATACCGCCAATCTGAAAAGACATGTCATAACTTGCAAAATCAGAGCCTCTTGATAGAATGATCAGAGTCTGGAAATGTGCCGATGGCACAGCCTCAGATCTTCACTTGAGATTTCGACTTACGATGTCAAGGCAGGCACCGGACGCTCTCGAACCTGCAGCCTCAAATCTTGTGGCTTTGCCATCCGTCTCAGACCCGTCACCAGCTATAGAACATGCCTTCGATATGATGGATTGTGTCTTAGATGGTGCAGACCCAATGCAGCCTATCGGAGAGTGTCTCGTCACGGTTATGGAGAGTGTGGATCTCATTGTTGAAATCATTGAAAAGATATCCAAGGTATCTGAGCACTTTCTTGTCTCAATCCCTTTGCTGAGCGGCGATGATCTTTAGCTTCACCCGTATGCGAAGGTGGCATTTAGCATTCTCACCGCGGCGTACAGGGTTCGTTACCCCTAGGGTATTTCAGATAGCGCTCCCGCGTTTGTCTCATAAAATTGTTCAAAGGTTCTGAATGCGCAAAGAGACCGAGACGACAAGGTCAACGTGCTCATCATGGCTATGAAAGACACCTATGAGTCCATTTGGACCGCCAAGCGGACATGGCAGAATTCTAAAGCTTTGGAATCCGTCTGGGACAAGGTGTCTCAGGTGACCATGGATTGCTGCAATTTCATACTGAAATACCGGAAAACTAAGACATTCAGTGAGTGAAACATAGCTGAGTCCCAGACAAGGGTAACCGGGCACGATAGCATTACGCGTCCTGCGAAATGCGGCATCAAAGACTGACGAGACCATCAAGAAATTTGAAGGGCAGTTTCAAGACATCAAGACCGCATTTCAAGCTCTCACCGCAGAGAGCATCCGTGCAGCCGTGATGAAGATCAAGAGCGTCCAATTGGAATCCCTGGACGAGGTACAAGACCTTCGTGAGTGCTCGACATCGCGGAGTGCTTGTGACACTGACGTCGCTCTTTCTGTAGATATCCAGATCAATCTCAATGACATGATATATCCCAGAGGAGCGAATTTTGATCCGAAGAAAGCCTGTCTCCCGGGAACACGAGAGCATGCTCTGCACGTGCTTCAGAAATTCGCAAGTGGTCTTGCACTAGACGATCAGATAGAAGCAACCCCTTCTGTGTTGTGGATCAAAGGCGCGGCGGGAACCGGAAAATCATTCCTCGCCCATCGACTTGTCCAGCTCTGGTCGCCTCACGGAAAGATGGGATCATCCTTCTTCTTCAATTATCGCACTCAGAAAGATGTCCCTCCTCATTCTCTGATCCCAAAGATCTCTCAGGATCTTGCGAGCGCTTATCCAGCATGGCGGTCCGCTCTCAACAAGATAGTCGGAAGCAATCGGAGCATCCGTTACGAGACTTCCATCTCACAGCAATTCGAATTGCTATTGCTCCGGCCTGCCTTCTCTGTTTACATACCTCTTCCAATCCTCTTCGTGATCGATGGGCTAGATGAAGCCGGGGATCGCAAAGAACGATCCGAGTTGATCGAAGTGCTGACGACTCGACTCCACGAGCTACCTCCCAATTTTCAATTCGTCCTGTTTTCACGACCAGAGCGAGATATAGTGGCCGCATTCTCAAAGGGTCAACAGCACACGGTGCTCGACATTCAGTACCTTTGCTCCGAAGATGACAGTGACATTCGGACACTGGTAGAGGACAGATTCAGAGAGCAGAGAGCAAACTTCAAGAATCAGGATTGGCTCAGTGATCGAGCAGTTTCCCTTCTGGTGATTAAATCGGGCGGTCTGATGATATTTGCTGCTACAGCCTGTGATTACATTCTTGTTCCAACTCCGGGTTGGACACCCGCAGCTCGCCTCAAACAAGTTCTGGAACTTGACCAAGACCCCGGAATTGACCCGCTTTACCGTACAATTCTGGCGACAAATATTGGCCACGAACCACAAGCTCTGGCTTATTTTCGAGATGTCATGGGGCGGGTAGCTTGTTTCAAGCAGCCTCTTCCTTATAGCGCTCACATTGCTTTGGATTCCCATGACAAGTGCGAGGAAGCCATGAAGACCATCCTTCCGTTCATGGCATCACTGTTACATGGGGTAGATGACCACACCAAACCGATTTCCCCTATTCACAAGTCGTTGATCGATTTCTTGATGGACGAATGTCGAAGCTCAAGCTATCATGTCAACGACTCGGATCATCATCAGAGACTGGTGAAAGGATGCCTGAACCAGATGGTGATGAAACTGAGGTTCAACGTGTGCGGAGTTGAGTCGTCGGACCATCTCGATCTATATCAGCAACAACATATCCTATCTGCACAACTCCAGTATGCCTGCCTGTTTGGACGGCCCACCTTTCTCACATCGCTTACGATTCGGACACCGCCGCTCAGATCCAATGGTTTTACAAACAAAACCTGCTGCACTGGCTCGAAGTCCTCAACTTGATCGAATACGGTGAACCAATTTTGGCGCTTGTTGCACGCGTCATCAGGTGGTCTCAGGTACACCAATGTTTCCTTCAAGCGTTATCGTCCACTATCTCATACACTCTTTTGGCAGTGGGAAAACAATAAGGAGCTCACAGACACTAGCATTGAGATCGAGGCATGTCTTCGCCAAACCAGCAATTTCCAGACAACAAGTGGCCCTCATGTGTATCTATCCACTCTGCCATACGTTAACCCTGCCCATTGGGTGCATCGCTACCACCACTACCTACTCCATCGTCTACCTGTCGTGACATCAGAGCTGCTGACTGCCGACAGCCCCCTCGAGAAAACACTCTTTCATCTAGTCAGAGATGGTATGGGTGTTGTTCAAACACTATTTTCGCCGGATGGTGCTCACATATTGGCTTCGAATGGCCCGCTTTTTGTGCTGTTTGATTCCACATCTTACGAGCCGACGTGGAGGCAAGAAACATTAAACGCTACCAAACTTCGTCATTGGCAATTCTCTCCCGATGGAAGTTCCATATATCTGCTCGGGCAGCATTTGGAGTTTGAGGTGATGCAAATCGGGGACGGTACCCGCCGCACATCTCGCATCAAGATCCATCCGCCTGAAGACGTCATTCATGGCATGATTTCCCCTGATTGTCGTTATGTTCTTTCCCTCACCAAACAAGGCACTCTCCAGAAGTGGTGCACTCAAACTGGAGAGCATATCATTTCTACATCGCTCTTAGATTTTCGTTCATTTGATGATGACGGCGAGGTTGCATTCTCGCCGGATGGCGAAGGTCTACTCCGGTGGGGCGGAGAGAGGTCTGGTCATCAGATCGGCCACTGGAGTGCTAAGACTCTCAGCCCGAGGATCTTCAAGGGTCACAAAGCCCGCGCTCAAGAGGCCATCTACTCCCTTGACAATAGTACAGTATTTTCTTATGATGATGACTGCATAATACGTGCTTGGAATCTCCAGGAAGGACAGGAAATATGGCACACCAAGGTGCACGAGCAACATGCGCTTCACATCGACTGCCTCGCTGCTTCTCGTCACAGTCAGCTTGTCGCAAGCGGCTCAGGGGATCACACGATCCGCCTATGGGATGCAACTGACGGGCGTCTCCTCTGCAAGCCCCTTCAAAGCCAATACGGTTCGCCAACGACCCTGGGGTTCTCTCCGGATGGAAGGCAATTGACTTGCATCACGTCTGAGGGCATCATCCATGTGTGGAACGTCGAGCGGGCGCTCTCTGCTCCTCATCATTACGTATCTCCCATTCAGCACGTCGTGGGCGTCCAGATATCATCTGATAGCTCGATCATTGCCTTGGCTATTGGAAAACAGATTATTCAGATTCAGGAGACCAAGTCTGCAAAAGTTCGTGCTCGAAAGTCAGTACGGGCAAACAATGACTTGTGGAACAAGATGGCCATCTCACCGAATCAAACGACACTAGCATATGCAGACGAGGAACATTCTGTTGGACTCTGGCACTGGCAAACTCCCGAGCAGCACCATCATCTGTCTGAAGGGCATGGTGACAATATCACAAGCCTGTCTTTCTCTCGTAACGCAGAGCTGCTCCTATCAGCTTCCGAGGACGGAACACTCCGAGTCTGGGATATCCGATCTGGGACTGCATTGCCGTTGCATGTTCTCGACGGTTTTGGAAACAATGCTTGGGCTGCTGTGTTTGCCACGAATGGAAACCGGATAGTATCTGTGACTTTTCCCGATAGATATGAAGTCTGGGATCCAGAGGCTGAAGAACCGCTCAAACACGCAATTTATGGGCGAGCTGATGAAGATGTGGTACTGACATTTTCGCCCAAAGGAAGGCGACTTCTCTCGGCCTCCACTAGGGGCATTCAATTATGGACGATCATCAAAGGACGGTTGAGCATGTTCGGCCCTAATTTTGAAGCGGACTATGCGGAAGGCAGCCGTGTCGGTGCAGCAGCTTTCTCTCCGGACGGCCGGAGGATTGCAGTAGCATTTGAAGATGGAACTGTCCATATTTGGGATGTGGACACCGGCAAGAAATTTGGAGCTCTCCTACATTCCCACTGCAAGGCTCAGACTCTTGCATTCACGCCTGACGGTAGACAAATCATGGCTGCATCCACGGCAGACGGCGTTGTGCATACATGGGACATTGCAACCGAACCATCTGCTTTACCTTGGAAAAGCAAGCCCGCAGATGATCAATATTGGTTCAGTCCTGACCCCTGGGACGGATGGGTGTATGACACAGGACCTGACGAGTCGCGATTATTCTGGGTGCCGGAAAGATTCCGCCGAGGATTCGTGTGGAGTGACAGACACCGAGTCATTGGAGTTCCCGAGACTCGTGTAGATATCTCAGACTTTGTGCATGGCAAAGATTGGACGAAGTGTTGGAAAGGACCGGCTTCTTCGATTTCTGACTCGGCCTCTTGACGTGGGCGGTATTTATTGCACTGCATGCTACATCTAAATTTGTGCTTGTTTTTCTACGATGCCTGTTGCATTTTATATTTGGCATTCTATTTGCACGGAGTACGCTCTGCCAATCGACCTGACACAAATGAAGTATATGAGAGGCATTCGGATTCCGTGACGACGCCACACAGAGGTGCACAGACTGTAATGCTCTAATATGTTCAAGTCCAATGGACAACGGAGCGTTGATGTTGTGGTCAATCGTCTTCTCTATCTCACGCGCCCTTGCAGCATCGCTGACAAGAGTAGAGTGACACCGGACTCCACATGAAGTTCATGAGGTCGTAGAAAACCGTACACCGCGAGTGAAGCCGCACCCTTTGCAGTTGGCCCAGTCGAGAGAGAGAATGTATACTCTTCACATTCGTACATTCAGGATATCGTCAGAGGGATCCAGAGGGTGATAGATAGAGTTGCAGGCTGAAGAATGCTGAGCAAGGGCGTCGGTTGATCGTCGGCGAAGGAAAGCGTCAGAGTATTTATGCGAACATTCCTCCCGAGCAAAGAATATGGCATGTCTGGTGCTTGAAAGATCGAGTGCCAAGACTGTTCCCAGCTGTGCCATGTAGGGCGCCGCAAAATATTCTCTAGGAGACGAAGACGTCGATCAAGAGAGATGCATGGAATATCATCCTAAGAACAGAGGATCGCCGACGAGGAGGTTGTTTGAAGTCCTCAGGGACAATGATTGATTTCTCTGAAGAGTTGTTGGCTGATACTTATTAACAGAGTGGTACACTATAAGTTCGAGGAGCTGGAGCTCAACTGCTTGATGGTCTGAAGTAGATGTCGGTCCACCAGACCGATTTTGCCTATGCGCGAACGTCAATTTCTTCCCGTCAAGATCATCCAAACTCACAGGCCTCTCAAGCCTCGTAGAGGGATCTAGACATGATCATTATCTTCAAGTTCGTGAAGTCGTGAAAGAAAGCATAGGATCTGAATATGCGGATGGCGAAGGGAAAGACTCAGACTCGAGATGCCAGGACAAACATCCGCCGGTAACTCAGCGTTCAACGGTCAAGTCACTCAAAGATGATCGATGAGCCCACGCTATTGCCCAGTTCTTGTTGCCACTCTGGATTGCGAAAGGTTTTGCTGAGATCTTCATCTGAAGTCTGTCTATTACTGCTGGCCGCTGAAGTTCACGCAAATCCGCTGGTCACCAAGTTTGAAACTTTCACGTCGTTCATGAGGGGCAATGGAAACAGAAATATGACCTGTCCATACGCTTGAGTGTTCTGCTGGACTATTCTGCTGAAGAGTCAGGACATTATACAAGATTATCGTAAGAATTCAATACTAATCTGGGTGCTTCGCGGTTGAATTGTGGAACAGACCACTCGACATCCAGCCAGATCTCCAACTCAGGATGACAAAACCTTGTCAAACCGCACTCATCCACTACCTGTCTTTCAAAGGATTCCCCATCGACAGTCTGTGGCTGCCGAAGGAAGGAAGTTATGAGATCGGGAAAAGGCTTTGTGAGTGTCACAGGTGTAATGCCCTGTCCCCGTCTCAGACGACCATGCTTGCAGCAATGCCTAACGAAGAATTACATCCGCATTTTAGCCAAAGGGCGTCAGCCGGAAGTGAGCACTGGACGGACAAGAAAAATTCGGTTTTCAGGAGGATTCATCTCGTTCTCGACGAGCATTCCTTCACCGCCCTTGGCTACTACCAGAGCTTCTCAACAGGTCTGGGACATTCTTCCAAGTTCATCAGACGGAAGGCCACAGATTGACTGGCCGTTGTATGACCCCGTTTCTGCATTGACCAGCCTCGGAATACCATTCGGTTTTTGAGGTATTGTGAGTTCCTTTCGCAGTCTTTGCTGAAGATCCCATTAATCATACACGGCGCAGAGGCCGAAACGAACCTAAGGAAAGGCCGTGGAATGCTTTGAGAACGTATACTGCTGTACTTGAGCGCTGAGCGAGCCACCATCCAAAGGTCAGTCACCGGAATTCAAGCTCTCGAGAGTTTTCCTCACGTTTTTGAAACTAGGACAATCGATCGCCATTTTAAGATGTGACGATTAAATCGGCATCCAGGATTTAAAGAGTGCAATTCGGCTAAGCAGGAAGAAGTTCGTGACAGTGTCGGAAGGACTCGAACCATCAGCATTAGTCAGTTGCGAGAAAATACTGACATTTTGAACAGTATCGCATATCGTACTCGATGAACGCCCCACGCAACGCTTTGCTAAACAAAATGCGCTGGGCTATTCTCAAGTATTTCATTCAATCACTCTATGGCCAAGGCACACGATGCGTTGCAGTACTTCGGTTGGCCTTCGTCCACACCGTCCTCACGTCAATATGATGCCTCTTGCAAAGAATACGGTAATCCACTTATCTTCGCACTATCAGCCTCCGCGGATCTCAAAAAAGAGCGCAGGCCTTCCTACCGATGGGAGAAATTTGCCATTCAATAGCCTTACCAAGGTACGAATTCCGAGATATCTTCGGCGAAAAATCTTCTAATGTGAGAGTCCAGCCTTCAGATCGGCTCTCTCAGCCTTCGACTTCGGCGAAGCGAAATTCGATCCGCGTCATTCTGGTGCCACCCTCTTGTGATACCTATCAATTACCCTTCATCTCCAAGAATGTGATTATTTCCGAAGGATTTCTCGCCATGGCATGTCAGAGAGTGAATCGTGGTCTTAGTCCTCAACCGCGCCGGCGCCGATGGATGTACTCAGTGGATCTCTTGACGCCGCAATCGAAATGAGATGATGGAAGATCTTCGAGACACTCTTGGCTAAACGTTCCTCTAGGGCTGCCACTTGGGCATTCTGGTTTTGCTCTATCTAATCACCTGCTTCGTTCTCGCACCTGTGTCTGTCTGAATGGTCTACCTGACATCAAGAAGCTTCTGTGACCAATCCGTAGCGAAGAAGTCCGCAAGACTTTGGTCCCTTTCTCGTCTGCCCTACCGCTCGATCGCAACGAATTTGCAGGGATATTCATTCTTTACTCTGTTCTGGGGTCGCCGTGAAACAAGAAACCGTGGATGCTAGGGACCTGCCGATGAATTCAAAACTGTACTCGTGTTCACGAAAGGATCGCGCATCGCGGGGGCCATTTCATGAACAGGGCTCAGGGACCTCTCGTACTTCCATGTCGATTTTACCAATTCTCTTCAATCGTGATTCAGCTTATTCTTTCAATACACAACGTCTTTATTCTTCAGCAAAGTATTAATGGATACGAGATACATACAACAAAGAGAGTATTCGAGCTACTACACGGGAATGTAATATACTCAGTATCTCCTTGGACCTGCAGTAATGCCTCAGATCAAACAATAACATTCAATCAGTTTGCATCCATACGATGATATGATGGAAAACTCACGCGGAAACAAGACCCCTCTGTTCTGCCGCCAACGAGGGGCAACAGATCGCAGAGGGCAATGGCGTGGCGTGCCTGGAGGCACGCCGTAGGTTGATCTCTGACGCCGAGATCGTCGCCAGCGAGAGTGCCGCGAGACGATGGCGCGTTATTGACCTACCTAATGTCTTGAAGATGCACGACTCCCTCCGCTGCCGGCGGATGCAATAAGCCCGTTCACAACAGTACCCTGCTGCCGATGTTTTTCATAAAGACAATCCTCTCATTAACCGGGCTGTGACAGCGGGCGGAAGGGAGCGGCGGGACAAGAGGTCGATGCTGAGAATCGACCGTAGTGGAATGGGAGTAAGGTGAGGAAGACGTATTTCCGACCCGTCCGTTATTTTATGGACAGTGCTCGCGGACTCTGGGGCGCGGTTTGAAAGTGGCATTTAGCACACTCGCTGGGGGGTGTACTGATGTAGCGACGAAGATAAAGAAGGTAGCGACGCGCACGAACTCGATGCATGGAAGGATGCGAGAAGGACCGTAAAGTGGGATATTTGCCCCTTCAAAGGAGGCTCGTGAGCACAATGAAGGTGAAATACCAAGAGGACGTACTTGAAGGGGGAACGAGGAATATGGGTTACGCTGCAATTGGAAGAAATCATTACTTGGTGACGGCAATTACACTACGCACCGCTAAGTGTTGAAGCAGACTGAATATTGAGTACTTGGGTCTTGACGGCAAATGATCCTCAGCTGACTGGATCGTGTACACACACGGCACCACCACCAGTCAGAGAGGGGGGAGCACGACTCTTGGTGTACACTGAGCGACGGGGGCCCAGGGCTCGTCCACAACAGTAAACCTGTTGCCGGGTTCTAGACCGAATGACCGTCCGCCGATGTACCTCAGCGATAGAGAGTGGCAAAACAAGAAGCTGAAGGCGGGGAGCAAGCTGTAGGGTGTGGACTGAGGAACAGTTCCAATGCTGTCCTGGATTCGGTACGAATGAAATGTCGGTTCGTTGCGGAGTTTCAATTCCATCTCCTCGAGTTCAAAGCCCTGCTTTCCAAATCGAAAAGAAGATTTACCTGAAGGACACAAACAGCAAGGATTGCTGAGAGATAGACTGGAAAAGCAGCATAGCAGCGGTAGCATTGCAATCGGAGAGGGGGGCGGTGCTCTTTTTACTCAGGTCTGCCCGTTCAACTCAGGTCGCCCTTGTACTCGCTGACAGCGACAACGACAGGAATTCTACCTCAGCATCCTCTCAGTATTCTCTCTGGCAACTCTTTTCATGGCGCAACTATTCTGAGAATTTTTGGATTTCAAAGTGCGCCTCAGACTCAGCAATCACTTGCATAAAATAACGGACACGTCGGAAATACACCTTCTTCACCTTGCTCCCATTCCACTACGGTCGATTCTCAGCATCGACCTCCTTGTCCCGCCGCTCCCTTCCGCCCGCTGTCACAGCCCGGTTAATGAGAGGATTGTCTTTATGAAAAACATCGGCAGCAGGGTACTGTTGTGAACGGGCTTATTGCATCCGCCGGCAGCGGAGGGAGTCGTGCATCTTCAAGACATTAGGTAGGTCAAGAACTCGCGCCATCGTCTCGCGGCACCTCCATTCGCATCATGTCGGCGAATGAGATCCATGTGCATCCTGTCCTGGAGTCCGGGTACTCCAGCGGACCCTCTGTTGTCTGCTGACGAGCCTCTGTCGACGGACCGGAGGGGTATCCTCCTCCCGTGAGTCGTTCATTGCATTGCAGGGTTATGCCAACTGACTACGTCCTGCATGTCATTCCTGGGCTTCGGTCCGGATGTACTGCAAGTCATTCAGTAGGATTGTCCATGGTACATTCGATCTTGTCATATAAGCAATAAGTACAAAAATAAACTTCATTCATTCATTCTAAATACTGGATGCTTCAAACCCATCTCTTTCCGGTGCTTCGAAGAAGCCGAGGCGTCACTTAAGTTTTGGAAGCAAGGCAATCCAAGGAAAGACATGAGGATGCAATTACAAGAGGGTTTATAGCAGACAAGATGATACAACAAGTAATAGTTTCAATTGCTTCTACAAAGTAGTACAAACCGATGGGATACAGAGTATTACAGACAGGAATTGATGGATAGTTGATACAGTTAAGCCGCTTGATGACAGAATAAAATATAAGATAAAAAGCTGCACAAGAACAAAAGAAGAGAGTTGTTGACGTGAAACCCAAAGAACGTGAGACCGCAGAATCTACATCAACAGCCAAGGGGGTAGTTTTTCCAGCCGAGTGCACGCGATAAGCCACGAATAGAATTGTCTCATCTCCAAAGCCTGAGTCTCCGGGTTGTGGTCAGGAAAGTCGAAAAGCTCCGTCCTGTCTAGATTCACTCCGGGCCAGACGAAGGATCTTCCAAAACCAGAACGAACAGCGAAGGCCTCGAGACCGTTGTCGCCTCTTCGACGAGCATGAAAATACCGAAATGCTTGAAAGAAGGCGGAAGGTAAAACTGCGTTGTTAAGAGGATACTGGACTGTTGGTGGGTCGATATCGTGCAGCTTTAAGGAGCGTATTCTGAGCCAGTCAGGCGTCTCGCGGCTCGTAGTAGGCAGAAGGAGGTAATCGACGAGCTCGTGCGCGGTCGGTCCTAGAGTTCCAAGGTCCAGTCCACGTGACTGGTCGTATTGGGCAACCGGACCGAAGTCGCGACTGGACTGCAGTTGCCAGTTGCCTCAGTTTCTGAAAATCAGGCAACCGGCAACCGCAGTCATGACCAGTCGTGACCACGGTCGCGACCGATACTCAGGGAAGACCCTTAAGGGTCCCCAACCAGGGTGGTCAGAGGGTCATGTAGTGGTATTTTCCCCATCTATGAGCATGTATTCATGGTATATGATATATATACAGTATATATGTGACCAATAGACACTAATAGACCATATATTGGGGACAGGCAGCGACGCGCCAAAAATTCAACTCCGACGTGTCGCGTCGTTTCGCAGGGAGGGTCATTTTTTGTGGAAATCTTCGAGATTAGGC
>KV419403.1:908925-964148 GCA_001630475.1 Sistotremastrum niveocremeum HHB9708 | reverse complement strand
CATGCTATTTTTGGTGTTTATTTGTATTTGTTTGGTGATCTGATGTCATATTTGGCTTCTCCTTGCTTCCCCGATCAGAACGGTACCCATATGTCCCTGAACGGACCAGCGGTTCAGGAGCTACAAAAATGCTTCAATAATTGACCATTATATTCACTATCCGGGATGATCCCAAACCCTTTGGATGACCCAGTGATCATAGGGGACTCACGACCGTCACTCCCCCATGACTCTTAAAAAGACGTCTAAAATGTTTTAGAATTTGGTCTTGAGTAATGCAGAACGCGGCGCAGAGGTTTGCCTTGAAATTCTAGAAAATGTAACACATCAGGAAACATTGTTTTGTCTAGAGTGACCTAGGGGGGCGTATCTGGCCTAGATAGACGCTCTAGAGTTTTACACATGTGCCGTCCCATCTAGGGCTAGGTACGTCTAGATATTGCCCCTCCAGCCTAGAGGGATTTGTCAAATCGTAGATGGCAGTAGATAGTCATACCTAGCTTTAGCTTTTCCCCCTATGCTTTCAATATATGACCAATATCTTGCCTTGACAATTGGATAATGATTGGTGGCAAATATGATATAATTGAAGCGACTCTTATGAATTCAATACAAAGGACATGGTGATTACTTTGAAAGAGGAAGATCACTATCTAAATCCATTGAAGCTGCCCATACATTAGCTGAAACTGAAGTCTTGGGATTCAATGGTTCTTCGTCGTGAAACCCGGCGGCTTTCCTACATTCCATTCTAAGCTGCAACTCAGCAATAGAGAAGAAGCACTCACCTCGCTGCTTTGTACGATTTTTGTTGGACTTGAGCAATATACTGTTTGCTTCTCTGATCCGTCTCCTGAAGAGTGAGAATATTTTGCTGTTGTAGCTCAAACACTTCTTGAAGACTGTCTTTGCGGGCTTCGGCAATTACTTGGTGATAGTCGAACTTGTACATGTCAGCTATCGCGGACTCGAATGATATAAGGAAAATATAATACTTACGGCTTTCGTTTTCATGGTAGCTTTCCTGATCGTCTTGCGTGCTCTGGTATTCCCGTGTGCATCTCCTTCCTCAACCTCGTCTGCTTCGGGATCTGCCTCCTCTTCCTCCTCAGAGTTCCGAGGGGTCTTGTGTTCGGCCTGGGAATTACCTGACTCGTCTTCGTCTGTCAGATCGGCACGCGTTTTGGGAGAGAGTGGAGCAGGAGATTTATCGTGGGTGGTGGAGAGGATGTTCGACAACGAAGACGGCGAGGAGGTTCTTCTTCTTCTTCTCCGTTTTGACTTGACCGGTGAGATGACGATCAGGTGGCATCCGCTGAAGGAAGCGATCAGTAAAACCACAACGGCTCGATGAAAGGTACGTGAGACTCACGTTCGTCACCGAATATGTCTTGCGAGAATATTTTTCTTACGTGCAGCCTTTTCGATGAGCCGTGGCTCGTCGTTTCTCGCTCTGTCTCACAGATTTTTCTGATAGGTGGGGAATATGAGCCGGGTATACTCAAGTGCTAGACGCGTTACATACCGTGCTGATTCCAAGCATCCGTTTTCTTCTGCTTCCTGCGGGTGGCAGGGTCCTCGTTTCGTTCTTGTAAATTGTTATTGGACGCGTCTGGAGATCGGTGCTTGTCCCCGGCATTATTGATCTGAGCCATGTCGAGAACGGTAGATGCACGTGAATCGAGACGAGACGAGAGGAGGAGCGGTCATGGGAGAGGGCGCAGGCGAGATGGGTGGTGGGGGAGAAAGGTCGATCAGCCACATTTTGCAAGAATTTATCGCACTCTGAGGTGGCATGGTCGTGACGCGCAATCTTCCGGGGCCTGGCCCGACAAGGGAGGGGTGACCGAGTCTAGAAACAACAAGGCAGCGTTACTCACTTATTACTCTCCAAACCTCGCGTGGCCGTTCTCAATGTCTCTCAGCAATCGTCCGACCACACGCCGAAGCCACGCTCGCGAAACCGCCATCCATACCAATCCCGCAGGCATTCCGAGTTGAAAAGGTTCGCTGACACGAGTGAGGACTAGGAGAACACTTGAGGAGAGAGAGGTCGAAGAGGATACACGGAGTGCGTCTCTGCGGTAGTGAAACAAGTGTCGTGAGTTGTTTGTCCTTGTTGACGCGTCAACGGGACTTCACCGTTTCGCAAGCTTGCCGTTTCGTTTTGACTATGCCAGCTCTAATACAAGTCTTCGTTCTGCACCATACTCCATATGCCCAAGAAATCCCTCTGCATATTCCGCAACTTCGGCTCCGATACTACTCAAGGACCCAACTATCACCGCCGAAACACTGCTTGTGTCAAGAAATACGATGTCTCAGCTCAACCTCGACCTGAAAAACGAACATACGACCTCCGTGAAAGAATTCCGAACACGATCGGCGACATCAAATCTGTATAGGATATCGCATTCCTTGGTTCGTGGTGAGACAGGCCGGGAGAGAATCCGAGAGACCCACTGCGGCATATTATTCCTGTGACAGATTTTGTCCGCGGATGTCATTTAGTGCCTGCTTTTGGGACTCGTGATAATCGGCACTTGGACTCAGCGACAGTGCTAGAAGAGTGTTCCGACTTTTACTTCAATTAAACATGTATACTTGGGCCGAGGATCATAAACTTAAATAATCAGCTCCGAGTCTATTCCGCCATTCATCTCACTAAACCTACAATTCTAGACTGTATCAACAAAATCGGACACCACATACATGCTCCTAGATAGAATCGAGATCACACATAGCTACGTCTAGGTCTATCTAGAGTGGGCAATTTCTAGAGGCATCTAGATGGGGGTATCTAGGGTAGAGGGAAATCGGATTCTAGCTAGACCTAGAACCCAAAACAGGCATTTCCTGATGCACCCAGTATTGGACATTTGAATATTCCGATTAATTCCGGCATTGGTTCATAGCTTCTGTTTCTAGATGAGTTTGCGATATCTGGGAAGCATATGAGCGAGAAGACAGAACTGATAGTGATTGGGAGAGGCGGTGAGAAGTGAGAAGCTAGGTTGATCAAAGCCTCGTAGAGAAGGCACCTCGATTTAAGGCGACTTCGAATCCCAGGAACAGTGTGCTCGGAGATATCCTAGTTGCCGAGTGATAAAGAACGTTCCTGACTGACAATGCTGCCGATTTTGGATACGTCGTGCCTGCTCTAGAATATGAGATGGGAGCGCCCCGGGTGTGCATTGGCTGAAAGTTTAAACGTTTACTGCGATTCTCGCGGATGGAAGGCTGGGATGCGATCCACGAACTGATCAAAGTCTAAGTTGGAACGTGCTACTTTGATCCATGCTCTGCCTGATGATTGGCGGGAAAGCCGCGACTTGTCAGGAGGACGTAATATCGAAATGTGGGAACCGTTTGAACCTTATGACTCTGTTCCAGCGGTGTTGAATACTACTTCAGCATTCTTCGTTTCGTCTCCGAAGGCTACAAGTATCCATCAAAACCGTATCAAACGGAAAGAAAGCTTTCAAACGCACTACGAGTCCATTCACCGTTACCGCTGAAATCCGCCGGTGGGAAATAAGCACTTGAAAGGACTGCGCGGATCGTGACACCATTCGAAAAGGCGACTGATGCACTGAATTGGCCTCTTCCCATGCTTCCCTGGAATGTAGAAGGACCTTTGAGATCTTCGAGCGTGTCGAAGTTGAGCCAGGCTTCGGTGGATCGGATGGAGCGGATAGGTGTAGTGTTGTTTGTGATGGGTCCTTTGTAGGTGAATATGAGAGGTCCGAATGAGAAGGTGGCTTGGATTTCTCGGAGAGGGAACAGAGGTTGAACTTCGAGTATTCCTTTGAGTTCCGACATAGGATACTTGAGCGATGTTAGGATAACGGAGACAATAATTATTGGTAGCGTTAGTACTCACCGAATGAGATATTTGCAGACGTTTATAGGGTGATATGTGGTAAGAGTTAGCTTCCTTAGTCTCGAAGTATTTCAACAGATGGAAGTCGAAGGCGCTTGTGCCGAAACGAAGGTAGGATCAGATCGGAATAGGACCTGGATTGTCCATGAACGTTCGTCCAGGAGGGTCACTATGCTTCCCATTCTTTGTCAGGAGGGCGGCTCGCCATATAGTTTTTGCGACATTGTCGTTGGGAGACGCAAGGGAAGACAAACAGATGCAAATAACCTTCTCTCCTCGTTAGGCGCCCATCCTCGAACGTGCTGCCTTTGGCTCGTCATTTCGATCTCCATCATAGGATTGGCTTCCAACATAATCATGGCGTCCATCCCAACCACCTCTACACGACCACGTGGAGACCTAGAATCTCGAAGACGCTCACGATCCGCCGAACGATACCACCGTGACGAACGAAGACACGAATCAGATTCTAGGCGAAGTAGGAGTCCGGCTCGTCGACCACGAAGCTCGGAACGATATGTAAGGGAGCGTGAGGAGGTGAGAGAGGTGAGAAGGCGTGGAGGGAGGTCGCGTTCGCCGAGAAGACGTTCGAATGAGAGGGAAACGGAGAAGGAGAAGAGGGGGAAGGACAGGTCTCAGAGTCCTCATCGAAGGCGTCGCTCGAGGTCAAGATCGAGATCATCAACACCTTCGTCATCTTCGTCGGTCGATCGGGAAAGGAGACATAGGAAGAAGGAGAAGGAGCATAAGCATAAGAAGCGGAGTAGTAGGAGTCGGGAGAGGAGGGATAGGAAGAAGGAGAGGAAGGAGAGGAAGAAGGTGCGTGCATTACTTCGCTGCTTTTCGTTCTGTTCTGACTCTGGACGATTTTTATTAGAAGCAGAAGACGAGCGCAGTCACGGGTCAATGGGGACAGTATGGGATTATCAATGAATCAGAGTGCGTTTCTTCACCTCTTCAGCTTGAATGCTGGCTGACACGGAGAAGTTTGTATAATAAGGAAGCCGAGTTCAGAACTTGGTTGATGGAAGAATGTAAGATCAATCCCGAGACGATAACGAAAGATCAGAATAAAAAACGATTCGCGCAATACGTGGAAGACTACAATACCGGTTCGTCACCCCATTCCTTCCTCTCCCCCATCTTCCTCTCCCCCATCTTCCTCTCCCCCATCTTCCTCTCCCCCATCTTCCTCATCCGCTTCCCCCGCCCCCTCCGCTGACATATCCCACAGCTACACTCCCCCACGAAAAGTACTACGACATGTCAATCTACGAACGACGAATGGCTCTACTCCGCAACGGAGAAACGTTACCTTATGTAGACGAGACGTACGACGCGAACAAGGATTTCGAGGCTCATTTGAAGAGTCATCGGAAGCCTACTTCGGAGAAGGATAGTTTTCTTTCGAAGGAGCAGTTGAAGGAGTTGAGGAGGGTGCAGCATGAGCGGTTGGAGGTGAGTTTTTTGGATTTGTATTTGGGGGCTTTTGGTGCTGATTGGGGTTCTATTTAGGCTGGGAAGTTAAGGTCTCTTGGGCTGGAGGTACCTCAGAGTATGGGAGTAAGGATGGACGGAAACGAGTTCGAGGATTGATATTCTCATTTGTATTGAGTATTGCTTTGAGTACTTTCTATCTACTATTGCTGTGTATGACCTTATCCAGCGGCATTCAAAGGTCTTGAATTTATCATTATTGTCGAGCGACAGAGTCAACCACGAAAGCTCAGAACGTGTGAGAGTCAAGAATGAAATAGTTCGAGTACTGCTGAGGATATTTACTGGGAGCAGTATTGTCACGAAAGTCCGGAATGAGTACGACTACACTATGAACAAGGTGAATGTAAACTACAAGTATCGTTCGGAAGGCGCGCAGCAAGGGTACGAGTAAAAAATGGTACGAGGCGATATTGAGACACTGTGAATCTCGGAAGTGCATTTGAAGCGATGGTATGCGAAGAAGCGGCTCCAGCTGAGCCGGCTTTGTCGTCCCTCGAGCGGTCTTCTCCGTTGAAGTAAGATCAGATTAGGTCGAAGTACCGCTTCGAGGTCGACGATGGACGGAACAAGTGAAGAAGTGAAGAATAATAATCGAAATGTGATGATGCGAAGGTGCGAAGTGCGAAGGATGATAACTTGAGAGAGCTTTGAAGAGTAGCGCGAAATCATGGAGAAAGCGGATTGACGATGTGAGAGACATTGACGATTTGGGAGATGGTGAATATAATCCCCGGCTAGCTTGGCACGGCGATAGTATCAGTAGCCTCCGCTACCGAACTTGAGGTACCTGGTTGAGAATCCACCCGACGTCTCGTTGCCTTCTCCTTCTTCCTCGCGATTTTATCAGCGAATTTCCCAGTCCAGTAATCGAGGACGGGCATTAGACCTTGGATGATCGGTTCGGTGAATGCGGGATTGGCGTTCTTTGATTGGGAGGTGAGGATGGTGCCAAGGAGGTCGTATGCGGTTAACATATCCGCGTACGAGGCAGTGGAGTTCGACGTGGGGTGAGGAGGAGATGAGGAGACTTGCGGGGGATCGTCAGATTTGGATGGATTTGCCTGGTTGGATCATCGATGAGGTTAGTATTGGATATAGAGAGCGAGTGTTGAATTAGGACTTACGATGGGCAGTTCATCGTCAACGACGTTGTGAGTAGTGACGTCATCCAAAGCCGAATTGGAAGGTTGAGGTTCAGTAGCAGACGCAACCTCCTGGTCCGTCACGGGGAGGCTTTCATCTGAATTCGACGAAGGTGCTGGGATCGCACCCAGTGATGGTGAGGGGGGTAACGTCGACGAATCGCGGAACGTGTCAGGAGACGAGGGTGGAGGGACAGGACGAGGATGTTTCGAGAGATCAGGCGGAGGAGTAGGGGAAAGGAATCGAGGAGGATCATCTACGTCATCCCCATCTTCATCGACGGGCTTCTGAGGAGTATCCTGTGTCTCGTGACTTTCGTCAACTTTCTGAGCGCCTATTTGGGCGGGTGAGGTACTCGCCTTTTCGAGGTTCTTCGAAGTGCCTTTAGCGTAAGACGAATTATCAGCCACGCTCGCGAAAGAACGTATTTCTGATGTTCCCCAAAACATTTCTGAATGAGCACGTCTTTCGTGGTCAAACATTCCTGCTCTAAGCTGTTCTAAGTGAAGCTTTGCAGCTTCACTCCTCCATGCCCAAAACCTTTCGATTTCAATCTCCCGTTGTTTCCAGAACGAGGGAGGAGGTACAGGCAGTGGTGGAAATGGTTCGAGGGGCGCTTCTGGTTCGGATGATGTGGAAGGGGTGCGTTTTCGTTTTCGGGCAGTGAAGGGTGAGATTGGATTGGATGCGGATGTGGATGTGGATGCGCGAGGGCAACTGGGATGGTGATAAGGCTCGAGATCTAGAGGACCAGAATCGGGTGGTGGCTTAGGGGGGCATTCTCGAGGGTATTGCTCTTTTGATACGGGTTTTGAGGAAAGAGGGGGGCTGGGAGGGGGAATAGAAAGCTGAATGAGCATGTTATTTAGAGAAATGGATTGGTAGGACGTACCTCCTCGGCGTATCTGGGAAGGCATAGTATGCAGTCATAGGTGCGTTGCTAGAATCGTCTTCCGCATCAACGGCCGGTCTCGTAGACGCAGACGAGGCGGTGGTGGAATCAACGTGTTTATTCGCTGCATCGTCCTCAGTGACTTTCCGCTTCTTCCTCCGGGACATAGTCGATGACGGGATGATGAAACACTCGTCGTCGCTCCCGATATAGATAGGTTCATCCGGTTCTGAAGTTGCTGTGAGATCGATGATATCAGGTCGGCTTGTTGTTGAGGAGTTTGTGAGGATGGGTTGTTTGACGGGTTTTTGGGGGAGGGAGCGACGGAGAAAGGGGGGTGTTTCGAGGCCGGATGAGGAGGGTGATGTATCGGAGAGCGGGGTAGATTTGGAGGTGGATGCTCGGTTGGATGATATGAGAGTGGATGTGGTAGAAGAGAGTCGGGACGAGCCTAGACTTCTCATTCGGCGCGCTGCACTGGAGGCTGCTGTAGGGGACTGGTATCTTCGCATTGCAGATGCTGAGGTCGCTGAAGGCCTGACCATATTCCTTGCCAGTGCAGGTGATGCCCCGGCGACGCTTGGAGATCCATTCGGTTCGTTTGGCTCATCGTCGTTCTGCGACGTATCGATAGCCGAAAGCGACAGATGGACCTTTGCGTGGCGGATCATCGTCTCTGCACTTTTCTTCGAATATCCGCAGGGACATCTGAACAGACGATCTTTTCGTCTTCTCAAGACGAGACTACTTCTGTCCGCAAAGACGAGAGTCACTCGCGGACTATGGAACCGGCAAAAGTGATTGACAACAGCACCGCTGCTGCTCACTACTTTGCGGCATGTCAAGCAGTTTTGCGGATTTTCTGGATCGGAAGTTCTGGTGGCATCGGATGTCCTTAGCATGAGCTACTCGAGCCACTGAGGAATAAGACAGAGCAGGACGCGAAGGGGCGCGAATGGCACGCAACGCGGGGAGGGGATGAACGTCACGTGGAAGACGCTTCCGTAACGCATAACGCGTGACGACTGGTTTAGTTTCGGGTTCTTCGGTCAAAGATCATTCGTTCTGCCTGGAACGCAAGCTACTCTTCATCACGCTTCATCATGGACGCCACAAATATTATATTATATTGTGTACCATGCGCTGATATCGATACTATCTTTACGCTCGAAATATCGATCCAAAATGCGACTCTGATATAAAATTTAACCGGACCAGACAGCCTGCGCAAGAACATTCCAGTGAGTATATTAGAAGAAACATTCGTAGTACGTGACTTACGGGGCCGGGCTGGGTATAGTTCTTAGGAATGGGGTAGTTGATGTTGATAAGAATACCAGGTTCCTATTCCTCGCCTTAGTGTCCCACTCGAATCGTAAAAGAAAGAAAGCACGTACATATCCAGTATAAACGCCCGGAATGCTGACCAAAGGACCAGGCTTTCCGCTTCCTCCGCCAGTGACGTTGAGTTGGCCGCAGGAGATGTAGAATTGGGCTCCGCCGTAGGTTGATGCTGTGTGGAGGGCGATGGCTTCGATGCGGACGAGGTATCTGAATGTGGAATGAGGATTTGGGAGTGTAGATGTGAAGGAGTGACGTACTGTCCGGTAGGGAGGTTCTTAGGGATCGTGAACGTCACGCCGGGGAGATCTATCGGAAGGTGTCGGTGAATGAGTTGGGAGGTTTATGATGGAACTCACTCTGTGCAGGCCAGCTGATCGACGTTCCTCCGTTCGTGACGGCGCTAATCTGATAAACCTATTCCCAAATCAGCATCCACCATCTTCAACGTCGAAATGTACGACGTACCTTGAACCAAACAGCACCATCTCCTGCCCACCCTGTGACGCTACTAGGAGCCTTGGCCATATAGACATTCACGACACCCGGATGATAGATCGTGTTGTCACATTCGATCCCGAGTTGGGATCCCGCTGCGATGGTGACTGTGCTGGTCGTGGGGTTGGTTGCGGAGTCGTAGCATCTGAAGTCGGCGCTTGTGACATCGGTTACCTAGATCGGATTAAATGAGGTGAGAATGAGGAGATGAGAAGGAAGTGGGGAGGGAGGGAGACGGACGGGAGCTTGACTGTTGTAGTTGTTGGTCTCGCGGACGTATTGCCATGCTGCACTAGTCTTTCCTCCAACAACGAGTGAAGGGAACGTATCTGAGATGGCGTTTAAATTGATTTTATAAGGAATCGAAGTCTGACTTACAGTGAGCGGAGGCCAGAGAGGCGCAAAGCACGAGGATGAGACCGAAAGACTTCATGTTGGAACTTGGGAATTGCAGGGTCGAACGGACGTGACGAAGACGAGGAACCAGAACCACAAGGCCTATTTATAGAGATCGAAGTCTCACTCGTTCATCGCCTAAATGTTTATCGATGTATCTGTATGTTGCAAAAGTGGCGCAGCGATCGTTACGGAGCATTCAGCAGATCCGGAATTGACAGTCTGAGAGAGAATGGGTTCGGAGGGCTGAGCCAATTTACTTCCGCAGGCGGAGGAATTTTCGGAATTACTTTGAATGGAGGTGGGACTTCCGTGTTCAGTTAGGGGAGGGCGTGATGTGGGATGAAATCCGAGAAGGTGACGAACCTTTGCCATAGCATGAAACATAAATCGAGTAACATTCAGCCTTTGGGAGCTCAAACGGGGAAAAACTTGAGGGAATCAACTTCAAGAAATATCTTTCAGGCGTGAAATTGACGATTCGTGCTAGGATGCCTTCTGGTGAGAGCGGTGTGGTGGTTGAAGGAGAGATTTCGTGTCACCGTTCGTAACACGTCACGCAACTCGTTTGAATTGGGTTCTGTGGGCGCTTATCCTGTTTCCGATACTGCATTCTGTTGTTCGGTTTTACACCCAGAAGCTATGATATTAGACTCTGTAACCCCAGCGTTCTATCGGAAAGCATTCTTACAAACTTAACAATTAATTGATCCCCGGACCGTTTGCTCATCCGCGATTCGCGAAAAAGGCCTAGATGGGTGATCTACGTCATTGGTAAGCGTTCAGTATTTGACGCATGTTGCTTGAGGTTTTGCTTGGCGAATATGAAATCTGAGAAGCATGGAGCGTTTACCGCTGCCCTCCCAAGGTTTGACCGTGAATACGCAGGATGAGGGATTGAAACGTGCGCTCCGGGTTCAATTTCGCAGTGATATTATGGTGGGAGTTCCTGAGGAATTTATTGCTCATTGGGCAAAGAGTGTGCAGATCTTGCTTTCCATGGGAGCGGTGCGATGACTCATAGGCCTTTCCGATCTGCGTTGGGCTCTTCGGTGCTCGATCTCTACGCTCTGCGATCACGTAGCTCGTCTTTACTGTTCGATCCGATGAACTACTCGTATAAGGTGAATGATAGGATGAGATTACAATATGGATATGCTATGACGTGGAAGCAAGTTAATGGTAAATACTGATACTCAATTAGCGTGTATGAAATAAGCGAATGTGCAGTCCATGTCCATGAGGAAGTTCCCCGTCTTATTGTTCCAAATGCGGCAACATCTGCTGAAAGATGTTCCATGCGTTCTCGACTCGTCTCCTAGGTTTTCCGATTCTCTCATATGCGCGTTCCATCCGAGCTTTCAGTTGTACCTCCTCTGCATCCCGAGGTTGTAGTGAATAGCCCTCTTTCGGGGGTGGTAGACGTGATCGAAGGCGTTGGATCGCAACGGGATCGGATGTGAAGGTTTTGTTGAGGCCCGGGACGCCATTCATTATTCCAACCGCCCCAAATCTCTGTGAGAGGTCGTGAATTATTGGCTCCCATACGAAGAAAAAGAGACTCCTAGTAGAGACATTATTAGCTAATAATCTTCTTGAACACATCGATATTCATTACTTTTCAACATAATCCATCGGATCGAACACTTCATTTTCTTGTCCTTGCATAATGCGACTTACGTAACGATCCCAGAAATGCGCAACGTGGTCGTTGGCCCTCTTCCAGCGCTCACCCTCGGGAGCCGTCGATCGAATGATCGGGGGATACATGTTAAGTTCGTCGGCGTTTCCGTAAATTAGCCTGAGGTTCGTCGTTAGGACTCGGAGATCTCAGTTACGGAAAATCCAAGCTCCGTACCGTAACGAGGTGAGAGCTGCTTCGAGACATCGAGTGTCTTCTCCGGTTTCGACGCAAACTTGCAGAGGTGTCGTGCCTAAGACGTGTTTGTTCGATCGATTGGATCTGAAGATCGGGATCTAAGACTCACATCTTCGTAGTCGAATAAAATCGAGGAAAATATGGCCGAGATTTTCAGAGCACTCGCCGCCTGCATCGTACAGCAGTCCAGTCATTAACGATTTCCCAGACCATCGATCGATGAAATGGTAAATCAGGAAATCGGCGAAGTTGGCTCCGTGATAGACGCAGAAATCGACGACGTGCATGGGTCCGACTACACCGTAGTTGTTGGCGACTGAACCTGGGGGTATGGGAGGTGGATGTCGTTGATTGAATGCAGATCGACAATTGTTTGAGATTTGAAAGGCAGTCAATGTAACAACGGCGTCTCTTCGTAAATCCTCCTCTTCGTCTATTCAAATTAACAGTCACCACTGAACGAGGAAGCGAGGAAAAAACCACTCACGGAGATAAGAGAAGCAGATCCGACACCTGCCCTTGTGTATCTTCGTCATGTAATCACCACACCCGGAACATTGAGGTTGTCTCTAGAAAGAAACGAAATAAGCGTCAGTATTCAGCAGATGAAGAGCATGTGCGAACGATCGACCTTGATTTGATTATACTCTCGAGATGCTGGTGAAGACCGTGCAAGAGCTCGACATTTTTGGCAAGAGCCAAATTGTCGCTTGAAAAGGAAAAACTTATGGCAACAATTTGAGGGAGAGCGGCTGTGTTGAAAACATATCCAGTTCTCTGCTGGGCCTAATATTCGATTCGACATGAGAGATGGAGGTGGGTAAAGAAAAGGGATGAGAGTATGATCGAAAGCCACTTATAGCTAAGCGAGGCCTTGGTGGTACTTTGAGACCTGGGGTGGCACGCTACTCCAAGTCATCCCGAGAAAGGCCACTTACTTTGGGCGTGTTCTATGAAAGGTCCGCAACTTCTCTCGGCCTGTGTCTGATTATTACCTCCTATGGTTAAACATACGCGACGAATATGCTGGAAAGCAGGGAAATGACACGTTCCAATACCTTTCCCGACGAAATTACCCTGTCAATCGTCGGCTTGTCGGATACTAACACGCACGAAAGACGCGTGTTTTGAGGGTCTTGAGCTGCAGGGTGGATAGCCTCGTCATTATTCCTTTAAAGAACCAATTTTCGAGGTACGATTTGAGTCGAGAAGCCAAAAGTAGCCGGGAACGCGTCTTCCTCATGTCTTTGACACGCCCGCCCGTCACCAACGTCCGGGCAACGCGTCATGTTCTCATTCCCGAATCGTTCCAATCACCGAGACCACACCTTCAGCACTCTAAGCTCCTTCACAGGACAGGTCGAACCATAGAGCACAGCTGTATTCGAGGTTCATGAACGAGAGAGGGAGATGAAGACCAGTAACGGAACGTCCAGTGACACCGGAAACATTTTCCAGGAACTTGATGCAATTTCGCTCACCACGCAACCGCATCACAATCGGTTCGGCCGTTACCGATTCGCTACCCCGAATAGATCGCTCGGAGAAGAAGGTCGGAGTTGGGAAACTTCCCTTTTTGGAGCAGGAAATTCCGGACAGCCGAGACACCGGGTATCGGCTGTTGCACCGTCCAGCCATGCCTTGTTTCTCGGTTGGAACGTTCTGGCTGGGGGCCGAGGCTTCATTTCTCTGTGGTTTTATTCATAGAAGAATGTCTAACCAGGAGAATCCAGAACTTCACGCAGCTCAGTCACAGACTCGAAATACATGGAATATTGGTTTTCTTTTCTCACATTATTGACAGTAGCTCCCCCGTGGCTCAGCCGCCGTCAGGACATCGCATTTATGCTTATGAGACATAACTGTCGTTATAGTAGCAGTGGAAAGAATCTATGAGCAATGCAAAGACCGTAAACGCTGAAAGCTGGGGATCCGAACTCGTACAACGAGCAGCAACTCGAGATTACTTCTTTCTTCCCATCGGGCCACCCCAAGAACGGGGCTGACGACGAGCGTGAATACTGGCTCTCTCCTTGTATAAGATGTCGGTTTTCTTCGGCGCACGGAAATCAAGATTCGGTCTACTCGGACCACGGACGATATTCCATGACATCAGTGTCTTATTTTAACCCCGATTGAAGTCTGAATGAACGCCCAACTAAGCTCGAAATAATACCTATTGTGAGTTCTTCCAAGCGACATTGGTATCGTCAGCATTTGCCTTACGACCGGAGAAGTATCTGGCTCTCTGGAATGAGGGTGCGATGTTGATGATGAGTTAAAGTCAACACAAATCCTTCTATGGCGCACAGAAGACAGTGGAGAGGACGAAGTGCTTGTGGATAATTTGTAAAGCCAATGGTCGTGTGCCAAAACTCGGTGAGTGGCGGGCTAGTCTTTCCAATCAGAGTCGATACGTTGACTGCGATAGAGAAATTCGGGGGTAATAACGGTATTTTGGTAACTCTTAGACCTTCCGATACCGAATATGTGCTTCTCGAATCGCCGCAGTCCTCGGGAAGAACTCAGAAGAACGGGTCCTGTCGGTCAGAATCGACGAATTACAGAGGGTACGAGTGAAGAGATCAGCCCGAGAGAGGGTTCCGTCGCCGGAGGTCCTTCCCTTAGGATCGTCGTTCGCAAAGCAGGGGTGATTATGAGAGCGGGAATAGTTGGGAAGAGGAAGCAGCGGCTTTCGGTCAGTCGGTCCGAATGTCCCCAAATCTTGTATCCGAGCTATGATACATCGCGCGCGAGATAAAGCTAGAACTCTGAGAATAGCAATGATGACCGGCCGCAGTACCAACGAGGTCTGCAACTAAGAACTTCCAATGAATGGTTCTCAGTACCTCGGTTTGTCAGTTCGTTGGATAATATTGATTACTGCCAGCTGAGCCTTTCTTGGTAGCAGCGCCAAAATGGTTCTGTACGGGCATGCATATCCGATGTTCAAGGAAAGCGCAAGACTCGAGCTTCGTTGCCCCTTAGCGACTCATGATCGTCGCAGAATTAGGAACGGTGGCGCAGGTACAGCAATCCGGGAATCAAAGCTCTAAGCAATATTTACTTCCGAACGGGCAAATCCCCGGATAGCCGTAGTAGGAAGTTAGCGTGGAGAAGGTATTGACTTCTTTCTGAGAGCAGAGAAGGGATGCGCGTTAATGACTCGGAGAAGACACGTGATTATTGCCGAGAACGAATCGAGGTACAGGGTCTCCGCTTTGGGTAGGAAGACAGGCGCCCGGTGTTTCTCAACTTCGTAGGGTGAATACTAACCCCGGAGAGCTATTTTCCGTTGTGAACCCGAAGGAGGCCAGGAGATGTTATTCCCATAGAGTTAGTCGTACGTTGTGAGTGGTAGGACTTTTTAAAAATGGCATTCGTCGGGAATCTAGAGCCTGAGCGTGTTATACCGGAAATGATTTTACTGCGATATTTGTCGGAGGTGGTTTTGGTCCATGATTGAGGACGTCAGCAATGAAGTCGGTACCGTAAGGTCAATACACCTGAGAAACGATGAGCCAAAGAGTCATGATTATGCCATAAGGATGTACGCACTCGAATGATAATTGCGATCATGCTGTACTCAGCTAGGACTCAGCGTGTTGGATTTGTCGGATGACAGCATGATCTAGGATATTATTCAGAGCTCCTTGGCCTTTCATAAGTTACATTCGTGAACGGTGGCATGACTGGCTTACCATGTTCTCAATGAGCCCTTTGAGCTATGAGCGCTTCGTTAGGACCTAGGGCTCGATTACAGTGCCATGATGCTTCAGTCATACAGTGAGCCTTTCGTCTGACGAGAGTCGTACCATCCCAAATTGCTGAAGACTCAACGCGAAAACGTTCCCGACTCATACCGACTCCGCTGAGCGCGAAGGGCCTTAGCAGATCGAAGTGGCAGTGCGATGACGTCATTTACCAAGGGACGAATAGAAAATTGTAGAAGGCCAAGGAGCTTTGGAGATTATGCGCAGGAGCGGTGCTGAAGCAGTGAAACCTCAGTTACAAGGCAAAGGAATGAGTTGTGTGGTGATTTGGCGGTGCTAAAGTAATCAGTTGGAAGCAACACAACGAGGCTTGCGCGTGAAGAGATGTCAATGCCGCGTTGACTGTTGACAGGACTGAGAAAATTGATCTGGGGAGTCAAGGAATTTTGCGGGGGGACAGCATGAGGTCGTGTAGTGCTGCGACTGTTTCGAAATCTGTCTTGTTCGGTATGGCAGTCTCGTCATACACGTGCGGTGCCGTACAGATGAGAGGAAACAGGACCCAGTTCACGAGTACGGGCCCCGAATTGGTCGGATGAACCATACAGTTGAGGTGAAGTTGCTGTGCCGGCCAAAATGTATACGCTGGAACCTCGAGGAGCCAAGGGGAGCCTGTCGGAAATGAGAAACTGACGAAAATGGACGGAAAAAAGTTCTGTGGTGCATGAATCACGAGGGGAACGAACAGGAACCAAGAAAATAGAAGACGGCCCGAACAACCAATGTATCACGACTCGGCGAAGTCAGAAAGAGAGACCTGAGCCTGCAACTTGCCCTGAAATGATGTCCGGGCGATTCGGGCAAAAACTGCTTCCGAGTTCGGCTCGGCATCAGAAAATGGATGACCGAATGAGCTCTTGTGGTTTGAAAGAAGATGAGTGCGACTCTGTTCGGCTTCGGTTGATATCTTTATCAAGATGAAGAGTCTTGTCTTTTGGTCTCTGACCAGGCGCGGTGGTGTAACTCGGCCATATCCGGAGAAGTGGAGCGCCGGTCGAGACCGACGGCGCTCGGCTTACGCCGTTTGAACTGTACAGTTGATGCTTAGACACCGGGCGTCTAAATTCGTGAAACTGTTGTAACATTGAGCGGGCCGGTGGAAAACGTTCATGCCATCTGAGTTGGAGATATGAATAGCACAATAATCCTTGGTATAGTTTTGTGATGCTGAACGGAACCCTGAAACGCACGAAAATTTCAATGCTGTGAGATCCGTAGCAGACAAGAGCGAATTTAGGGCTAGTTATGGTGCGCATCTGGGCTCATCATGGTTCCTGGAATGCAGAGCTAGTCTTAGAAGAACTCACAACGTAATCGAGCCCGTTCTATTCAACGGACGCGCTCGAATCCCTAACGTGCCTCTGTGATCATTCCACGGAATGACGTCCCGGTGAAGGTACCTTGGCATTCTTTGAAAATAACCTCTCATCACGAGAACACTGAAACCCTTATATTCGAGTGGTATGATATTCTGAGTCATTATGGCACAGATTACAAGGAAATTTTTGAGCAAGCAGTCGACTCGAATGAATGACTCAGTCGTCGGCCTGTTACCCGGGCAACGGGCGTTTTTAATTCGCCGCAATAGATACGCCTGCGAACGAGTGTGAATTAGAGCATGGCGACCCCTAAACGTTCCCACCGAGTTTCGACCCCGAAAGCATGTACTGCGCTAGATTCTCCCATCACCGCACACGAGAGACTCGAAAGATCGGGCGAGGCTAGAGCACAACAAGCAAAGGGAGAGGATGTCTAGACTCTGCGAATAAGCTATGTGCGGTTCTGTTCGGATCGGGCGAGAGGAAGCAGGTAAATGCTGTGTCCGGAATCAAAGACTGGCCCTAGATTTTGAGTCATCGAACGTGAGTCATAGATGATCCTCAGGGTTTCGATCGTACCTTCCCGATATGGTGTGGACCCTGGCTGGAGGGCCCCTAAAGCTCCACCCCCAAATCTTTCAGGGTGTGGACCGACGCTGCTCCGCTGTTGGTGTTCGTGATGATCGAGGACGAAGCGCTGACTCCACTTGCTATCGAGCATCATGGCACGACTGCCACGCTCATCTTCGAGAAGTCTGTTGGTCATTTCAAGGGCATGGAATCATCGAGAAACTGTTGGAAATCTGTATTTCAACTTTCAATTGAGCTCGTAGTTTGTAGAATGTTCTCCGACTCGGATAATTACTAGGTTCTTCCTGCGGAATTCGAAAAAAAAGGATCCGATGACCCAGGAGAGAGAACGGTAGCGTCATTTGTCTTTCGTCTTCTGAGATTGTGTTCGTTCGTGAGTCGCTATTGAGTTGTGGGGTCTATTGCGTTGATAGGAGTTTATCAGATTGCTATTCAGAAGGCTAAGATTGACTCTGACTAATGACTCACGCGAGTATTCACGGCATCCGGTCATTTTGCCGCCGCCGGTTTCGGCATCACTGGCGGCTAATGTATTGATAATCCATTCAGGGACGAGATCTACCCTCGCCGATAAGTCAGCATCAACCTTGTTTGTGTCTAACAAATCAAGCCGCCGTACCTTTGGACGTGAGCGCATAGATTTACTAAGCGTTTGCTGAGAATAGCCAGAGTGTGTTAGATGAAAGCAGAAGAGGAGACTCGAGGAGGTGGCGCAAATGTGCCTGATGACGAAGGACTTTGCTGGCGTTCGTCTCGATCTGGGTTTCGTCTGCTCCGCCGAGGAAATCGAGGAGCGGGAGGCGATGACAAACGTCAGAATTATCGAATTGTATAGTAGAGCGAGATTGGGGTGCTGGGGAACGTTGTACCTCGCTGATTATGCGGAGCAGGATGGACGGAGCGGAATCGAAGGGGGTGCTTTCTTGCGCTTGGTGTGAGACGACGCAGCATGATTGGCGCAGAGATCTTGATGTATGATCCTGCCATGATCTTGGTGTGTTTAATCGAAAAGATGTAGTGCGTCTACTGGGCGCCGTTTCTCAGTTAAGCGTGGGAGTGGATGGTGATGTTGCGAGTGAGGGCGGGAATGATTAGCGAGATGCGCGGGAAACTCGTGATTGATGAACGTGGAGTGATCTGGTGGTGGTGGTGGCGAGAAGAGAAGATGGTTGTATTGGTGGGAGTCGTTATCTCGTTGATTGATTGATTCGTCGCGAAGAGCAAGCGTGCTGCGTTGCCAAGCTGGCGGGGAGTCTACGATTGAATGAGAGGTCACGGGTTGAACGATGGAGAGTCAGCACTGCGGAATGGAAGAATTGAAAGAACACTTAGGCACGGTGTAGCACACGGAACAGGAGTTGCACGGAGATTAGATTGGCTTCTGTGCTATTTGACGAAGTCGATGAAAACATGGGCGCGTTGGGGAGGATCTAAATTGTCGGAAAAACTAAACTTCAGTCGCATAGATGTATCAGAATGATTGAAACTCGAGGAATGATCGAGAGGCGAAGGTTGACTTGCTGAAAATGTTATGCGAGGTGTCAGACGACAGTCCGGTGGTAGCTCGAGCCGTGATGCAATTCATTGCGTAGATGGCCTTCGAAGAATGCTAGACTCGCTAAAGGAAGATAGCGCATCATCATTATGATTGATCTACACCGTTGACGACGACTGACGAGGATTAGCGACGAGCAGAGACGCTTACAGAATGCTCGAGAAAGCATGTCAGCAAAATGGTGCTTATGAAAGAAAACGGGGAACTCAAACATGATCCCAGGATTATGGCGTTGGGAAAGAAGCGAGATTTGCGTCAGAACGTGTCGCCTAGATATGATGGAGAACGCACATGGACAATCGAGAGATAGCTGGGGTAAGCGAAGGAGTAGTAAGACGACGGCGTTTAGCTCGGTCGTTTGGACGCTCGTACCTTAGTCAGTCAGGGAAATGAGGGAGGGGGCGATTTGACTCAAACCCTGTCATTGCCATCGGTAGGTGGTTGTCTAAAGAGACTTTGGGAGACCGAGAGATGGGCCAAACGGAGGTAAAAAATGCTATGAGTCTGAGCCAGCAAAGCAGAAGAAGGAAGTCCAAGAGTCGTAGACTCCGTCAATCGGAGTCTCGGAATAGTCGGGCCGCGAGCGTAAAGCCTTTTGCTGCGTGGAGCTATGTAGCGATGAGAAGCGCTTAGCGAGTGGAGTGGGGCATTTTCTAGAGTTCCAACGCCGTCTAATCGACGAAAGTTGAGAAAAAGGCTATCGGAGCACGACGATCCGTGGCATTCAATATGCGCTTCGGTGGCTCCCTCGAGCATGGAACGGTGAGAACGTGAGGAGTCGATGAGGATGGGGCGTGCAGGACTGCGGGATGTGAGTGAGTATTGTGGGAGATTTCGGGCATGCTGGGTTGAGGCCGTGCGAGCGGCAGTAGAAGAGTTGAGTCGGTCGGGCGAGCAGAGTATATTTTGGGATTTACGAAGGAAGCAGCGGCCCTGGACTGGTTCGGGTGTAAGGGATGAACTCCGGATTGTTCGGAGATGGAGCTAGTGGGCGAAGAAGGTGACGTGTGGAGGATCTGCGATCTGAGAAGGAGAACCAGCGCAAGAGCGGATAGCTGAGTGAGGCCTGAGCGCATTCTAGTACTGGTGGCTATGATGAAATGAGATTGGTGGCGGAAGCAGGTGTGATCATGTCAGAGGCTACGCAATGTTTGATAAGCGCCTCTATAATTCCAAATATGTGTGAGAATTCGAGTCGTGTCGTCATGAGCGGAAACAGAGTAAGGTAAGCACTGACTGAACATTCGAGAAATAAACACATGTCACTAGATGATGCAAGGTTACGCCGTTGCGAGTCTTGGGTGGCCCATTGGAGATGATTGGACCTAATCGGGGACGGAGGTCGCCGGAAAAGCGAGAGCTGGAGACGCCCAGAATGGTCCAGAGGGGGAAAGGCGAATGTCCTGGCTGCTATACGGTGAGGGAGATTGCGGATGCAGCGTGCTGGATCGGCCGCGGAAGATGCAAGACTGCTATGGACTGAAGATTGGTTGGATGGAAAGATAAACGCCGGATGATCTGGATCAAGTCGGAATGAGTACTGGAGCGAAGCAGGATGACACCTGGGCTGTGCTGTGCTGCGACATGGGTCGGAGGGATCAGGCACACGCATGAGCCCTGATCACCTCGGATGCCTCGGCCGAGGACCGAGAAGTTGGGGCGAGGTCGGAGTTCGGAGACGTTGACTCAGTCGATTAGGTAAGCAGAGCTCAGACAGCTTTGCCGGGTCTTCTCACACCCGGCCACCGAAAATCGGGCGCCACTTTTGGATTTACTATATATACGATGCCCCCCTCTGATCTTCCCTCACTCCCCGACTTCTTCCACTCGACCCTTTTCCTCTTTTATACACATGCGAGGCCAACAAACTGAAGCAGACCGCATCGCTGAACTCAAGGCTGATCCCCAATGTCGCGAGTTCGATGCCCACCGCTGTCTCTGCGACGCCTGTGGTCGCTGGGTCCATCTTTCTGGACGGGCTCACAAGATATTCAACTGGCGACGACACAAGAAGGGATGCTCATTCGACAAGTAAGTCGTCGTCTTTTCGTTGGTTATCAGTCAGCTCAACGGCTGCCAGATCACGTAATGCCATCACCATCATCCACGCTCGCAAACCCAACTCTGGGATGTCCATGGTTGGCGACGAGAACGACGGAGAGGTAGATGAGCTTGAAGACAGTGAGGATGAGATGGATTCGCCTATGAGCAAGTACTCTAGCAGGTGTGTGTTTCGTCTATCCCTCCCTTCCTCTTGTCTGCTGCGGCGGCATCCTTGGCTTCTGCCAAGGCACCTACCAAGCTTCATTTTCGACAACATGCTGATCATTGCCTCCCGCAGGTCGAACGCGTTTTACGCTCGTACCGCCACGACGCACCACCTCCAGCTCTCGACGTCGGCTGATTCGGCCACGTCGTATCATTCCCGCATGTCTCACACATATCCCTATCCGCCTCCCGTATCATATCCCATGCAGTCGTCTCATTCGAGTCATCACTATGATCCGTCCGCAAAAGTCGTCGTGTGTGATGACTGTTCGACACAGATGCCTTTCCGTGACTACAACGGTCATAAGCGTACCTGTCGCTCAGGTCTTCACCATCGTCAGCCGCTGACTCACGTCATCCCACCTCCACCGTATTCACAATCTCAATACGAATATTCATCGTCACCGTCCTCTACCATCTCCTTACCTCCCCTTCGTTCGCTTACTACGTGGAATACGGGGCATCACCAATCTCCTTCGCCTTCACCATCGCTCTCGTCATACACGAGTATGTCCCCATCCAACTCTGTAAAATCACCCTCGATGACACCTCCCCTCCCTTCCGCTGCATCTGACGGTCTCCCCTCCCACGCTCGTCGACACCCACCTCGTCGCATCGAAGATCTGTGCGATCCCATGCCCGTCAGTCCGATGCAAGCCTCGAGATAACCACCCCTCCATCACCATCACGACATGATCATATACACGCGATCGTCCCGCTTTTCTTTCCTCTGCTTTGTCGACACCTGGTGTTCGTGCTTTCTTATTCATGTTTACTTCTTTTCTCTTCCTCTTGTTGCATTTGATTCCGATTCGGGCGATTGGGTGGGGCTTTGGACACCGTCACATGTTTGCTTCTGCGAACAAAAAAGGAATTCACTTCCTGTTGCGTACATTTGAACGCTTCCGCTTCTTCTTCTCATTTTTGTTATGGACGAGTATAATACGATCGTTACCAGATGTATAGAAGCAGTATATCTGTAGCATTGCCATCCTTCCCTCACTGTTTCATACCCGCATCGACGACCACATTTGTCGTCTTTATTGTAGTTTTAGCTGTCATTTGAATTGATGACCTTATAATAGCATTACCGAGCTTTCACGTGTGACCCTAATTGTAAGCAATAGATAGAAACTCAAGGGACCTTCGTGGCGCGTGTCGTGCAACTCCAACTCCGCAGAAGCCGAGCACTTGGGGCCTCCCCTGCGCACTGATAAACCGATCTGCCGGAATCGTCGTGTGCTCGTCCATCGTCATGTGTTACATCGCCCTTTCTCTAATTCAGAGTCGCAGTGGATATGAATGGGCTCCTATCGCGGATAATCTTCTCTTCTGATGGTTTACGACAGCACCAGATTCCTTCTGAGTCCCACTGTGCGAAAAGGTTGAGTCGATCTGGCATCACACGTTTTCAGCCCAATATTATTTTTCTCATTTCTTTTTCTGTTCCGCGTGGAGTCGTTCGCGTTCGATCGTTCGGAACTCGTCTTGTTCCATAAACGGCAATGCTAATATACGATCACGATCTTCCGAGTCTGGAGCATGCGCTAACGCCCTCATGGATCATGGAATGGACTCTGGCTCGCTCTCGACTCGCGATTGATGAGCCTCTGGCTCGGTGAGGGCTCGTTGGACTGGCTCGCCGAGTCGGGACCATAGACATAGGCCTTGCAGTGTTACGGCGTGAGTGCAGGGCTTGGAATCCGAGCCGATCGCATGAGGATGGCACGGTGAGAATCGGTCTGAGCGAATCCAGTGTTCCAGAAACGCCCCGGATCAGTGTGGGTCTGAGACAGTCGCTCTGATTAGGCATTTGAGGCGCGCGATAGGGTCCGGTTCGGCCGCCTTCGATTTTTCGATTTTTCGAATGCCGAGATCTTCAATAGCCAATCAGGGAATTTTGGATTCAGTGTCGATGCCGGGATGCCTTATTTCAGCGTGGGCGGTGTTAGCGGCGGACGAGATCCGATTGATGACTCAGAGAACCATCCAGGTCAATTTGATGATCCGAGGTTCTTCCCCAGCGTCCTGTCCCGTCGTCCGCCGGTTTTCGGTATAGCGACTTGTTAGACTGTTGGACGACTTGTTGATAGCGACGCTATACAGTGATTGACGAAAAGATCATCAACGCGAGAGCGAACGTGGTTGGAGGAAAAGTTTGCCGGGCGCGACTTGTACCTTGGAGCAGAACCGCATGATACCCGAGAAGTGACGGAGATGAAACGTCCAAGCCGGCTTATGTATTCTCGCAACAGAAAAAAAACTTCAACGAACTCGCAAAAAAGAGTGTATATGAGGCTATGAATGCTGAAGCAGGGCGAAACGAGATAGGGACATGAAGGGACAGACGGAGCAAGATTTTCCAAGTGGGGAAGATGGTGAAGAGACCCTGGTCATGACATGGTCAGCGTCATATGATCCGCGGATAACGTAGATGTTCCACAGCATTCTGCAATATTCATTCCTGAGTTGCCAGAAGGTTTGCGAAATAGTCTTCGGATACAGTTCACGCCTCGTAGATCGAGAAATTCGGCCCCGAAGCGAAAGTCTTGTTCATGAGAGTTTCGTAGCACTAGATCTAGCCGCTGAGATAGATATTCTGGCGCCATTGCTGAAGTGATAGCGCGAGATAGAAGCATTAGGGAAGATGTCAAGAGCTCTCTGAAACGACGCAGAAAGTTGTACGCAGCGTTGCCGAGACACTGGAACGAATAAACCTATGAGATAGGCTTCCAGCGGACCGACGGAAGAGTTGTAAAACTGCTCAGCAAGCAACTATCGCTCAGTTAGCAATATAGACGAGCGTTCCGAGATTGACGGAGCCGAGTCGCAATTCTAGGAAGGGTGGCTGAGATTTTCTGGGGTGAAGAAAGACGGTTGGGGTGTCGCAGGTCGTGTTTCAGATACGGAGCTCTTGTGAATGACAGGATTGGCAAAGAGAATCATCGGCCGAAGTCGAGTCTCGATAAGAGTGGTTGACGAACGAATGGTGTGTATCGGATGAATCTTCCTTCGCTAGCGTGATACCATTGAGCGTCTGAAAGATAGAACAATAGTCTGATTTGACGTAATGAGGGGCTACGAAGAAGCATATCAATCGTGCATCTCGAACGAAGGCATGATTCGAAGGGGCAGCGAGTCCACTAGTTTCGGTTTTGTGTATTCGGATCTCTAGAGGAAGATAAATCAGCGTCTACACATCGAGGATGGACTCACTGACCTCTCTATCACATGTAATTTCTCATTTCATGACTCTGACCCGTCCCCTTGACAAGATTCAGGCACCAGAGAGTATCACCAGTCGGCGAGTCGGCGACACAGTCGTGCCATAACCGCGCAATGGGAATCGAAGAAAGAAACATCCTTCGAGAACTGAATGCTTTATGAAACCGAATGTGAAGATTCTTCTCAGTAGACGTATACTCAGCGGAAGTATTTGCACCTGGATGTGATGTTTTGAATGAGATCCGAGATGGCTCGATTCCGAATTCGGAGGCGGAACAAAGCTCGCTGTTGACAGTAGTCTCGAAACAGGGAGTATCTCAGATACACGAGAACATGAGACCACAACCCTGGGAATCGTCAGATGTAGCCAGATGTTGCTGTAGATATTCGGTCGACAAGGATGGCGTGATGATTCCGCACAGATAAATCGGCGACAGTTGAGATAGATCCGATATTTTTCGCGGTTCGCTGGATCATACGCGTCAAGGATACCTCTAGGGATATAGGGATATAGAGTCGAACCAAGCATGATACCGCCGTTCCACGGATTGAATGCATCTTAGGGTGAGCGACGCGTAAGATGGATTCACGCAGTCAGAATTTCGCCTATGCGCAGAAAAATTTTAAGTGACATTTCGCAGCAGCTACACCGCATACTTCGAAGCACTTCATCGATCGAACACATGCGACGCGACGAGTGAGCCCTGTCGATCAGACGTTGCGTACGCGTCGACTTGAAGTTGAACGCATTGGCGTTTGACTCGGCTTGAGTCGGTGCCGTCTCATTTTTTTGAAACCCCGACCCGGCTTTGCTCAGCACGATGACGAGACACTCAACGACGCCGACGACTCGCTGAGGCATCCAACTCGACGCTCTCTTCCTCTCTTTGGCTTCCATACTTCGAGGCAAGATCGTTCCACTTTGTTTACTGCTTTGACCTATCTTCGAATCCGCGAAAACGTTCTCAATCGTCTGGGACTCTGGGGTTTCTTCTACGAACGTTCGGATGTCAATGACTCGCCCGAACACCATCGGTCTTGAACGTCGACAGCCAGAGCTTAGAGGTTGGATAGAATTAGATGGGAGACGAAAGTGGCTCTCGGTGGTGCGCCTTTGCTCGGAGTTCTGTCGTCGTCAAAAACAGTCTGACATCGTCATTACCAGTAGTAAGCTTCCCCTTCGTCTGGTCTTACTCTTTCAGAACCTTTTCCCTTACTCAGAAATCATCAATATGCTGCGGTCCTGTGAGACTACGTTCTAGATCCCCGAATGGCCGTCCTCGCACTCCCTCGTCTAATATCTGCATATTTTCCAGTCTCGGGGCGAAGATTATAGCTATCCATGAAGCAACAGGCCGTTACCTCGATTCATTCCCTGCGTACTATTATTCATGATCCTCTGATATCGTACTACCTTCAAACCGGAGATCTAATGCTGGCACCATCGCTTCGTTTACATCTATGGCCTCTATCTGGATCGTAAGGAGAACACTATTTTCTCGATTGAATCTGTCTTTCATCGCTTTGAAATCTTCGACGTCATGTGCCTTTCAGTTCTTCATCTCAAGTAATGGGCTTCCCTCTACGTCCAATCTAAATAGAGGAAGTAACCGGATTTCCACTATGTACCTTGTCATAATATCGAATTATGTTTGTTTACAGAATTTGGAACGAAGAATAGTGTGCTTGACATTGCGCGAGCCGACCTTTCGTATCCTTGTGCCTCCAAAGCGAGGGCTATCTTCATCTTTACTCTCATGTTTGTCCCTGTCGTTAGTAATCCTCTTCCTCCGAATCAACCGAGCTCTCTGTCCAGTTTCCCCCTTCGATTTCAGTTCCATACCACTTCAAATTCGTCAACACATCCTCAGCCGTCCTCCCATCGTCATCACTCCACATGTCAAGCGATTTGTCACGCATGAATTTAATCCCAGACATCTCTGCTGCCCAATCTTCTCGATCGAGTAGAACGCTTTCGAGTAAGTCAAGTGAGAATCGAGAATTTTGGAGGTCGAGGAAGTGAAGTTTCGGGAGCGGATGTCTGATGGTTTTGTCGACTGTATTGTGAGGGCCCGAAGATATGGCGGTGAGGATGATGTCGGCATCGATGGTACCGACTGACAGGCGTTCGACGAGGGAGATGTTTGCTAGGAATGTCGATAGGATCCCTGCATCGACAGAGTGGAGACATCGAGCAGAGATTTCGAGTTCTTTGAGTTGATTCAAAGGCACTCGATGTGTAAGGGAATCAAAGATAGCGTCCGTATCTTCGATCATCCATTGTTTCTCATCTTCAGTGGAGTGTCCAAGGCTATGACCTGGCATGCGCAAGTATTCGTTAAACTCGACGCTGATTCGAGGATATAATGAGGATTTGAAGTCGAGCGAAAATGAGATCGGCCACCATCTGAGGGGTTCGACGGTGATGGATAGGGTATGAGAGTGAGTGAGAAAAGTGAGAAGGGGAGCAGGGAGAGCGGAGACGACACTCTGGTCTTCGCTACGCTTTATCGCGAGGGAGATGGATGCAGATGGGGGGAACAAGAAATTTGATAATACCGCTTCGGCATAGCTTGTGTCGGTCCATCGGAGGGTCAGATTTTTGAGATGGGGAAGGGGAAATGGAAGATTCGATGGGGGCGACTGGTTCGGAAGGCCCTGGCAGTTGTGATCGCTCGTCACATCGGACTCATCGGTGGGGTGGTCTTCTTCAACCTCTGCAGAGGGATAGTCATTCACGTCTTTCTGTACGAGGACCACATCCTCGAGTAAAGGACACGACTTGAGAAATTGAACGAGATGGGTGCTTGAAATCTCCTCACAATCTGCGTGCACGTGGGATAACAGACATGGAGAGGGGAACGTAGATCTGAGTGAAATATTCTTCAAAAATTTGATGTCGGAGAGGCGAGGGAGATGAGCCAGCGATATGATCAGGGGATGGGCTCCAGGCGCAAGCTCCATAGACTCGAAGTGGAGTTGGGACATGTTGGGCGTAGTCACTGGAAGATCGGAAGAGAATATGGATGTGGCAAAAGATAGGAAGGATCTAGGGATGGGATGACGTAGAGATTGGATGCTGAGTCGACATATTCTGTGACAGGAGTTGGACTCGGATAGGGACTGTATGATGCGCTCAGCGTTCGTCGCGGTCGCAGTTCCATTATCGGATTCCCCGGCTAGAAGCTCTTGTCTGAAAGAAACCCCATCTATTCCAAGAGCCAGAGGTGCCGATCCGGAACGAACCATGTAAGTGGATACCACGCTCGCAGGCCAGGAGAGATGGAACTGAGCCCATAAGCGAGGTGTATTCAGAGCAATATATCGCCATCTCCTGCATCTTATCGAACCGAGAATTTTTGAATTGAAATATGCGATGAGAGGCATAGGACTCACACGGAAGATATCTGATCTGGCTTGTTGACATGAGGAATGGAGTTCTGCTTAGTATTGGCCGAAAGAGATGGACTCGATGGTTCCGGCGTTCTGATCAAGTCCTGAAGATCGTCTTCGTATGTATATAGCTCCATTATTTGTGCGATCATTTCATCTGGAATGCGGTTAATGTGGTCGAGGGGATTTTGGGCCATGCTCAGTCTGAGTTGCCACGCAAATGAAGTTGAAGTTCTTCCGAATCCCGACCACTGCCGTCGTCGGTCACCTGACAGTTTCTCATCTCGTGTTCCCGCTCTCTAGAAACTCCCGCTGAGCACTGATAAAATCTGGAATATCCACCGAAATCAAATAATCTTTGTCGGCTCAGACGGGCATGTTGCGTGTCGTGAATGTTCACCGATTTGAAGTCGGCTCTGGAATCAACCTGAAATGATCAAGTTGAAGCCCCGGTTATTGTTTAATTCTCGCCGAAGATGGAATCATCCAAGAGGTTCTTGCTATCTAGCTAATCGAGACGAACGTACTAGTATGGAAGGTGCGTTATCGTCAATACCAACGCTATCATGACTGATTTCCGCCCACAGTACGCATCACCACGTCGTCTATTCCGTAAAAAGTGCTGCAACATCCTATTTATCTCAACCGTCCTTCGTCGATCATTCGAAACTCGCTCCGACCAACCAGTCGCCAACCATCGCTCACGGTGTATGCCTTTTCCACCGCATATCGGTCTCCCAATATCTTGTGTTGATGTGTCAACCGTTCAGACGTCATCGGAACCACAAAATTGAAGGCGGATTACCTTGACTCCGTATGGTCCCCACTTGAGCGAATAGAATGAATTTCAAAGCTTTTTTTCGAATTTGGGTCGATTTGGAAAAGTAGCTGACGAAGAAGCCGGAATTGAAGGCAATATTGTAGGTTTCCTCTATTGCGAAGAGCAATTCGGTTGCTGATAAAGCAGTTCAGGATCTATAGAATCCATACGGTCCATTCGATAGAGTGACTAGAGTCCGATAACGAGGAGGATGAATGGAGGTTCTATTTCAAGACTTAAGAGATCTTCGTCCGGGAGATGGAGTCGTGAAAAGTATAGGAAGGACTTGGTTGATTATATTACCCATTACGGGAACCACGTTCGATCAGGATCCTACTCCGACTTGATCCTACCTTGCTTCTGCACAAGTGCCGTCGACTTCCATCTGTTGAAATACTTCGAAACTAAGGACGCTCACTCACACCACATATCACTCTGTGAAAGTCTGTAAATATCTCATTCGGTGAGTACTAACCCTACCAATGTCTATTGTCTCACTTATCCTATCATCGCCCAAGTATCCTATGTCAGAACCCAAAGGGACACTCGAAATCCAACCTCTATTCCCTCTCAGAGAAATTGAGGCCACTTTCTCGTTCGGACCTCTTGTGTTCACCTACAAAGGTCCCATCACATCCAACACAACGCCAATCCGCTCCATCCGCTCCAACGAAGCCTGGCTTATTTTCGACACGCTCGAAGACCTCAAAGACCCTTCTACATTCCAGGGAAGCATGGGGAGAGACCAGTTCACTACATTGGTCAATTTTTTGAATGGTGTCACGATTCGTGTGGTCCTTTTAAGTGCCTATTTCCCACCGGCGGATTTCAGCGGTAATGGTGAATGGAATCACAGTGCGTTCGAAAGCATTCTATCCGTTGACACGGTTTTGATTGATAATCGTAGCCTTCGGAGACGAAATGAAGAACGATGCACTAGTATTCAACCCCGCTGGCACAGAGTTGTAAACTTCAAACGGCTTTCACATTCCGATATTACATCCTCCTGGCTAGTCTTGGCTTTCCTCTCCAATCATCAATTAGGATATGGATTGCTGTAGCACGTTCGAAGTGAGTTTTCAAGTATTTCATGGATTGCTTGCAGTGTCCCATACATGAGAATCGCTGTAAACGTTTAAACTTGCAGCCAATGCACACCCGGGGCGCTCCCGTCTCATATTCTAGAGCAGGCACGAAGTTGATGAATTTGGATGGATTATCGATAGAATACTCCGTTATCACTCGGCAACTAGGGTTTCTCTCAGAACACTGTTCCTGATATTCGAAGTCGCCTTAAAACGAAGCGCCTTCTGTACGATGCTTTGATCGACTTAGCTTCTCACTTCTCACCGCCTCTGCCAACCACTATCAGGTCTGTCTTCTCGTTCATATGCTTCCCAGACATCGCAAACTCATCTCGAAACAGGAGCTTCGAACCAATGTCCGAATTAAGCGGCATATTCGAATACCAACCTCTCCCTCCCAATCACTCGATCTACGCAAGATTCAACATCGGATCTCTCAGCTTCGAATACACCGGTTCCATCTCCTCTCACTCAGGCAACAACATCCCCCTCTCCTCCCAATACGCCACAGTTTACTTCAACAACTTCGGAGACCTAATAGGCCAATCCACCTTCCAAGGAACCATAGGCACAATCGATCGTCTCACCGTCGAAATCAAGCTTTCGAGTGGTGTATTGATTCGTGCCTTGCTCTCGAGCACTTATTTCCCGGCGGCTGAAATTGGTGGTGTCGGCTCCTGGCGTCGTACGTGTTTGAGCCTCGTTCAACTTCTATTTTTTGATCGAGCAGATCAGTTATACAGAGTTCAGGAACATCTATTCATTCTCAGGCGCCGGAAGATTGATACGAGCATCCCTTCTTCTCCCGGAATTGCGTGATCAGGAACCGAGCCTCGTACATGTATTTCCTTGAATACAGAAACTTGCTGATTCCGACCAGTCTCGAACCGAGACTACATAGGGTGCTGTGAATCAAGAAAGGAAATACCCACAATATGACGAGTGTCCCGGTGAGCACCATTCAGAGGAAACCAATCGGAAGTCACCTTACGGCATCTTCACTCCTCAGCCTCGATACCTGAGAACTCCTTGATCTTCGTCTTCCTCTCTTCGATCAACCCCTCTACGCCCTGGTGCCTGTCCAAACAGCCTCCGACCCAAACAATCGAATCGAGTGGCGATGCAGCTCTACAGCCGTCCAGGACACGCACTATTCCTCGCTGAGAGGAGAGGCTGTCCCACAACCGGCCCCGAAGTCTCTATAAACGCTGTATCAACTCGGCCCCGAACTCGAAGATACTCGACGAAATGGACCAGTCGTAGCTCAGCGGATTTAGACGCTGAGCATTGGGTGTTTTCGGGTTCTCTCCGACGAACCCTCCCGAATTGACCGAATCGCGTCCCGATTGGATCAGGGCGTTTGAACGTGTGTTGAGGGACTGCAGGAGTTGGGAAATCGGCAGAGACACCTAAATTCATCGTGCCGAAACATTTGATTTGAGTGGCCAGATTAAACAAGTTCAAACAACTTGAAGCAAGCCAACAATCCGCTGCACTCGTTCGCCGGGTTGCACGAACGTATCAGAAGATTTTAGTGTGCATTTTGCAACGGAAGACAATGTTCTCCAGCATCGTCCTGTGAATTCTCAATTTGTCCTAGTTCCAGGATTTTCCATTAGTTGGTCTATTTAACGGCTCACGAAAAGCGGCACAAACAAACCAGAACCTCCAAGAGAAACTTAAGAAGTGAGTACTGCTTCTCGAAGCTCAAAGATAATTCATATTTATGACTCCACATTTCTCGAAGCGCTATAATCAAAATGCCCAAACTTTACGGAAACTTCGAATTTGACTCCCCAAAGGGAATCAACTTCACAATCTTCGCCGCATTCTACGAAGGCAACAAGGCCTACGTCTTCCAAGGAGCCATCACACAAACAACTCCCGGCCTACGCCAAATTAAATCAGCCATCGCATACGTTGAATATACCACCATCGATCAATTACAAGGTATCCTCGATTTCACCGGAAATTGGGGACCACAAGACCAGCTCACGGCGTTCGTTTACCCTTCGAATGGCACGAAGTTGGTATCTAGCTTCTATGTCGATACGATGGTCCCGATAAACTTCAGCGGAAATGGATATTGGTCAATTAGTATGTGATCATAATCATGCAAGTTTTCGCAACATAAAACTGATTATATATGTTCGCAGTCACAATTGAGGTGGACGATGCAAAGGCGCTGGCGGAGGGCAGGACACTCGACATAAAGGCTTTGATCAAGAAAGCTAACGAAGAGAATGTTGAACGTGAAGAGAAGGAGGATTCGAAGGAGTAATTCTGTGATACGGATATCTAGTCTGATACGCGCGGACATGCAGTAATATTCTCCTTTATTTATCGTCATTTTGAGAACGCTCGATCTCAGAGCTGCATCCAATGAGATCGCTTTCCCTACGCTAAGAAACGTTTCCATTGTGTTAACAAAAAAATCGTCACTGAGCTCCAATAGCTGCGGCCGGCGCTTTGACCTTACGTAAGCGCTTTCTGATGTTCGTCACTGCGCATGCTATCCAGATGCTATCTCTAGTTCAACCATCGCTGACTCTCTGGCGCAATCACGACTCAACTTTGGAGACGTAGACCCATTCTAACCGTTGGACATCTCCTACTGCTCAGACTTTCATTTCATGGAAGTTGATAATGGGATCTTTTCCTGACGACGCCAGTTCCTCTCTCGCATCCGCACAGCCTACCTCGGTCGACAAAAGCAATACTATCGCTTATCAACGAGGTTCAGCGACCTCTGAACATCCTAAGAGCTCTGATGCGTCTTCATTGAATCGAGTAGTGCGAGTCAGCCAACTGAGATTCAGCGCGTATCTTTACCCGGAGAGTTCAGTATTCGGGCTGATAGCTGGCATTAGGCCACGTACCTACGGCGGTGGGCGCAATCGAGGGAGCCTTTGAGACGGATGCATTAAAGATGTACATGACGGGTCAAGACGTAAGTCAATCATATCCGTAAACCTCGATCACGCCTCTTCGCCGCAAAATGCGAACATTAATTCTTCTCAGTCTTTTCGTCTTCCGATACCAACGCTAACCTAACACTCAGGGAATATCTGCCTCACGCCCTACAATTGCATCCAGAATATTCGAGATCCTCCTCATCCTTTACAATCTCCTTCGACTCATATCTTTTCAAGTCCTTTCGGGGAGATCATTCGTCATTGTCAGCCCTCCACCGGTTCTTGGGAAACGACAGGGTTGGAAAGGGATTTTAGATGACGTGGTTGATACCGCTTGGATGTTCGTAATGCGCATCAAGAGAATCAGCTCTAGCGACGTCGCTAAACGCGTATGTACTCCCGTTATTCAATCTTGACCATGAACTGAACCGAGGACAGCGGCGAATAAATTATCGCAAGCAACAGACCGCTGTCATAGAAGCTACTATTGGAGACCGAACGAATGACATGTATTGTATCGAGACACTGGCAACGCATCCTGACTTCCAAGGACGAGGATATGCCGGGACTCTGATGAAGGCCGTTGCGGAATTGGTCTGTTCAGTCCTCAAATCATAAAATGCTACATTACTTATCTGGATCGTACAGGCAAATTCTGAAAGACGTTCTGTCTGGCTTGTCGCCTCCGGTCCACAAAATGTCCCCTTTTACACATCACATGGATATAAAACTGTCGGTCAAATACGCCTGGGTGACGACGACGAAACTTGGAAAGGAGGCCTGCTCGTATGTGATGTTGTAGGTTTTTCATTTTATTTGCTACGAGCTCCGAAATCGATTAACACCCTCAGATGGTTAAGGAATATTCCCCTCTATAGCCCGATCTGGAAGTATAGATAAAGTGAACGGAAGCTACTGACGGTTACTCATGACATTCGATTATCTCCTGGGTAACGAGTTCACAGTTCACTAGTACTTGTAGACCGTGATGTAGATTATGGAGTCTAACATAAGCTTGAAGGAACGTAAAGGAATGCTTGAGAGGTCGAGGAAGTCGAGGTGCGACGAAATTCCAAAATGACCGTGATCACGGTGAGTTTCGGATCGCAGTTCGGAAGACGCTCAATAGGGCGCTACTACCTGGTATTTTGTTGAAACTCCGCTCTCGTTCCCTCTCTGACGACGCTGGACCTCATTCGACTGACTTTGGCAACTAGAAAACTTTTGAACAGAGCATCATCAATGGCCTCTAGCGAGCATGATGTACTATCGTGGCGGTGGACCGCAAGATTTGTCTCCTTTGCTTTGCAGCATAAGGGTATTATCCACCCGCGCCAGTCTGAGCGAGTCCGAGTCAGCCTGTGCCGAAACGACAATCTCGCGCTGTGAGAATACTATCCCCTCAATTCTTCCCGTGGTTCTGGATGCTCTCCCATGCTTAGCGAAATCCCTGAGGCGCTCATTTCCATCGGAGTGATCGGAGTCGATCGCTCCGAACTTAAGCTTAGTACACCACGCAGGAAACCGAATCGGCTCCCTTCCTCTTGTGTATCAGTTGACTTCGTGCGTTCAATATTTATCCGATCTTGTCATGCAATCAGGGGTGCATTCCACCGACGACACAACCCAGGCGCTTCGCCTCCGACGCGCTCCTCAGAATTTCTCAGACCTCTGCGCCCGTTGCAAAGTCTCACACTCCTGAGCATACTGTCTTCTATATACTATGCAACGTTATCCTTCTTTGAACCTGCATCGACCGTATTGATCCGATTGTCATACCCCTCCAAAATGTTCTCCCGTATCGAAAGGCTGACCACCAGCGCCGTGTTCAAAATTCAGGAACTGCTGCAGACGCCATAGTGAGAACATGTGATGCCAGAGTAGCGCAAAATGATTCCGAAGCTCATGAATGATCACCCATATCCGTAAGAGAATTTTGTGCAGCCGGAGTCGAGACTACGACTATTGCCTAGCCAGGCACTTCTACGTCGAAAAAGATATATAAGAATACGGATTGTGACTATGAAGATCATCAGAATCTACCTCTGTTAATTTCATACTCTCCCCAGTGAGTTATCACTCTTCACTCCGTTTAATATTAACTTGTTCATTGCATTATCTTCAGGTTCAATTATGCCCGAAATCCACGGAACTCTCTTCCTCGACGGAAAGAACCTTGCCGGCAACTTTCAGCTCAATCCTATCAAGACATTTGTCTTTGACGGCTCCATCGGTACCGCGATCATAAAAGAGTCGATCCACACACCTGCCGTCTTGATCTACGAGAACGAAAATCAACTTCGTGGGGTCCATAAGTTCCAGGCTGTTTTCGGCCACACTCAAGTGACCGTCACCATCGATGACGGAGTCAAATTCAGCGGCAAGATCAATAAGCCGTTCGGACCTATCATTACTGCTCATGGAGAGGGAAGATGGGCCACTGTAAGTCAAATCCTCAACAAATCCGCGCCCCGTTTTCTAATATCGAATGGACAGTATCATCCTGCGGCTCAAACTACATTGACCGTCCAAGAGAGCGACAACTAATTCGCTGGTAGCGATCTCAACACATATATCCCTCTCAAGTACTTTCCTGTTCTTTAGTTCATTAGAATAGGGCTGTATATAGGTTTCGTCTCATGTTGAATTGTTGACTCGCCTGAAATTGAGATTTCTGGAAATTCATCCATCTACAGGCCGTTTATTACGACTGAGTAAAATTATATTGTATGCGACCAATCAGAACCCCTGAGCCCCCTCAAAACACCTCCCGTGTCTCGATGATTGGATCACGCACTCACAATGATTCAGTGCCGAGGGCCTAGACGAAAAAGGAAACGATCACCTCCGTCTTCCCACGTGCGAGGACTCAAGGAACAGACCCTTTCGAACTCTCCAAAGGTGCGATCCCGAGTATTACGTGCGAAAACCACTCGATTCTATATTGACCCCATGACCCAATTTTGATCCTTCGAAGTATCGGAAAGGTCCTCAGACGCCATGGCATCACGAATGTGCGCACATGTGTGAAGCCCTTCGGAACGCTCAGTGTTGATTGGAGCGACATGATCAAAGAATCGCATGGATTGGAGCAACTCGAGGGTGGTATGGCGTTAGATGTCGAACCAATAAATGGCGCTAGGAACTACGCGAGGGATGTCAGTGAGATATATAAAGGTTCATCCGTTATCCTGTTTCGAACGCCCTCATACAACAATCACCCTCACAACTGAAAAATCGTTAGGTCTGTATTGATCTCCTCTCTGCGACGGCCCCCATCTGTTGACAAAGAATAGCCATGCCTGAACTCAAAGGAAGAGTCTACGTCCGAGGAGGCACCCTCCGCGCATATTTCATCTCCAATCCAATCACCACATTCGCTTTCGAAGGCCATATCGATAATTCGATTATCAAAGAGAACGTATCCACGACAGCCACGCTCCAATACAAGACCGAAGACCAACTCGAAGGCAAACATAAATTTGAGGCTGTCTTCGGTCCCAAGGACTTGATTGTCACGCTCAACGACGGTGTCGCATTCCGCGGCCCAATCAAGAAACACCCACGTCCCACTCCTGTGCTTCCGGGAGAAGGGGAATGGTTCGAGGTATCTGTACTCACAAATTATCAGCTACCCAAGTCTAACCGCTCAACAGTATCATTTCGCTCCCAACACGGATATCACTGTCGAGGATGCGTGATCAGGACGAGCGTTTTGTTGATAGGTGAACCTATAACGTCGGATAGTAAACGCCTGTGTCACCTGTGATTCGTTGTAACAAGTAACGTCGCGTTTGGACTTCGTTCGGGCCCGATTTTCCCTGAATGAATGTTGGGTGATGCTTAAGTGAATGATCGGGGATCACGCTTACTCGCATTTCAATCGGACCTGCCGTTGTTGCACTAATTGGATGGTCAATGATATTTCTCTTCAAAAATTGCGCAGGTGTCCTAGTCAGACTCTTATGCGCATATGCTTCACAATTAATCGAATTGTCTACCTGGACCTCCGGAGAGGTTTATAATTCTGCCAAATATTGCTGAAGATAGATGCCCGATTATATAGATCCCCAATATTCAGAAAGTGACGGAAAGCTAAGAGGTAGCAGAGGGAAGTAGAAGATACCCTTCAGAGCCTCGGGCGCTTGTTGGCTGAAGCTGGCGTAAGCGCTGGGCGGCGACTAGTTTCAAGCTCCGACGACATCCTTCAACAGCTCCTTCAACCGTTCAATTGAGATAGACCTCTCTCCGAATGGATTTTCTTGCTACAGCGATGGATCTGGACACGATAAACTTCCTCGCTCATCTCGGGTATCAAGTTCTCGATGACTCGATTGGAAGTTCAAAGCTACTAGTACCTCAGGCTGCGGTGCTGCTCCCGAAGCTCATTCGACAAACTAAAATGAATCTATCGTGAATGTTTCAATATTTCTCATTAACAATATTGAATATTTCTGCTAACCAGCGCAGAGCCACATTGATACCCCGCAAGCAAATAAAGTTACCGAAATCCTCGTAAGTCGTACACATATTATAATCTGACCGAAGCCGTTACTGAAGCAGATTCTAGCACTGTTATTCCTTCCATTCTTCTGCATTATCGTATACTCAATGCGAATCCTTTCTTCCTTTCGATCTCGGGTTTTAGGAGTTCTATGGAGAAACTGTCGGTTCTCGAACCATCTATGCAATATTTGGTGAGCGGAGAAAAATAAAAACGAGGGGATTCAAGAAATCTAGCTGACCAGCGGACAATAGATCGGACCGCGACCCCATTTTCTGTCAGTATTCCCGATGACCATTTCTCCGACAGTCTCGAAGCCGTGGGCATTATAAAACGGAACGTTCTGAAGTCCGCTCGATATAAGCCAAATTGCGCGCCCTTGAATATCTGCCTGTTCGTACGTCAGCGTTATTTCCCTTACGAAACGGGGATAAGCGCTCACCAATTCTCCAGCACAATCAAGCAATTGTCCCCCCAAACCTTGACCTTGACAGAGCGGAGCGGTCGCAAGAAGGTGAATATACATCATTTCGTCCACTCTATCACCTAAAGCGGATCTGACAGCCTTGTCATGTGCGGATTTCAATTCTCTTTTTCTCTGATACGAAGCAATTGCTTTTAGTAGAAGCCATTAATTCGTTCCATCATCACATACCTTTTTGATCATATCGGGCTCGAAGCTATCCAGAAAGCTGCTCGCAACACGGGAGACATTATCGACAATCACGCTCCTCAGGGATCTTCTTCGTGAGGCGTTCTTTGGATCTTCCGGAGCCCGCCAGAGAACCACCAGAGCTCTCCCATCATCAAGCTCCAATACAATATCTTTTCTTGCGATCCAGGTCCAACAACCTAGAAAACATCGGATCTTCCGACACAATGACATTTTGCCTGGCCTTCCTATGCCCTGCACAACGAATGTCAATTACGTACTTGTCGAAAATCAAGACTGACATCTTCTCCAGCAATGTATCTTGTATAAAGATCATACTTGAAAGCTCTTCTGATCGTCTGCGCTGCAGTGCCGATTTTCCCTGGCGATTCTATATTTATTCTCTCGGCAGAACATAGCAATATCCAAGACACGCACGAAACGTCAAGCGCTTCACAGCTCTCGAAAATGTGCTCCTTCTATTCGGAAGTTGATAATTATGGGAACTGTGGGTTATGATTTCCCAACTCGAATGCTCGAATTGAGAGGGAGAAAGAAAAGAGAAGGTGCTCGTATGGATACTCATACGAAGCGAAGGTTGGGTCTGGGTACGTCGTCAAGAATGCTAGTTCTTCAATGGAGGATGGTCCAGCTGTCGCGCAGCCAAACATGCCTCCGCAGCACGGTTTCCTGCCTAGTTGGTGCTTGAGCCTCGGCTTATGGGAGTTGCCGGACCCTGAGGCTCGAAATCAGAGCACTTTTCTCTGTGAACTATGAGTTCGAATAGAAGGCGATTGAAATATCATACCTCTATGCAACACCATGGTACGCATTGCATTTCTAGGTCGGTTTATTTAAACTGAAACGTCTTACAGAGTGCTTTGACGATTTCTACACGATGACATGAGACATTTCTATCCCCTTGACGAAGCCCTGAACTTGCTGGATTCATTTTTATGTAGTTGCTGGATGATCGACCTCATTCACTTGTCCTGCCTGAAACAACGCGTGAAGGTCGCTCGCTCGAATCAGAGTCGATCGTTGGCATGGAAGCAGCTGGTCAAAGCACGTCATGCTTAGTCATCCGATCTTGACGGATCTGATCTAATGAATCCTCTGACGTGGCATCTGCTGTAGCTTTCTACGCTGTCAAAAATATCGTATCAGCCAGCGTTCTAGGTCAGTCTCTTAATCTTGTAGTCAAAGTCTTCCGTCCGCCAGTAAAAATCGTCTGTCTGACATGTATTCCAGACGGCGCCGACGACTCGAAGCTGTCCGAGCTTTCCGGAGGATCGACGGGTCCTTCATCCCGGTTCCTCTCAAACGGCCAGCTGGTTGAAAAGTCGGCGGTGGACTAAGTGACTCTTACCCTCCTCTCAACCTCTACCAATGGAGGGTCAAAATCTCGCTATCAGCTTGCCCGCCGAACTGCTGGGAGAAATCATGCGGCACTATGTGGACATTGACGAGCTTCAGGAGCTTCAGGAACCAGACAATATGACGAAATGGGCCAATATCCAGCATATGTGCGAGTCGTGGCTACTGCCTTACGGACCTTGCTAATTCCTAACCATCATATGTGCAGATGTACTCGATGGAGGAAAGTTGCGCTGTCTACTCCATCTCTGTGGGCGTACATCCATTTCGGATGGCCTGCGCATGTCGTTGCCAGATTCTTGGCCCGAAGCCGGAAAGCCCATCTCCATATCGGCATCAACAAAGATGCCTTCACATCAGGCAACTTCCCTCGTTTCCACGACGAGCTCAACTCCCTCCTCAATCGAGTCGAGCGCTTAAGCATCAAATGGTGTCCCTACCATCAGCCTCACGGTTATCTCGTGCCTGATCCCAATCCTATCTCTTCCGTCCTCTTGAATTGGATATCTGATATCCTGAACGGAAAGCACAAAGTACCTCACCTTTGGCAGCTCCATCTCAAGTTCTACGAACGTGAACCAGTGCGAACGGAGACGTTATCCAATCTTCCACATCTTCTCGAGATCTGTTCGCGAAGCATTTCTCTTACCACCCTCCTGCCGGTCTCGTACCAACTCCGACGTGTAGACATCGACTATTGTCATACATCACCTATTCATCTCATCAACCTTCTTGCCTCCGCTCCGATGCTGGAGGACGTCCACTTCTTCCACGAGAACGAATACGATATCATACACGAAGGGTCTTTCGAAGACCTCTCATCGAATCAATCCACGATATCCCTCTCGCACTTGAAGACGTTCACAATTGGCTGGTGTCGTAGCTCATTCGTAGATGAATTGCTGTCTCGGATTACGTATCCGCCGTCGGCCGAAATTTCCCTCTCCATATGTCGAGAGCCGTCGGCAAGGATCATGACTGACTTCCCTCTATCCCTACGATCTGCCCTCCGTTTTTCGACTTCGCTCTCCATCGACGTGGAACGCTACCGGATCGGCGAGGCGCTCAGCGCTGCACCTTTCGCTCTTCATTTCAGTTCCCCTCGTTCCGCAGACTACCATGTCGATTTCAACGAGCGGGGAGCTAGAAGCGAACGCATTGCCGAATCGAGCGAGATGATAGACGATATATCATCGATGGGTCCTTTCGAGAACCTTCAATACTTCAGCATAGCTATGGCACTCCTTCCAGATTCGCACACTATGACGCGTCTCTTTGACGGTTGTAGTGAAATCGAAAACCTAGCCGTTACGGTCCGAGACATCGATAACTTGATCACGGCGCTCAGCCCAAGTGAATCAACGACACCACCCTGTCCAAAGTTACGAACCCTTTCGCTCTTCAATTCCAAATTTAATCCTTTCGCTCTTCGGGACGTTATTCAGGAGCGGAATAAGCAAACTGTTCCTCTCAAAGAGCTGCGACTAAGGAAGAATCGAAGACTTCGACCTAATGAGGCAGGATTTCCCTCGGTGGTCAGTGTTTTATCGCGCCTGGAAGGCATGGTGGTGACAATAGAGGAAGATATCGATGAATACAGCTCAAGTCCTTCAGAGACTGACTCGGAATAAAGCTGCTTACACGTAGCATGCGGACTTTCCGGCCGATTCTCCATGCCATCGTGTACAATATATAACTATGACAAGTACTAGAATTTTCTATCATCACAGGGACTCTTTGTACATCTTTGCGAAATGTCAGGTCCTCTTCTTAAGCAGAAGAACTCAACACGCACTTGCATGTTCTCCACAGGCCCCCCGATTATGTCCCTTGAACCCACATCCGGTCCTTTCTCCACCCGCTCAAGCCTGCCGAGCTGCCTGCCGCCGAACCGGATCCTGAATCAAACTCCGACCCGACCCGCTCTCTCGACGTTCCCTGCGTCGATTGTCTTAGTCCTCAGTTTCAGACTGTCTACGCGTAACGACGGCCAAGCTGAGGTATGATATGAAAGTATCCAGTCGATAGATACGCTCTGACGGTGTGCAGTGCTCGTTAGTGATGCCAATCCAGTCGCCTGATTTCTAGTCGTGCCCTGCCCGCGGAACTTTGCATCCAGTGAGTCCTATAAACCGGTCCCACGCGTATTGATGCTGATTATCAGACCCACGATCAGCTGGTGGTCTCCTGGTCTTCTCATTCGTATCCGGTTGTACACGTCTCTCGCCGACTCTCGCTCATCGCGTCTTTTCGTCCAACAACGACACCCCTTTCTTCCCAAGTCTCTACCATGAACGTGGACTACACTCTCCGAATACCTAGTGAATTGATCGTGGAGATCATGTGGCATTATTCCCACGTGGACAATCTCCAAAATTTATTTCCAGCGAGAGGCATCGGCATCAACCCCATGACGCGAATCTCTTGCGTGTACGTCCCATCTACAGTTTGCTCGGAATCCGTCTGACTCCGCCGTGAATAGCTGCCGAAGATGGAGAGACATAGCCCTTGGAGACCACAGTCGATTCTTGTGGTCTCAGATCCATCTGCGATGGCCTGTGCCAGTCGTGTCCCGGTACCTCGAACGAAGTGGGAAAGACACACTTCTTTCGATTGGCTTCCTCTACACAAGTTTACCAGACGCGGACCAATTTGCCCGACATCACGCTCAACTCGATCCCAGTCGCATCGAACGATTAAGCGTCGACCATGCCCATCCATCTCTCTATCAAGATGCTTTCATGGCATGGATATATGATATCCTGGCAGAACAGAGTAGCGCGAAGAACTTGTGGGACTTAGAGCTGCAATTTGGCGGGCCCGTGATCCGGCAGATGCAGCAGACATACTCCTTAACTGCTCTGCCGCAGATTTCGGAGGTTCGCTGTCCTCGAATCCCATTCCAGGCCAATCTGCTCAATCCAACGCTCCTAACACGTATTGAGATCGCCTACTCCGAGAATTCTCCGTCACATATCATCAATATCCTAGTCCACTCTCCGCTGCTCCAGACTGCGAAGTTTCGTCGCACTTCGAATCCAATCAGAATCGCAGCCGAATTCTCGTTGGATCATCCTCCAACCTTCCTCCAGCATCTGGAAACATTGGAGTTTGGCCCCTGCCATACTCCTTTCGCCAATGCCGTTCTCCAAAGCGTAATCTTCCCAGTGTCCTCAGAAATTACGGCGAAGATCTATCGAGACACTCCTCGCATCATGACTTCGTTTCCAGAGACTCTCGAATTCACGTTATATTCCGCGCACACTCTAACCGTCTCTGCAGAGCGGATGAGGCTCTATCTCAGGGGCACTTATCGAGTTGATCCGACTCATTACCCTTTCCGTCTCGGATTCGCCTCGCATGACTCTCCCACGTATTGGATGGAATTCAATGAGTACGAAAATAATGGAAGCAAACAAGGGACAGACTTATTACGCGATATAGCTTGTCGTCATGATTCCTTCCCTCAGTTGAAGAAAGCCACCGTTCACGTTCGTCATCTACCCAAAGCCAAACCCCTGATTCAACTGCTTACGTCATGGAAAAACCTCGAGGATCTTACCCTAAAATCAATCGCTGTCAATTCTTTCATTGCTGCCTTCGGATCGGGAGATCCAGACTCCCCTCTGTGCCCATTGCTACGCAAACTAGACATTCGAGGCTCCGCGTTCGACCCTTATCAGCTGAAGGACACTCTCGTCGAGCGTAAAGCATCTAATTGCCCGATTCAAGACCTATCAATCACCACGGATGTCTTCCTCCAGACAATGCCATCCCGCGGTCTTTCGATCGATGAAGTTCTCCAAGAGCTCGACAAATTGGTCGATACGTATACGGACGAAGGTGGATATTGGACGACTGCAACTGAACCCGGAAGGTTCCAATATGAAGACGTCATAGAAGAAGAAGATCCTGATGAGATGTATGAAGCTGAGCCTGACCAAGAGTACGGAGGCTATGAAGATGACGTATACGAGGCGTACTAGTATGCTTTACACAGTGATTACGCTGTCGAGGATTTTGAGTGTTATCGCGAAGCTTGCCTTGAGTTTACCTACGTGTATTTCCGACCTACTTTAATCCGAATACAATACCAGTAATTGTAAATATGAATGTGGAAGCTCATTGTAGCAGCTTTTCGTCAATTCAGGCGTCGATTCGCTGATAGACATCCGAATTCCGCTGCCGAAACCCTGCTCTGAGCAGCGACTAAGCCAGATCGCGCTAAAAAAGCATTAAATTCTTCAAAGTCTTCAACCTCACCTTCATTTACCAGGTATGTCGCTGCCAAATCCATGCCTTCATTTCCGCTGAGTTTCTACACTGTCCAGCGATCCCAACACCACCATCCCTGTTTTTCTGTCTCGACATTGAAAATTTCACTATCTCCTATATCTGGTTTCGATGTCAGCAATTACGAGGATTCCGGCAGCTTTGAAGATCCCAGCTGAAATAGTCACCATTATACAACGTCATCTTATCTCCACCGACGATCTGCAAGCTCTGGCCGATCCAAAATACTCTAACACATGGAGATGTCTCGGCTCGATGTGCGTCTGCGACCTATCCAGTGATACTCATATCAGCTACTGACAGGCACTGCTCAGATGTGCATCTTGGAGAGTAATTGCGCTCGGAGATCCATATCTATGGTCCCACGTCCACCTCGTATGGCCAGAACACGTCGTCATGCTATGTCTGAAGCGCAGCGGCACCTCCCCTCTCTCCCTCGGCATCGACAAAGACTCTTTCTACTCAGGAAATTTCGTCCAAATGATCGGGGTCATAACCTCCGCCTTGCCACGCATCACACACCTCGACATCGAATGGCGACGATACGATCAACCGAACGGGAATCTTGTCCTGGACGACCGTCAGGTCCCTTCAGAAGTGTGGGCGTGGATCACTCGCCTCCTTTCTCGCGAATCACCAGCTACTTCACTTTCTCGACTCCGGTTTCAGTTCTTCAACCGAGACCTGCATGAGCCGCTGAATGTGGGCACTCTCCGGCATCTCCCCAAGCTCTCGGATTTCTATTGCCGTAGCCTTGTCCTCAATCTAGCTCTTCTAAAGCCATGTCTATTGACAAAAGTAGACATAGGGATTCGAGGCCTAACATCTCAGGATATCATAAGTTTCTTAGCATTGGCACCGCTGCTGGAGCATGTGAAATTTTTCCATCCCCACCAGCACGATCGTCTCGATCTTTCGCAATTCGAAAGCGATGGTGATCCCCCCTTCCGAATACAGCTCGAACATCTCAAGACATTCCAAGCCGGATGGTGTCTCGACGTCTTCGCGGAACATGTCATCAGATCAATCTCATTCCCTCCCTCTGCAAAGATCACCCTGCGCATCAGCAGACCGGACATGGCACCAGTCATGGAAATCTTCTTCAGCAGCTCTCATTTCGAAACGACACTTCGCTCGTCCGTATCGCTTTCCATCATCGTAGAATGGTTCCAAAGGGATAAACTTTTATCTGGTCATCCCTTCCTCTTCAAACTCACCCTCCCGGATGGAATCCATCATCGCATCGAAATTGATGAATGGGATTCAAGTTACACGTACGGACGAATCCAGGAGGCTCATTCGATGTTTTTAGCTTTAGCATCGCTAGGCCCATTACCCCAACTCCGGCAAATTTTCATATCCTCTCGAACCCTTCCATGGGCAACGTCCTTGAATACCCTCCTCAACAACCTCCCAGCGATTGAGGAAATTGCTGTGAGAACTCGCGATGCGACATCCTTCATTGCAGCTTTAGGATCACGCAAATCACCCAGACCTCCATGCCCTTCCCTTCGCAAACTCGATCTCCGAGGCTCGAAATTCGACCCACGTCAACTTCGAGATATTATCGTTGAAAGGGGAGACAGTAATTATCGGCTTGAAGAACTTTACGTCTCTATCGACCAACAGCGATTGAGACTCTCAAATCCAGACCCAGTAACCCTCAGCGCTGCTATTCGTAATCTCCGTTCGATTACTGATCAGTACGAAGAAACGGACGAATACTGGACTTCAAGTTCCGAGGAGGAGGATGAATAGGATCATGCAATTGACCAACTTTTAATCCGGCGGGCCAGAAATCCGGATCGTAAAGTCAAAGAGCTCGTCCGATCGCCCTCTCAGCCTGTAATACATACTGTTATCATTATCACTATCTAAACTAGCTTATACATTTCGACCCTCGGCGATTGCGGACAATCGAGACATGCCCTGGCACGAGCTCTTTCGGGTTTCGGAAGCAGCCTCGGACTCTACTTTCACCTCTCCCCTGTCTCAGATTGAGATCGACCTTTCCCTCTCTGCTATCGTCTTTCAGCATCCATAGCCAAACTTTAACATCTTCGCCCAATTGTCTGGAGGAGTCATATGGTGGCCTCGGATGACATCAACGACTTTCCGGATGAAATATTGGCGATGATAATGGAGGAGTATGTCTACGAGCCTGAGCTTCAAAGGCTGGTCAAAGCTCGGGATATCATACAGTATTTTTCAAAGTACGATGAGGATGACATCGACGATCGTCCACTGGCTTATGCGACCGTCTCTATCTCCTTAATGTGAGTGTTCGACCCAACTTGTCAGGAAATCGAGAGACTCACGTGTTTTGCTTGGGATCAGTTGTAAGAGATGGCGCGAAATTGCGCTAAATACTCCGCGACTCTGGGCCCAAATACATCTCGGGTGGCCCAAGGCCGCAGTTTCCATGTACTTCGAACGATCCGCATCCTCTCCCCTGTCTCTCGCAATCAACAAGCCCGCTGTCAGGTCCGGCCAGTTCGGCCAGATAACAAGCTCTCTAGAGACCACAAACACCCTTCATCGTCTCACTCGACTCCTCATACACTGGCCCCTAGAAATGTCCTTTGTCACAGGAGATTACGGTCCCATCTCTCCCGAACTCCTATCCTGGACTCGCTCCATCCTCGATAACAAGATCTCCACGCCGAATCTCTCCCAGTTTCATCTCTGGGTTCGAGAAGACTCTTTCAAAGACCCAACTATCGAAAATCTTGCTCATCTACCCTTCCTCACCGACGTTCGCTCCCAGGTTATATCGCTCAAATCCACTCTTCCCGATCCATGTCGTCTGACAACTATTCAAGCTGAGTGCTCAGAATTGAGGAGCTTGGAAATCGTCGATTTTCTCGCATCATGCCCATTGCTCGAAGAAGTCACACTCAAACATAAGGAAGTGGATCGCGTTGCCCTTGTTCACAATGCTAGGAATGACCTCATCACTCCTGCGGACTCCGACGATGAAGGCAACGCGAACATCGTAAAGCCTCCGGAACTGCCAGAGGAAATCATCGAATACGATGGCTCCTCCTCTCCAATCCATCTTCGTTACCTGCGGGAGTTCGACTTGAAATGGTGTACCACGAAGTTCATGGAAAACATAGTCTGCAGAGTTACCTTCCCCGAAGGCTCATACATATCACTCTGCATCGCAAGGGAAGACGGCTCGACAGTCCTAGCCTCTCTCCCGCCAACCCTCCGCCAAGCACTTCCACAATCCGTCGCACTCGAGATCAAGTCCTACCCCTCTGACGAATCACTCTTCGCCTTCAATCTTGCCTTCAAAGGTCTTCACTCACCATGCTACTCGGTCCACGTCAACGAGTTCGAATCAACATACGATTGGCACAATAGCAGGGAGCCTTCAGAAAAGCAAACACTCCGAATCAACGAAACCGAAGACTTATTCCAAGAACTATCGATGAATTCCTTCCCCTTCCTCGAATCCTTCATGATCAACGCACGTTGTCTCAAAGACATGCAGCACGATCCTATCAACAGCCTCTTCCTCCAATTTCGCCACGTCGAGACTCTACGCAGCCACACCGGAGACGCCGATCGACTGCTCGATGCTCTTGGATCGAAAGGAGAGGTCTTCCGGTGTCCGGCGCTTAAGACGTTGGATATCCGCAACTGCAGCTTTGATCCTGAAAAAGTGGAGCAGGTATTGCAGGATAGAAAAGAGTGGGCGGTACATCCTCAGACGGTGAAGGTTACCCTCGATCCAAGGTTAACGGCTTGGACGAAGGGTGATCGAAGTGCAGCTGAGATGTTACAGGATTTGGAGGGATGCGAGACGGTGGACGGAGCTTGGACTGATAGTCCGGCATCTGGGAATGGGAATGAGGATGTCGACGTTTCAGAGGACGATGAAAATGGAAATGGATCTGGCGAAAACTGGCCGCCAGAAGAAGGCGTGGACGATTTGTAAGAAGCTTTGATGGTGATGTCACCCGTTTCGCATCGAGCTTTATTCTTATCTTTTCTTATGATATCTCCGAGATTTTCATGTACGATACATTGTCTTGTAGCTATATATATTACCTAACAAACAAGCTTCACATTTGATTTGATTCTTCACATCACGATAAATAACAAGACATGGCAGGCTTCCTTACCCACTTTCACAAGCGTTCTTCATCGCTTATAGGTCGACTGCTATCTTCGACTTCACTTTCTTCACTTTCTTCCTCCTCCTCCTCGCTGTCTTCCTTTTCATCGTCTTCCAAATCGACCGAATTGTCAGTCCAACACCCATCCTCCAGCTCACAAACATCCCCTTTCAAACTCCTCAATACCTCTTCCGCTCTCCTCCCGTCCTTATCCTTCCACGAACGAAGGCTCCAGCCACGAGTAACCTTGATCTCCTCCATCTCCGCTACCCACTGATCTCGATCAAGCAACATTCTCTCCAACAGCGTGGGTGAGAATCGAGATTTCCGGATATCAAAGATATGGAGTTTTGGAGCCGGGAATGTCAGACTGTAGAACATATTGTTTGAATTTCTGTAACTCTTGGTGTTGAGGATCCGAGAGCTTGTGCCTAGAGCGGTGATGATGGGATTGGCGTTCGGAGTACGGACGGAGAGTCGGTCAAGGCAAGGGAGATGTGCAAGGAATGACGAGATAGTCTTCGCTTTGAGGGAAGGAATATATCGGACGGAGAGACCTAGAACTGACAGATCCGTAAAAGGTGGGAGTCGAGTAAGCGAGTCGAAGAACACCTCTGTCTCCTTGATTCGTAAATCTCTCTCCTGTACCCTAGACAATTCCCAATCCGGATGCTCGAGGAGCTCTATTGCGAATTGGGGATAAGAATGAGCTTTGAAATCAAGATTCAAAGCGACAGTTGACTTGGAGCTATCTATGCGAATGGATAGCGTGTGCGAGAGAGGGAGGACATTGAGAAGAGGAGATGGAAGGGCGGAGATGAATGAATGGGATTTGGAGAAATTTATGGAGAGAATGACGGATGCAGATGAGGGAAACGTGAAGCTGTTCAATATCTTCTCGGTGAACGGCTTTTGGTCCTGTGCGAGGCGCAAACTTTTGAGATAGAGTAGCGGAGTCGGGAGAGTGATTTCAGGGTCCACAGATGAAGGTGGAGAGCCCGCTGTGTAGGTGACGTCGTTTGGTGAGATGAATTCTCCACTTGCGTGATCTTCTTCGTCATAGGAGACGGTGTCTTTGTTGACAGATCCGCAAATGAGAATGACCGTCTCGAGTAATGGACATGATTCAAGGAACCGGATAATGTCACTGCTGGAAGCGTTTGAACAGCTTGCATAGACGTCAGTCAGGAGACACGGAGAAGGGAAAGTTGATTTGATCGATGTACTGTAGAAACATACATCGGAGAGGAGAGGGAGGTGGGCTAGTGAGACGATGCGGTGACTGGTTCCGGATAACTCGTCTGTATATCGAAGATGGAGTTGTGAAAGTTTTGGCGTTAAAACCGGAGCATCGTCGGAGAGGATGGATTTGACAAAGGATAAGGTTCGGAGAGATGAGGAGGTCCTGCACGGTGAAGGCTGAAACATGATGCCGCCATTCGATGCTCAGGCGGTCAATTCGATGAAATGAATTGGAAGCCGTCAAGGATTTGACGATATGCTTAAAAGGCGTCATTGCCTGAGAATCTTCTCTGTCTTTCCATGGCGTGGTAGTGCGTATGAAAGAGCGCTTATTCATTGCGAGGGATAGGGGCACAGAACCAGATCGAGAGAAATAGGTTGATACAGCGCAATTGGGCCACGATAGATGTATCTGAGACCATAAACGAGGAGTATTGAGAGCAATGTCTCGCCACCGTCTACATCTAATCGGAACAGGAACTAAGCCCAGACCTTTCGACTACCGTGACGGAATTGAGACTTACACGAAGGAGATGCGATCGGCTTTATACACCAACGGCGGGAGGAAGTATTGGGTCAAACCCGGTGATAACTTTTGATCGTTCACCAATTTTTGGAGATCGGGCTCGTATACAAAGAGCTCCATTATCAACGCAAGTATCTCGTTCGGTAGCTGGTTGATCCGGTCTGGCCTATCTTGTTGAGCCATTCTGCATTCGGCAAGTGATTCAGTACTGATACGCTCAATTAAAGTGCGAGAGATAGAGGGTTGGAACGATGCCAGCCTCACCTTTGAGTCTACCCCGCAGGTCGGAGAACTGATAACAGGAATGATGGTTATAGCCGATCTTTCAAAGTCCGATTGGGCCCCTTACTGGGCCCTTAGCACGTATTATTCGAGCTCGCTGCATTTGTGACATACTGATACAACTCTCTGGTCTCATCAAAGAACAAGTATATCAACACATTATAAACGAGGCAAGTTGAACATTATAGCTCTACTTTCAGAAGTATTCCTCACTTGATTCCTCATCACTCCCATATTCACTGCCAGTGCTCTCTTCATCTTCAGATCGACCATCTTCGCTATCCTCATCGGAATCATCGTCAAATTCGAACGAAGTATCAGTCCAATCCTCTCCCTCCTCCGTACACTCTTCCCACTTCAGCTGATTGCACACCTGCTCGGCGCTTCTCCCATCCGCCATCCCACTCACATCGATATCCTCCCACCAATGACGCTTCTTACTAAGCATAGTGTTAACCTCAAATTTCTTCGCTGCCCAATTGTCTCGGTCGATTAGGACCCGATCTAGTAAGGAACGCGAAAAATGAGCTTTTCGAATATTTAGGAACTGCAATTTCGGAACTGGTAATTTGATGGTGGAGGATATGACGTTGCGGTTGCCGGAGGGTGTAGAGATCAAGGTGCTGGTAGGGATTCTGAGTGGGGAGAGGGCTGTGATGATGAGATCACCGTCGATGGTCCGGAAAGAGAGCCGTTCGACGCAGGGAAGCTGAGTGAAGAACCACGATATAACGGTCGACTCGACACCGCAGACACTACGGCCCCGAATGCTCAGGGATAAAAGATGCTTGAATTGTCCCAAATGAGTAAGTTCATCGAACAGGCACCTTGTCTCGGCAATTCTCCACCTCTTCTCCTCGGAAATGGAAAACTTATGAAACGGACCATCTCGGGTAACCCGATTGTCAGAGAAGTTTATTTTGAATCGAGGATAAGAAGAGGCTTCAAACTCGAGCTCAAAGTCGGGATCGGCCGATCCGGGGTGTTCGACGTAAATGGCTAGGGTATGAGAGAGGACAAGGACATCGAGAATCGAAGAGGGGAGGGAGGTAATGACGGATTGGAGCTCTGCGCGTGATATTGAAAGACGGATTGACGCAGATGAGGGAATGTCGAATTTTGCTAGTATACTCTCTGCGAAGCTCGTATCAACCCAGGTGATCTCCAAGCTTCTAAGATGGCGCAGCGGAACCCGATCAACAACTTCGGGTCTGGAATCGAAGTTTGAATATCCTTCTTCGTCTTCAAAGCCTGATCTGCTCAGATGAACGACGACGTTCTCGAGTAGTGGACATGACTCGAGAAACCGAATGACATCGGTCTCTGTAGCCTGTGAACAGCTTGCAGAGACATCGGTAAGGAGACACGGAGAGGGAAGGATTAAATTGAGTGATGTCAATTCCAAACAGATGTCGGTGAGGAGAGGGAGGTGGGCCAGTGATAGACTGCTGTCGTCGATGCGAGGGATGTCGTGGTCAGACATGAAATGGTATTGGAAGAGATTTGGCGTGATAGTCGGGACTTCATGTGAAAGAAGGGATTCTATGAAGGTGGAGAGGTCAGGAGGCATTTCGTCGGGGCCCGAAAGGTCACTGTGCCATTGAATGCTAAGGCGGCAGATTCGGTGAAGTGAATTGGAAGCTGTTAGGGTTTGGATCATGCGCTGTAATGGCGACATCGGTTGAAGGTCTTCCATGAATTCCCCATTATATCCTTTGCGTATGCAGGAGCGCTCATCTATGCCGAGAGAGAGGGGCACAGAGCTGGAACGAGAAAAATATGTCGAAATGGCGGATTCAGGCCAGGAGAGATGAAGCTGAGCCCATAGACGAGGAGTAGCGAGCGCAATGACTCGCCATTGTCTACATCTATTCCAAAAGAGAAAGGCTCAGTCCACAATTTCTACGACAAGAACAGGACTCACACAAAGGAGATGCGAGGGGCTTGATACACCACCGGTTTGGTGCCATATCTCTTAGGCAGAATCGCTGGCAATCGACCTTTGACCAACTCTCGAAGATCAGCTTCGTATACTACAAGCTCCATAATTGACGCGAGTATTTCATCAAGCAAGAGGTTTATATGGCCAGGCCCATCTTCTTGAACCATTGTCAATTGGCCACGTGTCCCTTCAAATCGTAACAAGCTCTGAGAGAAGATTGTGCTGTTATGAGGCGAGTTTCTGTCTCGTAGAGCGAGAGAGAATTTGATGCTCGCCTCACTTTTGAACTCGAGAGCTCAGACGAGCAAAGCAACCTGAGTAACACGCGTCGAAAATAAGGTTGGTTGCACTTCCGAGGTCCGATTGCTGCTGCGAGTGTTCACTCTAGCTCGCGCTTTGCTTTCCTAGATCAAATTCCAATTCGCATATCAAACCTCAACGTACGTCCTTGTGAAGCTCCAGAAATTTCAGTTTCGGGATAACAGCATATTTATACGGCAATAAAAATGATCGGAGATATCGGTTTTCTTGGCGTTTGTCGATTTAAAGTCCGATACATCCTGTGCGGTCCTGTGAGCGACTCACCAACCTCATCGCAAGCCACACTGGTTGTACTGCACTTTCGCGATGCCATGACCCTCCGTTTACTAGAATACAGCCACTGTACCTTCTCTGAGCGCGACTAATAATAGTCCCTTTCAAAGTTCAACGCAAAGCGGCTTTCGCCAAACGACCTTTGCTTTCAGCTTTGAAAGGTCCACTCCGTAGACATGTAAACATATATACAGAATTAACTCGCCGGAGGCGAATACCACCCCTCCAGAGCTAGACGTCGAAACTCGTGGGTGAACCCGTTCTCTCACTCATTCTCACGAAGATTAAAACTCAATTCTAGAAAGCTCTCTATGAAGCCTCATTCCTTGTATAGGACGATGACAAGCGTAAGGCCTCTGGAATTTCGTGCGTACTCAACTCGACTCATGCCAGCAACGCGTGGCTCAATGATTAGCTCGACTCCAGGACAGCCGTGGACACTATCGAGCAGGCTTTTGCTTCCGACTTGCTCGAGTCTTACATGACCGGACAAGACGTACGTGCCACTATCATTCATCCTTTACGATGATCCTTACTCTCCATTAAACAGGGCACTTCTCCTGATCGTTCATCCTCCTTCTCAAGACTGTACAACGCTCTCTCATTCATCTACACCATCCTCCGCCTCATATCATTCCAAACTCACTCCGCCAAATCAATCGTCGTGCTGCATCCACCACCGAATTTACCGAGACGAAGAGGATGGAAGGGATTATTTGACCGCCTCGTCGATCAGATGTGGAGTTTCGTGAGATGATTATGCTCCCTATTTGATAGTGACATCGTCAAACGCGTAAGTCGTCTACCCCGTCGCCTATCACGTAACGAAGCTCATCCATCAATATCATAGCGACAGGCCAAATTCCAGAAGAAGCAGAATCAAGTGGTCGGTGCAATGCTTGGAGAGCGGAAGAGTGGAATGTACTTTCCTCGAGGTCTAGCCATCCGCCCCGATTATCAAGGACGAGGTCACGCCTTGAAGAGTCAAATCAAATGTAAATCTTGTTTGTTAGTACTAATATATATGGATACACGATAATGTATCGTAAATTTCGGAAATATCATAAACAAAGATAAGAATAAAGTTCAAAATGCAAAACGGGTGACGTCAGCGTTAAAACTTCTTATAGATAATCCACGCCTTCTACCGGCGACCAGTTTTCGTCTGATTCGTTCTCATCATCTTCTGAATCGTCAAAATCTTCATCCCCATCTTCAGAAGCCGAGCTATCAGTCCAAGATCCCTCCTCCGCCTCGCATCCGTCCAATTCCTCCAAGACGTCTGAAGCACTTTGATCATTCTGCTTCCAAGCCCTTAACTTCGGATCGAGCGTGACCTTCAGTTCGGAAAGCTCAACTGCCCAATCTTCCCTGTCTTGCAATACCTTCTTCAAGTTTGCAGGATCAAATCCGCTGTTCCGAATATCCAACGTCTTAAGCGCTGGACACGGGAAAATTTTCTTCCCTCTTGATCTGAGAGCCTCGATAAGTCGATCGGCATTGACGGTGTGGATGTGGATAAGCTGGACGCGGCGAAATTGGAGGAGGAGCCTGTTGATTGGATCTTGTTCCATGTCTTTGAGACATCGTGCAGTAAGCATGAAGAATAGGAGGAAGACAAAGGGGATTTTTGATAACTCTTGGAATAGGTCTTCGGTTTCGTGGATTCGGAGTGTACGCTGCTCGGACGGCTCCACGTTGTTGTGGAAATCATGAGTGGATTCGAATTCGTTGAAGGTGACCGAGTAGCGTGGAGAATAGAGACCTTTGAAAGTGAGAGCGAAGGCGAGGGATGTTCCGTCAGGACGGTAAGACCTGATTTCGAGCGCCAGGGACTGTGGGAGGGCTTCTCGAAGCGTCGGTGGAAGAGAGGATAGGACGGTTGGGCCTTCTTCCCTTGCGATAGAGAGCGATATGTGTGAGGCTTCGGGGAAGGTTACTCTGCGAAGTATATTTTCCAAGAAGTCAGTGGTACACCACCCTAAGCTGAACTTCCGCAGGTAACGAAGATCAATGGGAGCAGGAGGGTCATCGTATTCGATGATTTCCTCTGGCAGCTCCCGAGGCTTCGCAGTGTTCGCATTGCCTTCTTCGTCAGAGTCGCTGAGAATATCGAGAATATTGATGTCATTCCTGGGATCGGAAGCGAGGGTGACGTGATCCACTTTCTTATGTCTGAGTGTGACATCTTCGAGCAATGGGCATGATGCGAGGAAATCGACGATTTCCAAGCTCTTCAGTTCTGAGCACTCAGCTCGAACAGTCGTGAGGCGACAGGGATCGGGAAGAGTAGATTTCAACGATATGGTCTCGAAATGAACGTCGGTGAGAAGGGGTAGGTGGGCAAGATTTTCAATAGTTGGCACCTGGATGGAGTCGTCTCGAATCTGCAAATGAAACTGGGAAAGATTCGGGACCGAAATTTTGTTATCGAGGATTGCGCGAGTCCATGATAGGATTTCGGGAGAAATGGGGGCATAGTCCCATGTGAGAGAGGACATTTCCGCGTACCACTGGATGCTCACTCTAGTGATACGATGGAGGGTATTTGTGGTCGCTAGAGAGGTCGTTATCTGACGGAATTGTCCGGATCTGACAGCACGCTTGTTGATCGCGAGAGAGAGCGGAGAGGAACCGGAGCGTTCGAAGTAAATTGAAACTGTTGCCTGGGGCCACCCGAGATGAATTTGGCCCCAAAGACGCGGTGTATTCAAAGCAATCTCTCGCCACCTCTTACAACTTGTCCCAACCGACACCCATCAGTTTTTCAAATTTTCAGACTAGTCGGGTAAAATACTCACACCAAGCAGATCAAAACAGCCGCATACTCCTGAGGACGATCGTCGATATCCTCTTCGTCGTAGCTCGAGAGAAACTCTAAGATATTTCGAGCTTTGGCCAGCCTCTGAAGGTCTGGCTCGTGGATGAATTCCTCCATTATCATCGCCAGTATCTCATCTGGAAATTCATTGATGTCATCGGATGCCACCGGATGATTCATCATCTGAGATAAATCTTCAGCTCGACGAGTGTTGGCCGCGGATGCTCGAAGACGGTAGCAGAGGGGAGAAAGTCGGGCTCAATCTGAGACAGAGCAAAATGCGAAAATAGAGTCTGCAGGGCCTGGTGTCGTCTAGCCACAGGATGTGGCCGATAGATCGAGCTTGGTAGGGTTGGGAGCAGAGGTGGTGACGATCAGTCACCCCTG
>KV419403.1:884315-901662 GCA_001630475.1 Sistotremastrum niveocremeum HHB9708 | reverse complement strand
GCAGCTGTATTACATAATCGCAAATCACAATATTCGTACGGTACACTCCTCTTCGCCCAGCAGAACTCGGACTCGCTCGGCGCGAGTCCTCCACTTTGAATCTGCTTCCGAATTCCGAAAGAGCTAATGCCGTGGCATGTCTTGATTGTCCGCAATCGCCGAGGGCTATAAGGTATATATATATAGGCTGGTTTAAATAATGATAATGATAACAGTACACGGCCAGACATCCCAGAAAAAGAAACCCGTGAAGTGGATTATGAGATTTTCTTGTGGCCGAAAGTCTTTCTTTTGATTTGATATCCTGGTAAATCAGGGTCTCGGAGCCTCCGCCTGTTTCTGAAGGGCATAAAGGATAGCTAAGCGAGTCTTAGCGAGACTGTCTTTACTCGACATTTAATATGAGATTCAAATGGCATTTCTTGAGAGCCAAATTCACTTTTGCAAGTCTTAAACGTCGAAACCGAAACCAACTTGCTGTCGGAGCCTCAAACTCTTCTCATCCCAAACCCTCATCTTCAAGTTCAACTTACGCATTGCGCCTCCAGGCCCCTCCACCCTTGCCTCCGCCAATGCATCCACTCTCGTTCATGCTCCAGAGACTACTGTTCAACGTGTTTCTATGTTCTTTTGGCATCTGTCACACTGGAGCCCCAATCCGTCATCTCTCAATTCTCGCGCCGAACGTGTCTCGGTTCAAGTTGTTCGTTGTTGTTCTGGTCGGGCCCGCTGTTCGTGCTGTGTGTTTTGAACTTCTCTCTTGTTGGGTCGTCGTCGTCAGCTCGTAGTCTTGTGGTCTTATCACTCATCTCAACCTTCTTGGTCAATTTTCAAAATTCTTTCCCCATCGGCCCGTCAGTTGCACCATCTAGTGCCCTGGCCTTTCACCCACAGGCCCATGGCGGGATGAGCCACAAAAGTACGATATGTCATGACGTTGCCAGGTTTTATCGCGTTATCGAAGCTGGACGAGCAGTTCGGGATGGTGATATGACGAGTTTTAGGTAGTTCTGGAGAGGTGGGTTTTGAGCTGTATGCAGAGGGAGAGCAAGTACACCGTCTTCAGGGAGATTCAGTAGACATAGACTAAGACCATTGTATAAGACGATAGCCTGTATCTCGTGGGGTAGCTTACAATCATATATTTACCATTTGCAGTGATTTTCTTCTGGCGTAGTAAGGACCAAAAAAGGAATTATCTGCAAGAAGCGAGTCGCGGAACAGCTGCCGACTGGATTAAACTAGATTTCTTTGGAATTTTTTGGATTTAAAGATCGAGAAATGTCGGAATTCATGTTAGCAAATCGGTTACTTCGGTGCGAAAATTTTATGTTTTCTATGCTATCCGTATGGTTCCCCAAAAGATAAGCTTATCTTTTTTTGGGATGTCCGCCTGTGTATGTACCACGGGCTGAGAGAGCGATAGAACGAGCCCCTCTGACTTTTAATACGACTAAATTGCTGGCCCGCCGGAGATACAGAATAAAGGATCGTCAATCTCATGACTCTATTCCTCCTCCTCCTCGGAACTTGAAGTCCAGTATTCAGCCGCTTCTTCGTACTGATTAGTCATCGAATGGAGAATACGAATAGCAGCGTTGAGGGCCATTGGATCTGGATTTGAGGGTCTCAAACGCCGTTGATTGATAGAGACGTGAAGATTTTCGAGCCGATAATTACTGCCTTCCCTCTCGACGATAATATCTCGAAGATGACGTGTACGGTTGCCCCTGAGTCCTTAGTAGGAAAATTCAAGATTCAATTTACGTTTTCAATTCTCACGACAGGTTACCCGAAAAGTTTCGCCGACGCCAATTTCCAGGTTGAGAATGCCTTCGGCTAGCCGAATAAGCCGATGGTCGCGGAGTTTGAACGCAGCGCGTGCTCTGCTCACCCTCTGCTCCTTGCAAGGCTCCTTTCGGCGTCGACGCGTTGACATTCATAGCTATTCTCTGTGTCTTGCTCTGTGTTTCAATGTCTTCCTGTCATCGCTCTGTCTTAGTCCTGCCGGTCGAGCTTTCGTCGTGTCGGATCTTCTGTCAACAAGCGCCGGTCGGATGTCGTCAAGGATGTCATCTAAGATGTCGCCACTTATAGCTACACAAACCAGCGGCCTGCGCATTCTCTTCCAGCAGTTATCCTTTCGGACCTTAATCGTCAATATATACGGTCGTGAGCGACGTATTTTCTGCCTGCTAGATTCTGTTCCGCCATTATTATGTAGGTGTATCTCGGCGAATGCAAGACTGGTATTCTATCGAATCCACAAAGAACGGAAGCATCTCAACTCTACAAAAACACACACCGCAGATAGAGAGTCAACCTCGAACGATGAGCCGGACAAGGAATCAGGCTTCGCATCTCAGAGTTGACGCGTTGTCGTGTTGATCATGCCGAGAGCGGCGTAGATGAGGATGCGCACAGTGATCGTGGTACGGCCGGTTTATATGATACTTTCACAGCCTCTCAGTCCCCATTGCTTTCAGATACTCTGCTTTCGGGCCTTACTCAGCCATCTCATGCAATCGACGATGAGCGCGCACCGCTGACTCCGCCTATCCATACCATCTCTTCAACCAATACAGTATATTGATCAACAACGACTCCTATACGACTTAGCGCGCTTCCACCCCTCAACATCTTCCCACCCGCGTTCTTTCGTTCTGATAACCCACATACTCAGATTTCAGTCTTCTCATAAACCTCTGCATTGCCGAAATGCATCGTTGACCTGGAAGGCTAAGGCTCGCATATGACATGATCTGACACACAGTGCTCCTTACAGCTACGTTATAAGAAGACTCGTAAGATCCGACACACCACCTCCTCGCCACAGAACAATTTTAAACACATTGACGGAACACGGAGATATCTCCACTACACTCAAATGGACAACGCGAAGAGAATGGTGTCTGAGGTGTTGATGTTTAAAGCAGTGCTGATGGGAATGAGGATAATGATGGCGGTGCGGGTGTCTCATGTTAATTTCCTAGGAAATTGATTCTTTTCTGATATATTCCCTCTAAGGCTCCGAGCCCTATTCCCTCGATGCAAGAAAGACACATTGGGCTCGCATAAATCTCGTTCGCCCTCCCAACAAGCAATCTGCTGATCCACAATCATGCTCCTGTGCGATCCGATTCGACTTCCCCCATATCGTTCCCGTCATCCACTGCATCCAATCTCCCGAGGAGCTTCTTCTTCATTCTTGATAAGGCCTCCGCAATGCCGCTCCCAATGCTTGATATGAAATCCATCATCCCGGATATAGGATAGCTAAGACAGATACGGCAGCACTCTACTTCCCTGCTATATGGTGCAATTAAAGGCTTGATTGGAGCCCACCGGCTTACAGTACGTCTTGACTCTTTATCAGAAGTCCCATTCGGGCAATTGTGAGTTACTGGGCCCTTATCGACGCTTCTTGTGGCTCGTCTCAAAACACAGGGGATGTGGGATTAAACAAGACAAATTTGGATCGGACGAGGTCGTTTGGATAAGTTTGGATAATGAAAAAAAATGGCGGCTCGGGAATTTTATCCGTCAACGATAGAGATTACTCAACTGGACAATGTAGTGTACAATGATTCCACATAAGTATGCACTTGAACGAAAGCCGTGAGGCAGATAGCGATGGGCACAGCAACGAGTCGTTCGAAATATGATCTTAGGTAACTCCGTCAACTCCGCGTCTGACGATTTATAACACAATCATCGTTGAAAAAATTCAAACCATCCATATCCTGGAGAAAACTCCAAGCAAACGAATGGGCGATTTAACTTGGTATGCAAGGGACTCGCAAATTGACGTGATCTCCCTTCCCATAACTCGGCTGAACCGAAAAAGTGGCGCCGGCGAAACTCATCGGGTAACCTGTCGTGAGAATTGAAAACGTAAATTGAATTTTGAATTTTTCTACTAAGGACTCAGGGGCAACCGTAGACGTGGGTCGAATTTAGAGCCTCGAAGATCGAGTTTGCGAAGTGAAGGGCATGGTGGCCTCGGCGAGTTGTGAGATCCCAAGGCAGCAATGAAGGATGTCGCATCGCGAGTTTTCAGACGATTTCCTCTATCGCTGGGAGGTTGTTGAGGAGAGTGTTGATGGACGTCGCCCATGGAAGGGTTCGAGAGGATATAGAGATTTGCCGGAGTTGGGGTAATGGACCTAGCGATGCTAAAGCTAGAAACATCGACTGAGCCTCCTGATTTCGCCTATAATCTGCATCCCATTCATCAATTTCGATGCGATACTGGATTGAATCGGGGAGGGTAAACTCGAAGAGGAAAGGGAAGCCAGATGAATGTTCCTCCCAGTGCAACCATTCGACAATAATAGAGAGCGATACGGACGAGCGAAGAGTTGTTTCAGAATGAGAGTTGAAGAAGATCTCCATGACTGGAGTCATATGCGGTCTGCTAATGCGGAGCGTGATCTTCGCAGACGAGGGAAATATGACCGATCGCATGACATGGTCGGCGAAGGGTTGGAGACACCATCCGGCTTGGAACGTCTCGATATGTTCGAGTTGTATTGGGAGGGGAATATGGATATCCTCGAAGCGAGGGAGAAGGTCACGATCGCTCTCATGCGAGCGGAAAAGGTTGACGTGTTCTAGCATCGGAGCCGACGACAAGAGTTTGATGACATCCTTGGACAAAAGGTCTCGGATTCCCACGTCTAATTTTGTCAACAGAGATGGTTTGGCAAGAAAGAGCGTGACACCAAGGCTGCGAAAATAGAACTGGGATAGTTTTGGAAGATGATAGAGAGCGCCTACGTGTAGACGCTCCCGTAGCTCTCGGTCGAAGAATTGGAAACGGAGTCGAGAGAGAGAGGTGGGTGATAATCTGCCAGAAAGGATGCGAGCGATCCATGTTAACACCCGTGACGGGACATGACGATCATCCAGGATAAGATTCCCATACGGTTGATCGTATCTTCGCCATTCGATGTCGAGATGTGTGATGCGTGGTACAACGGAGGAGATGACCGCTCTCATTTGCTCGAAATTTCCTGAGTAGAATGAGTCCTTATCGATACCGAGGGATAGGAGAGCGGTGCCGCTGCGAGCCAGACATCGCATGACGACGTGTTCTGGCCATACGAGGTGGATGTGGGACCATAGGAATGGATCTTCGAACGCAATGGCTCTCCAAGACGCACATCCGGAAATTTTATGTCAGTAGCTGATTTAAGTCACTAGTACTGAAGAAGTCGCAGACGCACATCGAGCCGAGACATCTCCATGTGTTCCAGTAGTATTTCGGATCGGCGAGAGCTTGCAGATCGTCGGTGGAGATGAGATGTCGTAGTATAATGGTGACCAGTTCAGCGGGGAGCTTCAACGCTGCAGGAATTCCCATAATTGCTGACATCGAAACGAGAGATTGGGGATAGGGAAATTTTCGATGTAGAGACAGAAAAACAGAGGTGATGGTGTCGGGATCGCTGGACAGTGTTGAATCTCAGCGGGACATAGAGGGATGCATGTGATAGTGAAATACCTTGTAAACGAAGATGAGGGTGAAGACTTTCAATGAATTAATGCGGAGAGCACGTTCTGGCACAGTCGATGCTCAGAGAAAGGTTCCGGCAGCGGAATTCGGATATCCTCCAGCGAAGCTACGATGACGAGCTCCTGCATTCATCTATACGATTACAAGTTTTATATTTGATTTAGTTCAGAAATACACGCCGCTAATCTCGACAAGCTTCACAATAACATTCAAAATCCTCAACACCATAATCCCCATCCCCATCCTCATCTCCACCATAATCAACATATAAATGATCATCCTGATACCCCCCATAATCATACTCCGGTTCATATTCGGCCTCCATCATAGCTTCATACATCTCATCCGGATCATCTTCCTCATAGTCGTCTTCGTTATACTCAGGATCACCTTCGTACGGATCTGTCTCGCTTGTCCAATTCCCATCTTCGTGCGTGCACTCGTTGACTAATTTATTGAGTTCGGTGATGGGGTCCTCGACGGATACGGATAGACCTTGGGATAGACCTTGAGAAGGCCTATATTTGAGGAATGGGTCCATCGTGATTTGGAGGTTTTGGACGGGGCAATCGGCTGCTTTTCGTTCGCTTAGAGTGTCCTTCAATTGATAAGGGTCGAAAGCAGAGCCTCGAATGTCCAGTTCGCGTAGCGATGGACAGAGAGGACTGCCTGATATCAAGTCTCGAGAGCCTAGAGCAGCAATGAACGAATTGACGGATATCGATCTAATCGCGATATCCTCAACATTCCTCCATGACGTCATCAACTGAGTCAAGGTCTTAGCATCCGGTAGATGTCGAACAAGCAGCGTAGCTTTCTCCAATTCGCCAAACGCATTCTGTCGACACGCGAGATCACGTATCATCTCAGTTCCAAGTTCGCTCGCAGAGTCCTCAAATTCGTTAAACTGGATGAAGTAGGTTGGTGCTTCGAGCGAATCGAAGCCGATACGGAAAGGATAGTTCGATGAATCGACTTGGTATTCGCCCATCGAGTACGTTTCTATACGCTCTGCGGTGACGGTGAGAGTTTGTGCGCAAGACAAGGTTGATTCCAATGTCTCCGGGAGAGAAGCGAGGATACGAGGAATATCTCGACAGATGGAGATTGTGATGTCGGACGATGGGGGGCAGACTATGCTTCGAAGGATAGAATCGGCAAAGGGAGTGTGGCAAGGACCGAATTCCAAGAATAATAGATGCGGGAGTCTGATTGGAGGCTTGGTGATGGTGAATGGATCAGCGAGCCGAACTGGATTGGATTTCCGGTCAAAGATGGCGGACCGAAGGTTCGGACAATTTGATAGGAAGGTGAGAATAGTGAGAGGCGTATTGTCTGAATAGGAGATATCCAAATCGGTGAGAAGACAGGGATTTGGGAGGGTGGTGTGGAATGAGATATCCGGACAGCGAAGGTCGCTTATTTTGGGGAAATGGGTGAGCGAGTAAGGTTTTTTGGGGAAAGGGCTAGTGAGTTCCAACTCGAGTTGCCAAAGCTGATTCATTTTGTGGCGTCCCTCCATGATGCTCACCAGTACTGGACATCTGTGTACTATTATCATGGTAAAGTGGTACACTTTCGTGTGCTGTTAACCAACTATGGACAGTAAGCCATAGTACTACATCGCCGCTATACCTATGTGATACTTCCCTGGTAACATCTAATTTTGGATGATTCAAACAACAATTCATGCACTGCCTTGTGCATGGTAGTCATGTATTAGTTTCATGGCAACTAACTGTTTTGGCATGCATCCCTGCACCCTGACTCAAAATTAGTCTGCTTGGGTGTGTGTGGTAATGAGGTGGTACATCCTGGGTAACCTACTATTTGTATTTCATAGCTGGGGCTCTGACTGAGATAACATTTTATACATTGCATATGGTAACAAACTGATACATGACTGGTAATGCAGCACAAAGGCGGTATTGCCGCCGCCTAGGCCAAAATCAGCTTGGTAGCTATGCATGGTAAGCAGGTAATACATTACTGGTAATGTACTGAGATGGCGGTGCCGCCACCACCACCACCAGATTCAGCTTGGTAACAACCCATGGTAAGCAGGTAATACATTACTGGTAATACTGTGAAGGCCGCACCGCCGCCACCGCCGTCGGATTGAACTTGATAAAAATGCATGGTAAGCAGGTAATACATGGCTGGTACTACTGTACTGTGACGGCGGCACCGCCGCCACCAGATTTAGCTTGATAACAATGCATGGTAAGCAAGTAATACATGGCTGGTAACACAGCACAAACGCAGCATTGCTGCTGCCCAGGCCAAACTCAGTTTGGTAACTATACATGGGAAGCAGGTCATACATCACTGGTAACGTACTCTGAAGGCCACATTGTCATACCAGCCCTCACCAAAATTGCTTAATTGATGGGATGTATATTAAGGATGAACACAAGTATCACTTTGCGGGTACCTGTGCATTTTTGTAGCCTCCCTAGAGGCCCCAGTTTTTGGAATTAAATCTTACAAAAAATATATTTGGGTTGGGGGCATCCAAAGGAAGAAGTTTGGTAATTTGTGCCCCCCCCCAATGTTTGGGGCAACTTTTCAGATTACTGAATCTTTTCCTCCTGAGATTCTCTACCCAACCTTATTTTTTTCAAGATTTAATTCCAAAAACTGAAGCAGCTAGAGGGGTTTTAAAAAGTGCAGGTACCCGTGGGCCATACTCGTGTGCATCCTTAACATTGTATATGACATGGCATGGTAACCAAGTGATACATCACTGACAATGGACCACACTGAGTCACATGCGCAGCAACTTAAGCCTTGAATGCAGCTGTTTCTCTGGCCACTATTCTGGTTCACTGCCCTGCATACCAGAGCATGGTAACTATGTGCCAGTATGTGGCACCTCAGCCAGTCATGCCTTTTGAACCCCAATTGGATTGATAGATGATTCTCATCCACAGAAGCTGGGCAGTACTTTTGTGAAACGGCACTGTAGCATATAATTGTAGCACTCCTGGAGAACTTGACAAGTTGTTATAGATGGTAAGCAAGTGGTAATTTTTTGGTCATTCACTATGTAGGTTGCAGGGTCTCAACCTTGATGTAGATAATAATTATGTTCTACGTTGCCAATAGCAACCTATTTAATGTCACAGCCACTTTCCAATTCAGAATTCTATAGAAACCACTCTGTATAGACCACACTGTGGTGAGCATAGGGCCAAGCAGTATATTTGGGATGATGTCCTTGCACAGTTGCTCACTTGACTCCCCCATCATGTGGAACTTAACCAGTCTGATAACAATGTGATACTGGCCTGATACCAAGTGACACCTGCCTGATAACAATGTGATGCTTGGCTGACCTGACAACACTGTGATACCTGCCTGATAACCATATGATACCTGCCTGATAATCATCACTTTGGGCTTTTCTGGGTCACAATTGTTGTAGATCTCAGATACCCTTGCTTGGTAACAATGTACCATATCCATGATAACACTGTCCATTGACGGTATCATTATTGAGATATTATTATGCTTACTAATAACTTCAATTACTCCAATTCTACAGGCTCACTTGTATCTGGTATTGGCCCAATGTTAATAGGACTATCATTGCTGTGTGTGTGGTCTCTGCTGCCAAGATATTTGGTGATCCATGGAGCATCAATGTTGAAGCCATGAAATAATCCTGTCCACATGGTAGCACACTGTGAAGCCATGGTCTTCCACATGTTTGACTGCTTGTGACAGTAAGCATTCAATCCAGCTCTTACCACATCAGAAGCCTCCCCCCGTTGATCCAATCTCTGCAGCCACCACTCAGACTTCCAGTCATAGAAAGCCAAGACTCGACGCATTTCTTCAACAACTAGCTCTTTCTCTTCAATCCAGCGTTGTTTGCGAGAATATGCTTTGACCCAATCTACCCTCATTGCTAGCAGAATCATTAGCATGATCTCATGACCAAACTCTGACAACGCACCAATATCATCTTCCCCTTCTTCAGAGTGATTGGGTCTACGTTTATTGCTTCGACTTGGCTGCCATATCCAAGAAGCCACAAAGTTCCCGTCTCCTAAGCGACGTTGTCGATGTCGATGTGCAGATGTTCCTTGGTCATCATCTTGATCCTGTAGTTGGGGCCCAGTGCAGTCTGTGGGTCGCAATGGCTTGTAGGACTCTAACCATTCACCCCCAGGATCCAAAGAATGCAGAGCATTATAGGCCAAACGATAGATGTCAGCAGCAGTGGAGATTTTTTGCTGATACTGAGCAACAACCGTGCCTGCTCGAGTGTTGTCCCGGATGCCACGTACATTGGCCTTCTTGGATTTATAGACTTTAATCTTGCAGCGTATAGCTCGTCGAAGAGAAGTTAGAGCGGCAGCCGCATGTCCTTCACGGAGCTTAGCTTCTTTGGTGCAGAGATTGTCAGTAGCAAAACGGGTTCGTTCACTGGGTTGTTCTGTGGTGGAAGTGGTAGACAGATGAGATGGCAATAGAAGTTTGAGAGTGATAGGTGGAACTTCCACATCATCACTATGGTCAAGCAAGTCCTCTGCATCCTGCACTAACTCCTGAACACCAGGCATGTGACTTAGATGCAGCTGTCGCCAAGCTGAAATTCGACGAATGAGGGCGCGACGACGCTCCCCGTGGACTCCTGCCAGCGCTGAATCCACTTTTGGCTTATCTTCAGCAAGGCGTGCATTGAATTTCAAGCTAAGGTGCTATCAGAAGATGATCCTATGGTGTTATAAGTAGCCACTTACATCTCAATCTCTAAAGTAACACCTCGATCCAAGAACTGCACTGGGCTAACATCATTGACATCGATATTCTGCCCTTGTGCACGTTCAAGAACTTCTTGCTGGTCAAGATCTCTTCGGATGTTGGACTGTAGTTCAACTGCCATGATCTTAGTACAATGAATTGAACAAAGATATCAGGAGAACGATCACCTTCTTCAGGCTCTTGAAATGGATTTGGTGCATGAAGTGGGTCTTGCTGCCAGACTGTGATCATATGAAGCCAATCAGATTGCTGGGCCTCTGAAGATGCCTCTGACAAAGATAAGAAGGCAGCCTCCTGTTTAGCCATGCCTTGCAAAGCTGTGATAAGTTTATTGGTCATTGTTGTGCCTGGGAACAGGATTCTCCCTATCAATAAAGGTACCAATGACAATGCAATATGCCTTACCCATTTCTTTGATTTTACGCCAGTTCCAGGACCCAAACAGATCATCCATAGAATCATGTCGATTTGCTGCCGTTTTTTCTTTGTGACTGGAGCTATACGGTCCCAGATGCGCCCACCCTCTCTCAATACCTTCACCATCAAGTCGCGCACATCCTTCTAGATAGTTAAGGGAATAAGGGCATTGACACTTTGGACCATGGGCAGGGAGATGAAACTTTGGGATGACATAACGCAATATAAATGTGAAGAAATTTGCGGCAAGATCAATTGGATAAGACTCCATTCGTTGAGCAATATTTTTGGACCATTGACAAGCGATGTCATAGCTGATGAGGATGACAGCAACAGAGGCTGAGATGATACTTGAGAGGAAGATGTAGTCCATATTTGAATAGCTGAAGTCACATTAATGGCTGATCACACATAACCAGATTACGACTGACTGACCGTTCACCCACTTGCAAGTCACCAACACCATTTGGACGAATGAGGCCATGTCGACCACATATAACAGCACCAACTCCAGTAACTGTATAACCCTTATGTGATTTGAGATGAGCTCGCTCAATAGCGCGATGGGTTGAGTCACAATCACTCTTCTAATCAAATCATCAGCGGGATAGCTGAAAATTAACCACAAAGCAAGAACCTCAAGCAGATCAGGCTGTTTTGCCAATTCTGCAAGGTATGCCTGATGCTCAACAAAATATGCCCATCCAGAACCAAGCTCTGGATCCTTTGAGTCTCCACGATCCTTCAATTTCAATCGGAAATTGGCATCAATGGCAAGGAAGAGTGTAAACATCCAGCTATGCTTCAATTAGTTACTTGAAATAACACTTGAATCGTGACTCACAGTTTTGCTGCATCATCTTTCCATTCAGGTGGTAGATTAATATCTGGGTGAGGACATGCCGGACATTGCAGTGCTACACTGCCCTGTTTGGTAGCTGCAATACCTTCCGGATCATGTGCACGACCTGCGCGCTTGAGCATATGAAGATGTCGGTAATAGCGGGTACAATAGCCAAGGTCATCATAGCGTTTCTGGGAATAATATTCATATTAACAAACACAATGGAATTATGTACACTCACCGGAACACGCCGAGTTCCAGAATTGTCGGTGAGATTTTGCAACGCGGAATGATATTGATGAGCAGAGTAGCCAGATACACTCGTAATTTGGTGGAACAACTCCAGAACATCAAAAGTGAACGCCGTCTGTGGTTTGTCTTGAGAAGCTGGGAACCAACGTGCACGGAGGAGTTGGTTCCGCTTCAGGAGATCGTTGCCGTCGAGCGCACAGCCGCAGAAGACAACGGACACGTCGTGGAAACCGTTTGTATGGAGGACGGTGATCGGATGTTCATAACGATGGGGCAGCGAGCACTCCCAGCCAGGAGCGTGACCAAGACGCACGACGAGACCGATTTGATGGAGGGTGGTGTGTTCCCAATGGGTACCACACCATTTCTACACATTAAGGAGCAAAGTCAGCGGTGACGAAGAATAGTAACAATAATCGTTCGGTAGAACGTACCTGAATACGGTGAAGCGGGTGGTGTTCGTGGGCCCGCAACATACAATCCTGACAGAGGCGAGGAGGCTGGAAACAATCGATGCAGGCGAACTGACCGCGTTCGGCTTCGCCATCGGGTGAGATTCCAGAGCATCCGGGACCTTCGCACGGCACGACATTCGGGCGGTCATAGCCATCGTGTCTGAGAAACTCGTCCAGATACGAGGTGCGATGCTCCAACCAACGTTCAACACGGTGGGTCTGCTCTGCAGTTTTAGATCGCGCGTCGGTTCTCATGCGATAAAAAACTCACTTCTGACTCTCCCGATCCCCCCCAATTCCGACGAGGCAGCACTTCAGGGACCGCATCTCCACGAGGTTGAGGATTCCGAGCTTGTTCGATGAGAGCCTCCCAAGGGTTAAATTGTTCAGGGACTTCAACTTCGTACGGTTGATCGTCGTCGAAAGCCCCGTAGGGTTCGGGGGTCAGATTGAGGAGAGGGGGATCTGGGGGGTCGTGATGAGGATCGATGGGGTTATCTTCATCGTCGATAGCGTTGGACGTATCAGAACGCTCGTCGTCACCGTTAGATGCATCGACAGTATGGCGAGTTCCTCGAAGTCGAAATCCTGCTCCTAATTCTTGTCGATATCTCGTCACCGGTACGAGAGGTTCCGGAGGCTGGATTTCCTCTTCGTCTTCGTCAAAGGTGACCGTAGCAGACCGCGACTTGCGTTTGTTGGGCCGTGGCATGGTCGCCCAGAGGACGGCGGTTGTTTGGCTGGTGCTTGACCATTGTTTGGCTCTTTGGCAGTCCTCGAAGCGCCCAAACATGGGCCAAATAAGAACTGGCGCCAAAACTTCCCCTGATCCCAATCCGGTCAATACCGCCGCAAGGCGGCGCCGTCCCACGCTTCCGTCGTCGTCTTGAACAACGGCGGTGGACCGGCGCAACCGGCGCTTATGCCCCCCGCCAAAAGTTATCTCGTCGTACGCGACTCGTGAATTCTTCGCAAGTTCAATATCACTTTTAATACATCTTATTATGCCTCTCAACCTTCAGCGCACCTCGCAGCATAGCTGAAAGCCCATCTACATCGCCGTCGTTGGCGCCGAGTGGCTGGGTACGCACGATGAATAGGTGCGCCACCCGGGGTTCCAAAAAAATGTGTGAACCGAGAAAGACATCAGGGACTCACCATTGGATTTGCTAAACTACAGGTATAAGAGGCAACATGTTATCGCGACTTGATTTATTGGCATACAGGCGGACGCACGCGGGGGGGTATATTGCAGCTGTCGAATTGATCTCGAAGTATGTTGGTACCAGTTGTCGAGAGAGCTTTGTGGAATACTTTGAAGAATTTCAATGCAAATCTTAACGAAACCGAAACAGCTCCTCCCCTTAGCGCGGCATTTTCTAGGACACTCTACAGTCGTCGGATCGTCACAAACTCAGTGTCTTTGGACTCTTATATGTGGTAGATACTCACCCTTTTTTTAGTTTTGTGGGAAACCGCATCCCCGCAGACCTTCGACTTCGAGCAAGAGCAAAAGACACTCGAGTCTCCCAACGTAAACCTGCAACGATTCGGGTCAGTTTTCGATCTGGTGACCTGAGGACTCATCCGTTTGACCTGAAACTTCGTGTGAATACTCCTCATGAACTGAGAAGCTAGATATAGCATATTTCGGAGGTCCTGGATAGCTGGTGATGCATAGACAAAAATGTTTGAGAAAGAGACGCTCACCTGTCGGATAGTCGTCCGGGGACTCCATCTTTCAGGGCAACTAATCCGAACCATCCATGCTGATCTTGTTAATGTCTTTGAGGAAGTATAATACGTTTGGACAACTCTGCATATGTCTAGAACGGTTGTGAGTACTTTGGTTGTGTAGATACCATACAGCACGCACCAATGCAAAGTTCGATTCCAAAATGGACATGCCGTGTTCAGCATTCGTGACCTTCCAGACTCTATTTTATTGAGACGTTGGAGCCTCCAGATTCGTTGAAACTCATGCGTCGATCGCCTGGAATCATTCCCACTTCTCGCTCATCCAACGCTACGCGAGATAAGGTGAGCTCCATATCCTGTCAACTCTTTGAGATCACTTATGCTCCACGCGATTGAGCTGCATACCTCTCACGGGAACACACCATAACGTTCAGAGGTTCGTTCGGGAGGTTGGGCGCTTGCCCTTGGTTAATGTTGTGTTCGAGGCGCCGAAACAAGTTGAGTCGCTCAACTCGATCATGCAAGTGCTGCAATCAGGTACTGCCGGGCATGGGAATTATCTCAGAGACGTTTGCGAGTTAGATCATAAGAGTAGCTGCAGCATAAGATTAATACCCTCGCGAAGTGCAGGGGGTAGGTGGTTCGAGACAATACTACTGAGACTTGTTTTGGTAACAAGTTCGAACTTAGCCCCATAACAGGAAGCCTCACACTCGGCAATCAGAGCCGTTTCAGTTCATGCATTCGTGATTACAACATCCTCATACGACGTTCCATTCCGACGCAATTGAATTACTATACAACATACAAGTTAAGATAGCGATCCGATGTCCTATAATAATGATAAAGATAGCGATCCGATGTCCAATAATAATGATAAAGATAGCGATCCGGCAAAGAAAAATCCTAACCTATTTCCGTATTCAATACCAACCTAATAAGGAAATGCACGATCATTCACAGGGTAAACAATTTATTGACGACTACTGACGACGGGGGATGGACACGTATATGCTATGCAGGTAACAAGATGGCGGCGGAGTTACAAGAAATGTGGCTGACAAACAAGAAGTAATTTCAACGCATTTTAGTAAAAAAAAGGGGCACACAGATAGTTATTCACAAGAAAGGGGGGAGAAAAGGGGGGGGCAAAGTTCGACGCGGTTAGTGGAATAGCGAGGGGAAGACTAGTATTATAGCGCTGGAGATGGGATATCAGTTCATCGCCATGACTCGACCGGCCTCATGTGCGGCATCGAAGGCATCGCACGCTTCATGATAGAAGGTGTATCCCTTCTGCGAGTTCCCAGGGACATGGTTGACGTGCGGAGCGGCAGCGGCCCTATGCGAAGTTCATTAGTCAGGCAACGAGGCGCTGAATGAAGTCAAACATACCAGTTATGGAAGACTCCCACGCGACGTCCACGGGTGACGCAGATGAAGTTGACTCCATCGCCTGGCATCAACGAGACCGGAGGCGGCGGAGGTCGTTCGCTACCAGAGGGTCCTGCGTAGATAGGGAAGGTGGCAGGCATAGGAGCCAGAGGCGTGGGAGGTAGTTCAGGCGGCGGAGAGGGAGTCGGAGATGGCGGTGGAAGATTAGCTAGCTCGATAGGTGGTAGTTGTGGCTGTGGATGTGGATGGGGCTGTGGATGTGGATGTGGCGGTGGCAGTGGAGGAGGTTGAACATTGGAGGGGGCAATCTGATTAGCGCGTTCGAGGGCTTCACGCAGAGCGGGGAGGGCATCCGTGATACGATGAAAGAGGACGGCACCGAGTTGTCCGCCGTAGACGAAAGTGAGGGAGGCGATGAGGACTAAGCCTTCAATGACGGCGCTGAGGAGAGCGATGAGGACAGTGATGGCGGCGTCGGCGGCGGGATTGCGGTCGTCTTCGACCTTGACGGCGGCAGACCCAGAGGACCCCGATGTTTGAGCCATGGACTTCTCTGAAATACTGGTGTCAGCATCATATCGCGACGAACGTGCAGCACGTACCTATTTCTTCGACACACGGTGAATGGGTGGAAGAGAGAGAGAAGTCTGAGGGGAAGGGACGGCGTTGGTCGAATATTTAAAGAAAGACGGAGCTAGTTTCATGGGAATGGTTGCGATGTCAAACGATGACTCCATGCGTTCGGAGGAACGGCGTGGCGCTACAACTGAATGAGTTGAAGATGGAACATTCGGGAGCCGACACTCACGGAAAGCTCTTCCAGCGATCGTTACCAAATCGGGCTTTGTTGTTACCAAACGTAGCATGAACCTGAATCATACGGCGACATTTCCAACACGTCGCAAAGCGGCCGGATACCCGTTGATGCGACGCTGGAACCCCACAAGTCAGCGCTCCTAGGATCGAACGCTGGAGAACTTGTTCCTTACCATAAAGCCCCTGTGTTTCATGCCAGATCGGGTTTTTTCCTTGTTCCAACGATGATGCTTCCCTGTCAAACGAGGTATGTTGATTCGAACGAAGAGGGCGATTGATGGCGTCGTCAACATGGCCACACCGTCTTGATTGCCTTATCCTTGAATCGAAGCTCAGTAAATTATCTGCCATAGAGTGTCCTGAGAGCATGGGCGGCATCGACTTCTACCTTGGAACGCTGTTGGCAATCCGTTTGAAATCCGGGCATGCATTCGTCGGCGTGTCCCTGTTTGAGTGTTCGATCACAACCGAGACAGAGGCTTCATGAATTCTATGGAAAAATCAATATAGTGGACCGTGTCAACAAAAAAGATTTTGACACGCACATGCACTTTTCTACGCACACAGACTGAAAATTTCCTTTTTGGGACAGCATTTTGCGCACACATTGTCATATTCAAATATATTTTAATTTTTTGGGCCCAAAAATACTTAAGTCCTTTAAGTGTCCATGTGTGTGCAATTTCACCACGTGTGCGCGTAAAAAAACCATGTACGTGTTGTTGTGTTGCAAAATACACACACATGTACTTTCCACACACAAAACTTAAGGTACCTTAAGTTAAGTACTTAACTTAATAAGTCATGTGTGCACAAAAGTGGTCTGCGTGTGTGGAACAATCCGTGCGTGTTTTGTGCAACCAGAAAACACACACGCAGATGAGGCCAACGCACACACCAGAAAAAATCAACACACACACACACACTGGACAAAATTTGCACACATGTGATGTTTTCCCAAAAAGGAAATTTTGAAATGTCTAAGCGGGCAGGATATTAGTATTGGGGGCAGCAACTTGGAAAGAGCAATATAGGCTTTGTAAACAAAGTAGAGTATGATTATGTAATCAGAAAATCGAAATGCCTTAGTGGGAATTGAACCTGTGACTTCCCAGAAGTGCCAAAATTGGCAAGGACTTATCCAATTCTCCATGATGGCTTGTACTGGGGCCTGCCTCA
>KV419403.1:818460-881805 GCA_001630475.1 Sistotremastrum niveocremeum HHB9708 | reverse complement strand
ATATTTGATTTCTGATATATATTTGAAATGAATATTAAATCAAATATATTTTGGTGTGTGCTAGTGCACTTGCACAAAAAATCAACTTGTGTGCAAACTTTTTGCCAATGTGTGTGCGGAAAATGTCATGTGTGTGCGGAAAATGCCATGTGTGCGGAATTGCTATCAGGATACTTGAATATGAGAATTTCAGCACGCACAGACAGTTTTTACGCACACATGGCATGTTTTTACACGCACCCCAGAATTTAAGTCCCAAATAAGGAAATTTAAGGTCCGTGTGTGTGGGTTTTATTTTTTGTTGACACGGTCCACTATAAATCAAGACACAAAGTAAACACACGGAATATTCATTCAGTCAAAGTCACTCTGGATATGGAACGAACCTGATCATCGTGAGGCGGATCTCTTTATTGTTGAGACGTTGAGAGCGTTAATGACTTTGAAATCGTGCCGTTAGCCCGAGGTAGTACGCAGTGGATAAGAGCTCACTAACGAACTTGAGTTATCGCCATCGTACTACCCCCTCCCCCCATTTACTATGGTTCACGGATGGACCAACGAAGCTCAATTTTCCTTCCTCGATTCCCGAGTCACTGCCTTCATCGACGCCAAAGCCAATGGTGCCGACGAACGGGAAGCCTTCCTCAACTGAACCTATATCGACTTCATCGCCGAGTGGCCTCTGGCAACCATGGTCTTCTCTCCGCCGGTGGGCGCTCCGACCGACAGTCCCGCAGCGATCGTCGCCAAACGGGAAGTGACAATGAGAGCCGTAAGTAGTGATATTGATCTCGGCGAACGGTAGCACTCACTTCCCATTTAGAGGCTCAAGAACTGGTTCATCAACCACACGCGGGACACGGGTTCTCGTTCGGGCGGCGGGAAGCTCAATTTGCTCCAACCTCGACCAAGAAGGCCTAGGGCTACGAATGCGTATGCGACCCTCTTCGGCGAAGAACGTGGTCTCGATGCCCTGATTTCCAAAGCGTACGCGGAGTACTGTGCCGGTGAAGGCGCCTCTCTACCTCAACGGGCATTGACTCACCGCGAGGCGACTCTTCGGAAGCTCTATGCCCAGGAAACTCAAGAAGTCAAGGACGCCGTCGAGGCTTACCGGAATCGTCCTCCTACTTCCCCCTGGCTGCACGACCTTCCCGACGATGCTTCGGAGGATGAACGAGAAACTGCGAAGCTGGCCTATTATGCGCGGTTAGTCCATTGCTCGATAAGACATGATTCCCGATGCTGATACTGCCTTATATCGACTTAGCAATCAGAGAGCTCTCCCAGGCGCTTGTAAGCTGATCGTCGAGAATCTCCATCGCATGACAGGTTACAGCGCGCTCTTCTGCATGTCAGGCGTCGATCTCCGCACCGGCGGGAAGATTGCCACTTCTTGGTGCGCAGTCATCTATTTGTATATCCTTGTATCGTAGAACTCACCTGGCCGGTCTGATAGGTACGATGCTGGAGTCACTCACGCCGAAAGGGGTCATCGATCTCAATCGATCCCCGAAATGTACCCCGAAATGATGGATGACCTAGTCACCAAGGTCTCTCGTCACAGTCAAAAAGTCACCAGTGAGTATTGTTCTTGAACTCGTGCAATATTTCACTCACAAACCCACCATAGCTCCTATTATGCGAGCTGAAATTCGTCGATTGCTCGCGGCCATGGACATCGACGGGGACGGGGACGAGAACAGCGAGGACGATAATGAAGACGATGGCTCCGACGACGAGCGTCCGGCTAAATCGGCTCGCAAATCCGGCCCGAAGTCAAGTCAGGGTAAAAAGTCTGGCTCTGTCAGCAAATTCCGACCCGCGAAATCGAAGTCCGCCACGAGCTTAACGACCTCGACGACACCCACGACCGCACCCACTACAGCGAAGGGTCACTTCGGTCCTGCATCCGCTGAGAAAACGGATCATCTCTCATCTGAACCCGATCCTGGTGCCGAATTTGGGGAAGAAATCCGATGGTGGAGATGGCACGACGACCCCAAGTTGCCTGAAGGATACAAAAATTGGGAGGGCATCCATGCAGCAAAGTGGCTTATCAACGTCAGTCGCAATCTTTACAATTTTTTTCCCGATCTGACGTTGCTCCTGTTCGTAGTTGGTGGTCCATCGATCGTGCACGAAGGCTCTACTACGGTCCCTGTATATGAAGCAGCTCGCCGCTCTCAGAGCAGCAGGCGTGACTAAAATAGCTGATCTGCCAGCAGATCAAGCTTGGAGGTGAGTCGTCGTTGCATGATATCTAGATCATTCTTCGATCGTACTCATAGTGACGATCTCAATGCCTCCGTTCCAACTCCCTTCCAATTTGTCTCCCAATCATCAGCGCCGGCACCACAGTGAGTAGAGGAAATGAACTGAGATATATTTAACTGAACCCTTCGTAGGCCTTCCATCGAAACTTCGAAATCCGCGCCGACGAACACTGGTGCCTCACCCGCTTCGTCCGATGCTAATCAACCGCATTCGCCGTCGATTACCCCGCCTACGAATTCCACCGTCCCGCCTCATGATACTCAGCCTCCGCAGTTCACCTCTCCACACGTCGCTGATCCAGCCAACGCCATTCCCCAACAGGGTACTCAGGTTTCGACCCCGCCGAACCAGGATGCTCCGCCTTCAGCTCCTGTCCCATCGGGCGGTCCTGCACCGACGGAGAACAGTGGACCCACAAACCCTGTTCCTCCTACTCTCACGAATCTCCCCGCTTCTCACGGCGCTGGCTTGGATAACGCTCCCACGTCTCCGCCGACCGACAACAGTGGACCCACAGGCCCTGTTCCTTCCATTTTCGCCAATACCCCGGCTGCCAACCGTGACGGTTCAGAAGACGTCTCCACTCCTCCGTCCAACAACCTCGTTATCACCCCCAGCCGTCCCTCAAATCCTTCCCCCCTTTCTCAGGCATCCGGACTCGAAGCCGACGAACCCCATCGTACAGGCGGAAAGAAGCGAAAGGCGCCACAGAAGAAAGGTCAGACAGCTGGGGAGCCGGCGTCAAAGAAGACGAAAAGCCTCCCGAAGCCGAAACCACGTTGGAATGGCAAGGAGAATGTGGAACCCCCTCGAGACGATGACGGTGAAGGCGAAGGCGAAGGCGATTCAGTCGGGCAGAGGAAGATGCGAGTGCGACAGCGTACTGCGAGGGGGGAGGCTGCTATCCAGGCGCTGACTGGTCGCCGCCGCAAGGTACGTACACTCATTTTTGTCGTCATGATGTCAGAGCGTTAACTCTTGTGCAGGCAAACGCTTAGGCGTGGCAGCCCATCGCATACCATCGCACATCATCTTCGATGATGATACCCATCTCACATGTCTTGCCACGTCAATCATCGACGAGACCGATCCACTATCGGCATACCCATGATTCGTATCTTGGACTTTCCATCCGCGTCATCCTCGACTCCTTTCTAACATCGATTCACATCTATCGTACATATATTGTTTGCTCCTTGTCTTGGTTCTCATCTCGAACACTACCCTCTCGTCTACCCTCCCCTTCCCTTAACATTTCTTGGCCCCGAATTCCTCGCTCCCTTACGCGTGTATCCGCTCTCCAAGCCCACTCATCTTTCTTCCCATCTGTTAACATACCGCGTGGCACTCCGCCGTGTCCTTCGCCGTTCTCGTCTCTTATCGCCCTTAACCCCAATCCCTTTACCCTTTACCCTATATCCCGTACTCCCCTCTTCCTTCTCCCGTCTCCGTTGTGTTGCGTCCGTGTTGTGATCTGTCTTCCTAGTTTAAACTAGCTTGGCCGTGAATAGGTAGATGTTTGTTTGTTGTTGTAGCGTTGTGTTGTAGACTTGGGAGTAGGCCATAGCAGAGTCGAATATGGCGACCACTTAGTCTGTGTAAGGCTCATTAGTAATATACTACGTGATTTGCCTTGCAAACGATCGGGATTCGAGTGAGCGCCAACGGCCTGTATAGAAACTGAACGATAAGACTTGGCCAAAAAAGCCGATCGACGTAACTTATAGTATTTCCGAAGCCTATGTCAACGTGTCGATATCTCTCGACGTCGTATTGATTCGCATACACTTTATATCGAATGTTGTAGTACCCCGTAGCATCGGTGGAATAGGAAAATGATGCTGTCGAATTGACCGTCGATTTACTGAACTCGCAATCGCCAAGTCCAACGATCGATGATTTTTCGCTAAGTCCTACCCGATCCTCCTTTAGTCGTAAGTGTACCACCTAGAGTATCGTGAGCTATCAAGTGTCCTTGCATTTGCGATTATCGGGGATGTACTAATGCCGTATCCAACGAAGGCCCGCCGTAACCATATAGGTGCTCGTCAGGGTCCACACAGTAGTCTACCATGCTTGTACCACATCATCTCCCACGATTGCTTCACTACCATATCAGTGGCTTCTCCTTTGTACTTAGCGGCAATGTAACACCTCTGCTTACCACGCACGTACCCTGTCACCTGCACTGGTAAACAACACATACAAGTGTACCACCTTACCATACTTTTAATACAAATAAATACAGTACGGCTCTGTATCAGTCACTCGATACGTGGATGGAGACTATCAACCTCAGCGCCATCGAGAGTCTTCCATGGGAACTACTAGCCAAGATTATGTGGCACCATGTCGAGACTGATGATTTACAAGAACTCGTTCAGCCTGGGTGCCAAGACAGGTGGACATGTCTCATGTTAGTGTACGTCGTCCCCATCATACCTTTCTCGATTTGGGGAAGAATAACTGATTTTGTACCGCCGTAGATGTAGACTCTGGAGAAACATAGCACGGCGCACTCCGAAACTATGGTCTCAAATCCACCTACATTGGCCTTCTCAGACCGTCCTGAGATTCTCGACGCGGGGTGCTAAAGCTCCCCGCTCTATTGGAATAGACAATGCTGTCTTCACATCCCCCCGATGGCCAAGGGACAAAATATCGTTGACGCATATCTTAGCGACCCGCGTTGACAGGCTCAGCATTGTCGTTCATGATAGCTTCTTTTCGGTCCCTTCTTCCATTGCAGAAAATTTGAAATGGGTATGTGATCGAATATTCGACCCAGCGCACGAAACTCCCCATCTCCGTCGACTCAATCTCAAACTCCAGGCCCCTGGGTTGTTGGACACGGTGACACTCGCGAACCTTCCTCGTCTCTCCGAACTCCGTTTACACAACGTACCCATCACTTCCGATATACCTTCATCATGTTCTTTGACCAACGTTGAAATCAGTTGTTCAAAGATCCCCTTCGACTTCCTCGCTTTTCTATCCGGGGTTCCGATGCTAGAATGTGCCTCTTTCATCGAACTCGTCGCTCTCAAACCTGACCCCATCTCTACCCGACGGTCCCGACCGACGATACCCCTACACCATCTGCAGAAATTGACCTTTCAGTGGTGTCGCGATGTCAATTACGATGCCATTCTCCGCTCGATCACATATCCCAATTCGGCACAAATCAGTCTTGTAATGAAGACTTCATCAGATGATTTATTCTCCGAAATTATTCCAGAGTGTTGGCCTACACTGCTGGGATCTTGTTCCGTTCTTTATCTCTCCCTCCTGGAGCAGCATACCCGAGATATAATCATCCTTGAACTTAACTCGACGAATTCAGCCTTCTATCATATCGAGCTCAGCTACACAGTAGATTCGCGGAGACCTGGTATCCTTCCAAATAAGGGAGCTACAGCGAGGTCAGAGAGAATCTTCACCGACCTAATGCAGGACGGATATTCCCTTGTGGGTCTACGCAGATTAACATTGGTCCTACCATCCCTCCCTTCTTCGAAAACTTTGACATCACTCGTTAAACGCTGTGTCGATTTAGAAGAAATATGGGTACAAACGGACAACGCGACGGCACTCATCACTGCCCTTGAATTACCAGCGCCGATTGTGAACTCAAACTCGACTTCGCTTCAATGTCCCGCTCTTCGACACCTTCATCTCTGCTGGTCCAAATTCAATCCCTATCATCTAGAACGAATGAGTCGGGCGAGACGTGAGACCTGGGCGGACGTCGCACCTGAGATGGCGAGGTTGAAAGTCACGATGGGTTTTCGATTTAGTAGGAGGATCGATGGAAGGGCGGCGATTCGACCTGCTAGAGAGGCGGCGGTTGAGAATCCTTTTGCTTTGTATTTCCGGCTTACGAGAGATCGAGGATTGGGATATCGCTGAGGTGCGTTCTGCTCGGGTGCTTTTTAAGCGGGGATCCGTTAATTGGATGATTAGGGTTCCACCGATACGAGGTATTTCCCTCAGGATATTATAGAGTCAAGTGTAGCTAGCTCAGGCGGGAAGATGTCATTGTCATAGTGACTGGGTCGCATTTGATATAAGGGCCACAAATTTAATGTTTGGTGAATGATAGTACTATATATATATTCGATCGAGAGACTTCCAAGTCTACCGGGCGTCTAGTATCTCTGTCCGTGAACGATGACAGATATCGTCCACACGCTTTTCTGCATCAACAAGACTAACACGTTTGAGCGGCTTCACCTATGGGTCAACGACAGGAAATCTATTCAGTACACTTCGACTTACTAGTAATTGGTCCCTGCCTATTCTTGTTTGTCATTGCTTTCAGTATGTTCATTGCTTTCAGTATCTTCATTGCTTTCAGTATCTTCATCGCTTTCAGTATCTTCATCGCTTTCAGTATCTTCATCAAATTCCGATTCCGAGGTCAACACATCGCCCTCTCCACCGTAGCCAGGCAAGTCCCGGACTATGTCTGCTGCCGAGCGACATCCATACCGCCAAATCTTCATCCGAGGATCAAACGTAAGCTTCAAATCATCCAGCTTGACCGCCCATTCAAATCTGTCCACAATGACGCCCTCCAGGTGCTCCGCATCAAATTCACAGCCTCGAATATCCAGGCTTCGCAGTGAGGGGCAGGGCTCCAGCTCGCTCAATCCGAGAGCGTCAAGGAACCCATCCACGTCAATCGTTTCAATCGCAAGTCGTTCGATGTGTTTGAGAGACGCCAAAAACCTAGATATCGTGTTCAATGCCAGGGAATGAATGTATTTTCCACCAACGACGACGTTTCGAAGGGAGAGGAAATCATTTGTTGCGAGATCTTCGAATAGCTGCGCGGTTTCCTGCACACGATAGTCAACCTGTTGTTGGAAATTTCTTGGACGACCCGATTCTGTCAACGGGGCAATATTATCGAAGGTGATGTGAAACTGAGCGTGCCGAGCGGCTTTAAAAACGAGTACAGCCGAAGTGAAATCCTCGAAGTCTTGCATCTGAACTTCCAAGTGAACGGAGTGCTGGAAGATGCCCAGAAGGGTACGAGGTACGTAGTCGAAAATGCCTTTCCTATAACCTCTCGCGACCGAGAGGAAGATGTTTGCCGTCTGAGGAAATAGGACGTTGCTTAGAATTTCGTCATAAAACATCTTGGAACCCCATCCCAACGTAAACTTCTCCAGATGGCGAAGGTGTATCATCTGAGTAGTTTGTGCCGCGGCCTGGAACTCGGCATCGCCTGAAGGAGGAGCGATGTCCTCGATCCACTGGTGAGCAAGGGTGACAAGCTCCAGCATGGGAGCAGAGGATAGGAATGTTAGGATCTGAGCGGAAGTGAGACCGAATGAGGATGCATCGACGACGGTCAGACGACATGGATCTGGCATAAGAGATAGGAGGGAAATCATTGAAAAACAGATGTTGGAGAGGCGAGGAAGATGTTCCAAAGATTCGAGGCGCGATGAAGATCTTGGTATACCGGGGAAATCTAAATGCAGCTGTGAAAGGATAGGTGTCGAGATCCGATTCTTGATGATATCGTCGATCCACGACATCAATTCTGGCGGCTCGGAGAGGCTGGGAGTCCATGAGATACTGAGGCGCTCGAGTCTCCTCATACTTTCACGGAGGGAATCCTGTACAAGCTGGAAGTGGTGTGATTCGAAATACGAATGGTGGACCGCAAGAGAAAGAGGGGCTTCTTGCGATCGTTCTAAATATATAGAAATAGCCGCGAACGACCATCCGAAGTGGATTTGAGCCCATAGAGAAGGATTATTGAGGGCAATCCATCGCCATCTTCGGGAACTGTCAGAGCCAAAATACATTTATCTGGACCACGCTTTGAGGGAAGAAAAGACGATACTCACACTCTCGAAATGAGCTGGGTGATGTGGGGCGAGTCTCCCGGCGAGCCTTGCGATATCAAATCTTGCAAATCTTGCTTATAAACGAGGTGCCACATTATAAGGCCCACGATTTCGTCTGGCAGTCGATCGATAAAGGCGCTCGTAACCGTTCCAGCGAGCCCAGCCATCGAGAGCGTTGTAACTGGGACGCAATTCCTTGGCAGATGACGACAGAAGCCGACTTAGAGACAACTGTCCGCGGATGCCGTCTGCTTGTCTGGTTTGGGGTTTGGGAAAAGGCAGGAAGCAGAAAGGTGGTACAAAGTCAGCTAGAAATTAAGGTTTCGGTGTCGGATTTCGGCCCCTTGCTGTTCATCGTCGAATTTACGATCTTACTAGTACCCAGGACAATATTCTCGGGGTCTTATACGCGTCGTAGAATGCATAACGGAGCCGTTCGAATAGTCAATATCATACGTGAAGAAGTGCTCTATAAATACCGAATAAAAATTACATCTACTGCGGAGCCCAAAGATGTGAACCAAAATTCCCGACATAGTCGACACAATTCCGGCACATGCACGACTCGTCATGAGAGGTGAGATCCGGATTGTTACAATACTCCTCAAAATCATACATCGCCGCCTCAAAACTCATATCATCTTCCATCTCCGTCGAACTGGATGTCCATTCGCCTTCAACGAATTCGAACTCATGCACGAAATCTTCGAGCTCTCCCATGACTTCATCGACTGTCGAAGAGCGAGCGGGATCGTCCATCCGTCCGTCATCCAAATGAGGATCGTAGGTGATGATCAGCTTCTCTAAGCCAGAGAGCATATCCTCTCTCTCGGCTAATGTGTCCTTGAGCTGATACGGATTGAAGCCGGACCCGCGTATATCCAAAACTTGTAAAACTGGACACGACGGGATTCCATCAGTACTTGACCCAAGCGCCGTAAGGAAAGACGTGAGATCTTGAGTTTTGAGCGTCAGATCTTCGACTTCGGAGAATTTATCGAGAAGCCGAATGACGTCATTGGCGTGAGGTAAATGTCGAATTGAAATCCCAACTCTCGTCAATTGACTGAAATCGCTCATGGAAGCGAGGTTAGCCAAGAGTTGGGTTGCTTCTTGAGGTCGTTTCCTTCCAAAACTGGTGGAGTCGTCGAATGCCACGTGGTAATGGGGATGGTTACTTGAGTCGAATTTGATAAGGAAAGGAGTTTGGTCTGGGATCTCTCGACTTGCATGAAGACGATCCGATGTGATGTCTATGTACATAGACGATGCCAAAGGAGCTTTGAGAGAGGGAGGCAGAGACGCCAATACGGCGGTATTATCTTCTCGGTACATCGTGAGCTCGATTTTCGACGACGCAGGACATGTAATGCTGCGAAGAATATATTCGGCGTCGGAGGGGTAGCATTTTCCGATGATCAAGTTCTTCAAGGATTGAAGTTTGATCAGAGGTTCTTGTGTATCGACCAAAGTGGGCCTTTCTCCAGTAAAATCCCCATTATTCTGGAACATCGCAGTTTCCAGCATAGGTGTTGAGATCATGATTGCCATGATTTGATCAGCGGTGATCCCAGGCCAAGCGATATCGACCTTCGTTAGGCGAGAGAATTTGAGGATCAACAGGTCGAATGAGAAGTGCTGCGTCCGAACGTTGGATATCCTTGGCAACGCCATCAGATTCGGGATACTCGGAGTGCGACTTCGTAGCTGGAAGAAGTCGAGATGGACTTGCCACATGTTCTCCAGTTTCTGTGGATCCTCGTAGAGCTCGGATAACCACGCCAGGAGATCCGATGGAATGGGGTTCGGCTCGTACCTAAGCCCGGTATAGATATCATCCCTTTGATGCTCAATCGTCCTATACGTCCGCGAGATGATTTGAGAATGTCTTTGAAGCGAGTGAAAGCTCCACTTTCGTGAGCGTATTGGTTGATGGCAACAGAAAGAGCTGTCTCGGGCTCTTCGGATTCGCCTCGACTTCTCTCCAAGAACATATTAATGACTCGATCGGACCAGCCGAGGTGAATGGAGGACCACAGTGAGCGGCCGTCCTTGCTCAGAGATATCTCTCTCCATCGTTTACAACTGGGGACACGGATTAAAATCTAAGCGCCAAAGAAAGAGGATGGTATCGAAGCTTGTGCTTACATTCGAGAGATGGGGTTCGCGCTATAAGAATGGTTGGTCCTGATAAGGCTTTGGAGGTCCTCTACGTAGATATAATGCCACATAATGGATGCTACGACTCGAGGAGGCCAATTCGCAGCATTCTTTGGGTCGGTTGTGGTGTCCATCCAATTCGAACACATCGGGCTGGCCGAGAAGCCACAAAAGCTTCTTCTTCGAGATTGTGATGGGAAGTATTAAGGCTACCCTAATAGCCGGAGATATGATAGAAAAGGATAAGGGTAATCAGTCGCAAGCCAGTTGAGCCAAATTCAGCGAGCGGGACCGTCGCAGTTTTGAGTGTAATGTCCGGGGTAGAGTACTCTCTAAGACGGACCTCTGACTATGTAGAAGCCGGCTTCTGGTCATGAGTCAAAGAGGCAGCAAGAAAAGCAGACGCGATAAGAAAATTTCATCGTTGTCATCAGGGGTTGAGCGGAACTGTCGGATATTCGGAAGGATCCTTAATTCACGTGTCTTCCTACGAAAATCCTCAAGTAATTGTGCAAGCAAGGAATTCGAACCCCGTAATACATCAGACTCAAATAATTTGTTCTTGGTTAGGAAGATAGCTTAAAATTCCAAAAATCCGGATATGTCAGAGTACTCCGCAGGGACACGACACGGTCCGAACATATTACGGAAGAAGCAAAGGGAAGCATGCCGGAAATTAGAACAGAGTGACCGGATGATTCAGTCTTCAGCATCTGAATCATCCTCTTCCCAATGGCCCTCTTCATCTTCGGCGGAACGCTCTGACTCAATCGTACTCGAGGTCCAGTATCCGCTCTCTCCATCATAGCACTCGACAGCTCTCTCAAGCTCCTGCCAAATCTCCTTCTCGGCGAAATATTGAGGCCCATCTAATCGATGATCCATCGTAAGTTGTAGGTGTTGGATCCCATTGCCGCATTCTTTCCGCGTGACCAAAGCAGTTTTAATTTCGTCGGCGTTGAACACGCAGCGCCTGATATCGAGTTTCTGTAAGGCTGGCAAGACTTTGCCGGTATCGACGGAGTTGGAGATTAGTGCCGCAAGAATAGGTTTCAAATTCCGAGTTCGAAGAGTCAGTTCTTCAACCAAAGCGAACTTCTCAAACAGGGATGTGAGGATATCCGAATCAGGAAGATATCGAACGGATATCTGAGCTTGCTTCAGCCGAAAGAATTCTGGCATCAAGCTGAGATCCGTCAAAAGACCAATGGCTTCTTCTTGACGCATTCCTCGAGTGAACCAATCGCTGAATCCGACGATATAATGAGGAGATTCCGGAGCGTGGAAACTGAGTCCAAACGGATTCTCGAAGTAGTCGCCACGCCATTCGCCCAGTCGTTGTGAGTGAATGGAGAGGGAAACAGAAGACGCTAGTACGGGACGAAGGGAGTCGGGAAAGGAGTCCATGATAGAGACATCAATACCGCGACCGATGCCCAATGAGATGGTGCACGTCTCCGGGAAGACAAACCTTGCGAGAATGAGATCGGCAGTTGCCTTCTCGCAAGTTCCAATAGCGATGGCTTTTAATCGGCTCAAAGGTGTCGGAGAACCACCACTAACGCTTCCAACATCTGATTTCTCGGTGATATGATGTGCCGAATTGAAGGAGACGCGCTCGAGCGCGGGAGAATGAATCAAGAATGAAATGATATCCTGGGAGTTCATTCCATCCCAGGATAAATTGACCGTTGTCAAGGGACAGGTTTCGAGGAATAAGGAGTCGAAGGCGATATATCGAGCGTGAAGATCTGATATCCGTGGGAGATTGACGACTTTCAACGGCTTCATCATAGACTTGGAGGACTTGGGGACGAAGCGGGATAAAAGTTCGAGATCGAGATGCAGCTGCCACAGCTTTTCCGCTCTTTGATCTCCTCCTAACGACTCGGATATCCAGGAAAGGAGGGCCTGAGGCTCGGCAGGGTTGAGCTTGATCCTCGGCTGATTTGTTGCCCAGTCGACGCTCAGCCGTTCAAACCGATCAAGTGAGGGGAAGAGGTCGATGAAATATGAAACGTTTCCGGATGCACATCCATTTTGGTTTATGCCGATGGATAAAAGATCCTCGCCCTGGCTTCGCTGCAGGAACATTTTGACAGCATCTTTGGGCCATCCGAGATGAATCTGTGACCATAGGAAGTGGCTATGTGGTCCAAGGGCTAGCGCTCGCCACCGCTTACATCTAATGAATGAGTGTTCGATTATTCCAATGGAAATTGCGGAACATAATATAACACGCACATGGATGAAATCTGTATCGGCTTGCTCGCGTGTTCCGACTTTAAAAGATCCTGCAGGTCCTCGACAAAGATACATTCCCACATGATGATCCTTAACAGCTCATCGGGAACTCGCTGAAATGGATCACGGGATTCCATTTCGAACACGAGGGAGTCGCCCAGGGATGCCGGATGCGTATAGGCAGGCGAAGTTGATGAGACGATATGGATGACGAGTGCAGAAGACCGAGGGGTAGGATGAGTCCTAGTCCTTCACTGAAGCGCACTCTGGGGGTTTATGATGTGAGCATCAAAAACGATGAGCAGCAAGATACTCACCTGCTTGGCTTGTTCACTCGCAGCGGATGGCTCGCCGGAATCGGATTCCGGAACCTTCGGCCACGTCGGTCTCGACGATTTAGCTATAGGTACCGACAGGATACAACGAGCAGCAGCGATATCGCTATCGTGAGAGTTCGCGGATCCAACGATCCCGTAACCAAAATTTTGAGCGGAGAGCTTCTCGAATTTCGAGGAAAAGACATAAATATACAATGAGTCAGTATTTATAATTATCAACAATCGTTCATTCCGTGCATCGCCATCTAGAAGTGTCGCGCCTGGCATGAGCAATTCTCCGCTGAATTCCATCCCCCCGGACTTCTTTTTCCCTGATCATCAATCCCAACCCCATCCATCTGAAGAATCCGATCCTGGAGAGCTTTCAGTCCAGTCTCCACCCTGTGGCTGACATCGATCGGCCACTTTGTACAATCTGTGTACGATACCAGTATCAGACTGTCCTTTTTTGCACTTCCATATCTTCCCGTCCATAGTGAACTGAAACAATCGAAGCTTTTCAGCCCATGCCATCCTCTCCGTTAGAATATTCCCCACATGCGATGCTTTGAATCTGCATCGCCGAATATCCAACGATTGGAGCGAAGGGCACGGATTTGGATATGATGCTGTGGGGCGAAGGGCGGTGACGAAGCGATCGGCGTTGAGTGTGTAGAGGGCGATTTTTTGTACTCGATCAAATGCTCGGAGAAGCTTGCGAATACAGATGAGGGTGACGTGACGGAGACATCGTGCCCAAATCGTAAGATCGACGATAGAAGGGAACTTCAATTTCGTTAGCTCGCCGAATAACACCGTAGCCTCGTGGACTCGTAGCTGGCGACAGAAGGCAGTAGAAAGCTCCTCATCTTCATCTTGTGCAGAAGCCAGAGTGTATTCGTTAAAGTCAACTTGATAACGAGCTGTATTCACCGCTTGAAATTCAAGGACAAATGCTTCACGGCAAAAGGGCCGCCGGATCGAGAGGTTGAGCACCGTGCTGGAAGGAAGGATATCTCGGAGTGTTTCGGGGAGAGAGTCGATGACGCTCGTGTCCTTATCTCTCAGGATCGAGAGACGGACGTCTGAGGTCGATGGAAACGAGCATTGACGGATGATGACTTCCATGAACGGCGTATTGGCCCATGAGAGCCGAAAGCTCCTCAAATGAGGAAGATAAATTATATCATTTGTCGTCGATTGGACTTCCTCAGCGCACTGTTTGTAGGCTTCTGCTGCGTGGTGTTTGAATTCGACGGATTCTAGGAGAGTGGAGGACCGTAGAAATAGTAGAATATCGTCTAATGTGAGGTCGGCTGAATGAGCCTTTACTGTCGTTAGACGACAAGGGTCGGGAAGGGTAGATTTCAAAGATAAACCCAGAAAGTTGATATCTGCGAGTCGCGGGAGGTGACTCAGATCATGATGCTGAATCGGCAGAACATAGTCGGGATAAGTGACGTGAACGAATGTCAGATTGGAGGCTGCGATAGATAAGTGATTCCCCAGTATATCCCGGATCCAGGTTACGACTTCTTTCGTTGGGCCATCGCCCCAGAGGTAATCAGCAACTCAGTAGTACTGAACGTTGATACTCTCAATCCGCTGAATCATATCTGACAATGTGTCCTTCGTGTCGTGGAAGGATCCGAAAGCGATGGACTCCCTGTTGATTCCAATAGAGAGGGGGGCAGCACGACTTCGCTCGAGATGGGTTCGAATGGTGTCCTTGGGCCATCCGAGATGGATCTGGGACCACAGGCAGGGATTACTGAGCGCAATCCCTCTCCATCGCTTGCATCTAGAATAAAATTTCGATTCAGTCCTGCGATCAAGTCTACTGAGTGCGAGTGAAAAGGGGACTGACATAGATGAGATGTAGGTGGTCCTGTAACTCGGATGCGGGTCTCTCCAGTAAAAGGGTGCTTTAGCCCTTAGTTGGATGTCTGATTCAGAGACGTAGTGCCACATGATCAATGCAAGCACTTCATCTGGCACCCGATGAATGATATCAGAGTGGCTTTCCGTTTCATCGTCTTGCCAGGAAGGCATCATATCCATTATGACGGGCTCTGTAGTAGTTGAGCGAACGGCGACTGGGTGCCTGTAATAGTTCTGGTTGGAAGCGGGTGCTATAATTTTGACGAGAAGGGCAGGTTCAATCAACGAATTCACGGCTCTCTGGATTTCTCTGCGCTGAGACACAGTTTTCGTCTGGGCGCTTCGGTCAGGCGCCTCGGAATCGGATTTTGGATCCTTGGGTGCTTCGCCGGTGCTACGGCGGCTACGCCGATCAAACCGATTTACTCGACACGGGTTCGCAACGAGCGATCGAAAACAGATTTCCACTCTACAGAATGATACGAGCGAGTTGTGCATGGAAGGTCAATCAGAGCGAATCATGATGACTACATAAGAATAAATAAGAATAATAACATATATTAATATTCTCTTGATCAGTCCATACTCGATTACGGCGCCCAAAGATGTGTCCGAAAGACATCATAATTGATACATTCCGGACAAACGCAGAGATCATCATGATCTTCCAACGAATCGCCCCGGTACTCAGCTTCATCCACATCTGCTGGGTCGATTTCCGCTTCCGTCGTAGTCGACGTCCAATATCCATTCTCCTCCTCTTCGTATTCTTTCACTACATCGCTGAGCGCGGCGAGAACTTCATCCACTTTGAGAGATCGATCGGGTATGAGGTCGAGACGGTCGTCGAGTGAGAGCTTCAATTCTTCGATCTGGTGTCCCGACTCCTTTCGCTCGATCAATACGTCTTGGAGTTGATAAGGATTGAACCTGCAATGTTGAATGTCAAGATGACGAAGAGCGGGACACAGGACGTCCTCATCAGGAGATGCTCGCGAGACGAGCGCTGTGAGCAAAGAGTCGAGATCCCGAGTCCGTATGGTCATTTCCTCCACGACAACGAAGGCTCGGAGAAGCTCAATGACATCCTCCGCAGGAGGAAAATATCGAACGGATATCTCGACCTCCTTCAACTCCGAAAACTCAACCATCGTCCCCGAAGACGATGCCAACTCCGTGATCAAATCAACACACTCCTCACGACGCGCAGTCCCATAATAATGCTCGTCAAATTCCACTCGATAATGAGCGGAATCCGCGGAATAGAATTCGAGTAGGAAGGGGATGCTTCCTGCATTATCGCCGTTCACCTCGAAACGCTGTGAGAACGCTTTGAAGAAGGTGGAGGATACGAAGATTGGGCGAAGAGGATCGGGGAAGGAGGACATCACGGAGATGTCAGTATCCCTGCAGATAGAGAGCGATACGTCCGATGTTTGAGGGAAATTGATTCGGTAGAGTATGTATTCCGCGAAGGCCTTATCGCAAGGTCCGAGTGTGAACTTCCTCAGAAATTGAAGATCAATTGGAGGCTCCACGCCTTGGTTATTAGGCCTGCTACACTCGGGATCTGTGCGTATGTAGCTTCCCTGGTTGAAACTGGCGTTCACCAAGGACGGAGAATGCGACAGAATTTGGAGAACGTGTTGGGAAGTTATCTCGTGCCAAGAGATATTTACATCTCTAAGGCGAGACGAATCTATGATGTGGGGTTCGAAGGCGATATTTTGGCATTGAAGATCGGATATATTGGGGAAATTGATCAAGTTCAACGCATTCGTCTTCAGAGTCTGGCGATCTATGAACCACAGATGCAATTGACGTAGCTTATCGAGCTTCCTATCCCCTCCAAAAGAGTCGGATATCCACGATAGAAGCTCCTGAGGGACTGGATCGGGATCCGAAAAGAGATATCGGGTATCCCAATGCACGCTCAAACGCTCGATGCGCTCGAGCGAGGACGAGAGAGTATCTTGATGATCGACGAAGTTTTTGGATTCGAACGCGCGTGGGTTGATCGCTATAGAGAGGGGAGTATTTCCCTGACTTCGTTCTAGAAACATCGCAACAGCCTGCTTAGGCCATCCCAGATGAATCTGAGACCAAAGAATTCGATTGTGGTCGCTGAGCGCGAGCTCTCTCCATCGTCGAGATCTATTCGGTAGACTAGTAAGTCAGATATTCTGTTTCACAGGTGCAAAGATATGGATACGTACACGGATGAGATGCGTGTCGTTTTCTGCGCATGACGATATTGTAACAGATCTTGCAAGTTCTCCGTGTAGACGATGTTCTTCAGAATCTCCGCTGATATCTCGACCGGCAGACGTCCTATCAAATCGACTCTGGGACCTTCCATGATGAATGAGGGAGATCCTGAAAGCGCGGGTGCAACTGACACCAAGAACTTGATGTCGAAAAATCGGTTGAAGCGATGGTGGACGAGCTGGGCGAGGTGGACACGCGGATTTGTCGCAGAGGAGAATTAATGTAGCGAGAAAGATTTAAATAGGGGCCGCACGTCTCATTCCGAGACAAGGCAATGGACCAGAGGAGCGAGACAGCCTTGGGAGCTGCAATTTTCGTCGGCGTCGGCGAGACTTTCGGCAGTCATCCGCATTGGGATTTCGGAGTTCCAAAGCATGGACGTGCAGGTCGACGTCGACGAGCCTCTTGTGCGATACCTGGATGCTGTCTCGAAATCTACGCTGAAAACCAGTGATCTTACTCCATCTCTTTGACTTCACATCTTCTGCGGAGTCGCACTACGAACTATCTGAGACTCCCGACTCGGATGACACTGGAAATTTTTCAAAGACGATCGAAGACCCAGACAAAGCGAGAATCATTGGCTTCGACTCTGCACTGCTCTCGAACTCGTGATAGGCTCACGCCAACATGCTAATAATGGTCAGGCCGATAAAAAAGTGTGGACTATGGATTTCGGTACGACAGCTTCATTCAGGAGTCGTGTCGACGGCCTTGATCTGCTTTTCGCTCACTCTCACTTTCAGGGCGTCTGTCCGAATTCTCCGGTCCCTTTATATAAACCTCACAGGAGCGCGTAACTCACTGCCCTGGTCCGAGTTGTCATCTCTCCGATTGATCCTGAATGTTACCATTTCGTGAGAATCGAACCTCACATCTAACGAAGACTTCTCTAATTCCGTGTTAGGATCTTCCAAGCGGAAGAAGTCTCGGTGCATCCACTCTGCGTACGTCGTAAAGGGGTTAAATGTATGGGAGTATACGCGTTGACATGTGAAGGGACGTAACGATGTGGAATAAGAACGGGCGCTACAACTCACGGTGAGTTATAAGCCCCACTACTTTCCCAAGTTTAAAACCTTTTGCAGCTGCTACAGTTCTACGCACGATCGTTCTTACAATCCCTCTAAGGGTGTCATCGTTTCGTCAAAGTACGATTATCTCGTCAAAGCACCTGTTATACTGATTTTGGACCTAATATAGCCCACTAGTATGTCTGAGACGCATTCCTTGGAAAAACACTTCTAACGCAGAGTTGCTAGGCAAGTCGCATCGGCTCACGGTTTCACCCATGAGATGCGCCGGTTCAATCTTCGGAAGCACCCAGACGAAATGAGTAAGTCGCTTTCAAGAATCAAAACCGGCAAAAGCGAAAGACATTTCCGAAGCTGATCCGCGCCAAAGGATGCTCGAGACTGACAAACCAATATTCTACCCAGACGAACCGGACAGCAGATCATCCCTACAACCAAATTTCTGTCAAACGCGAGTGAGGCCGACGCTCTTAACGAATGGCATTCAAAATCCTCCAAGTGTGATATATCGCCCAGACCGCAAATCGGGTTCTCAATTGTTACTATTCGCTTGTCCTCGCTTGTCCCAGATCTGAACACAGGACGCGTGAACGAAGGGCTCATGGCTGTTTCTTAGACATTACACAATTGTGAATGATAAGAAACAGTCAGCAGTCCGGAAATCATGAGATTTTTGAGACCGCAAGACGGCAAAGATACAAGTCCGATCAATGCACAAGCGCGAGGCTACGTTCTCCCACGTCACGATCAATAGGTCTCGGCGATATCATTCGAATTATATTGTCAGGATTCCATTCAAACGGTAGAGTGATAGGGATCCGAGCGACAAATGACAGACCAACCATGCAGATTTCCCTTCCTCACGTAACTGAGCTACCGGCTGCCAGAATCAAGACAACCTCTTGTTGTAGCAATGACTCTTCTTGGCAAGCATTCCATGTCGAACAAGGGGCTTCTATCGAGTATCACGTTCACCAATACCGAAGGACTGTCGTTTTGTGTGGTTTTGAACTTCAATCTCTTCCGTCCTTCTATTCTAAATACGTAATCGGGATCAGCGCGCGGTCACTGAGTCTACTCCATGTCGTGCCGTTCCTATCAATATACATGACGCTCTTGTACTCCCAAGCACGGAATCTCGTGATTCCCGTCTTCTTGAATGGCGATTGCGCCTACCTCATACATGGAATATAAAACTCCGTCGATCAGTTCAACAGCTTCATCGACGGGCAATTCGGGTCTTTACAAGTATTGATCTAAGGAACAATTAGGATACCTGAATGGGTGTCCCTAGTGAGCACGATTGGTGCATTCCGAGCTCGTGACAGGGAACTTCAGCCTGGACTGAGCATTTCGAAGTGAAAACGTCATAACTCCTGTCAACTCCGTTTAATGGAAGGATTTTTTACGGAACCAAAGATGTACCGAGTCAAATCAAGGGAGAAAGGACATACTACTTTGCCGATGTCCAGTGGCTCTTCACAATGGTACCATAGCAAGAAGCGATGAGCGGTGCCCCTAAAGGTGCCGCTCTTCGATTATTGGATGGATTTTAGACCAGTTCGGTCGGCTCGAAAGAAACTGCGAGTTATGGGCCCATCGTCAGAGAATGGGTCCAGTTTGACATGAGAAAGAGAACATACCGAATATGCTCTTTGCCCTAGGGCTAAATTTGAAGAGAATATTGCCGAATGTCTATATAATCCGGTGATGGAGCAATGTTTGCTACTCAAAGCGATACAGCATCCATCTGGGACTCATCGACATTGTGAGAGTCAGACTTGCTTCCCCACAATCGTCAGCATCAACCTTAATACGGTTTTCACACTTCTTGTAAGACCAATGCTCACTTTTTTCGTATAATCAGATCTTAATTATGACCTGATATAGGAGCTTGAACTATGTCAAAGGATAACGGTCCAACAATACGAGATGGAAAATGGCAAGCGGAGATCACCATCAGGCCGTCCGACCACTTCTTCCAGATTCATATAACCAATGTATATGACCAGGATGGCGCATCTACCTGGAAGACGTTCTACGTGAACGTGGATCTGGACAAAGGGTCAGATTGGGAGGCGTTGAAGGATACAATTGGGAAGGAAATGACCCTAGCCGATGCTAATGTTCTTGCCGCACACAACCCTGTGGAAATGCCAGGCATAGAACGACCCGTATACGGAGTCATCCGTTGTTACCAACTGGGTTTGACTATCCACAACTTTGCCCATATCTCTGGGTGTGTCCTCATTCCGGGTGGTAAGAACTTTCACCCCCAGCACAAACCCTTTTGGATCACCGGGTGGGGAATATTGGATAATCCTCAGCTCAAGGGTGCCGGGGAACCCGCCCTCCCACGCTGGAAACCCGCTGAGTGGATCACCCTGAAAACTGCCCCGAAAGAAAATGAAGCAGCCAAAGCTAGAGCTCTGGGTGCGGACATCCCTGTTGCCGGCAATCCTGCGCCGATCGTTCCTGCTCAAGGCACTCCTGCGTCGATCGCTCCTGCTGCCGGCAATCCTCCGCCGATCGCTCCTGCTCAAGGCAATCCTGCGTCGATCGCTCCTGCTGCCGGCAATCCTCCGCCGATCGCTCCTGCTCAAGGCAATCCTGCGCCGATCGCTCCTGCTGCCAGCAATCCTGATCCGACAGCTCCTGCTGCCGGCACTCCTGCGCCGATCGTTCCTGCCGGCAATCCTGATCCGACAGCTCCTGCTGCCGGCAATCCTCCGCTGAGGAATCCTGCTCAAGCTTAGTGGGAGCAACATTACTCATTACTGCCATTCAGTGACTTGTTAACAGTTCAGCGCCTTTTCTTCTTTTACAAAAAAAAAAAACAACTGATGTGCATCACAGGAAAACTGTCGCCTCCCCATGTACATTCACTGTGTCAAAAGTGGGTGGAACAAGAAAAAAAGAGAAATAGTATTACAAGAGAACTTGCATTGTAGCTGAAACAGATCCTGGCCTCCGAATATATGTGTTGTATTTTCTTTTGAATGGCGATCCAATTGCCCACCCTACCTTATCCCCGATTCAGAACAGCAGTGTTCAGAGTTAAGAGCAACCGTGAATCGGATTTGAACGCGAGAGATAGCACTCGAGTCGGGTGATCTTGCAGTATTTATTTCCCATCCGTATTCAGTCTTGAGCACGTCGGAACGGGATCCCCTTTCAAGTAATGCAAAGCCGGAGCGCGTAATAGGGTGGGGGGCGACCAGAGCAGGGGTACGACGAGTTCGTTGAGGCAGGTCAAATTCGGAGTATTGTCGTCTTTTGAGACCCACATCGAGGTCAGCGAACACGATTTACCCTATGGCATTGCTAAGAACTCCGAGTTTGGATGCTAGATTTCAGTTTCCAGGTTATCGAAGGTCTGTGAAGGAATATCATCATACTGGATGCGCAACAGATAAGAGAGAAGAAGAGAAGACGGGACTGATGCAAGAGAAAAAAGCGATAGACGATCCGGAGGGGAGGAAATTTCGAAAGACTGTTAGCGCGCCAAAAGATCCAGAGTGCACAGGTATAGATCATAGAAGCAAGAGGAAGCTACATCCGACGGCGGAACACGAGAGGGAGGAGCTGAAAATCCGCGCGACACTGGAATTTGACGGCAAATTGATCTACAAACCGGCAGGAGGAACTGGACAGATCAGGAAGGCATAGAGAAGAGAAGCGCACAGGCCCTTCATTCCATCTTGTTCTTCGATATCGATAAGAGAGAGATATCGTACGCGGGTTCCGCATAGGCTAGATTTGACGGTCGCCACATCTATGATCCATCGTCGTGATTCGTTTCAGTCCTTTGGCGACTCGTCTTTGGTGTAGCCATAATTCTAGCATCCGTAACAGCAATCGACTTGTCAGCTGATACTCAGCTTCAGGCGAGATACAGCTCCTGTCAGCTCGAAGGGACATTGCGTTGGAGTACGTCGAAAAACGTGATCAGATGAAAGCTGCTCCATCCGAGGAAGGCTGAGCAAGTCGCCAGACCATTGAATCGATGGATGTGGAGGACGGATGGCTGTGTTGCACAGTGATTGACATCGAGCAGAGTCTGATGCTCGAGAGGAAGGATCATGTGGCCGATGTTGACCTGGAAGCATCGCGTTACGTCACGTCGCGGCGCCTATTTCCGTGGTGATCACGGCCATTTCTGCGAAGATTTCTGCCAGCTGCTGTGGATGCCTCGATCGAGCGGGCTCAACCTCAGCTTCACTCTGCTAATGCACGTTTATATGATTGGCTCTAGACAGCCCGATGCATCTGGATCACAGGCGACACGAACCCTACACGAGCAAACCGAAACAGCCGACTCAGCGTCGACGCACTGGAACGCTCCCTGTAAGACGATGCTCCTCATGAGGATTGGCAAGGAAAATATGACGGAGGATAAGCTGCTAGTAACAGTATGCAAGAATGGGAAAGGATTGCGACATAGGCCAGGAACGGAGTAGCGAGCAGGAATCTATTGTAAGCTTTGTCGAATTTCAAGGGCTGAACTGAACTGACTTCCTATAGGAGGCCAGACGCTACGCTGTTCATCATCATATCATTACTTCCTCATTTTGCCCTGCCTGTACTTTCAATTCATCGTCTATCGCGCCACGTCATCCATTTGCTGCTATGTTCACTTCATTTCCCTCACCTTTGACCTCGATTACCTCGATTCTCCTTTCGTCGACTTTATATCCTTACACTCCGTATTCAAGAAATGCTGAGCATCACATACCTATACTACCTAGGTCGCTGTTTCAGGTCTCAGTCGCGTTCGACTTGGAGAATTGAGGTGGAACATGAGGGTTCGTGCCTATTTCTTTGACATTGCATCGCTAGGAATAATACGCATTCCTACTAGCGGTCGAAAGTATTGACTCTATGAATGATATAAAATGGGAAAGGTCCAAATCCGACCAATTCAAAACGTAAAAGACGATATTTTCCCACCGCAAGAACAAAGTGATTCGGTGGTACGGTTTTATCTCCGCTGTCAGGATTGCATCCAAACCAACATTCAAACGCAAGACAAAAGGGATTCGCACGACAGACGACAGAGCGTCTGAAGATTTGTACCTGGCCCCTCGTCATCCAAATGCATTCTGATTCATTTCTATAGATATCTGCTTTCTTGTAGATCGTTCCATGACGAATATTATAATAATTGGTTTGGCCGAGGATCGCGCCCGTCAATGATGCAGGGCCGTCATGATTCCTAATTTCGAATCCCAGTAACTTCTATCATTCTACTCCGAATCCATACCCGAGGTCAGGGCCGCATTGCACAATCGACTGCGTGCGGTCCCGTCTCTACCCCTGTTTTCGTTCGGGTTTCAAACCTCGGAGTTCTGTGATCCCCAACTTCTGGAATTTCGAATGCCTCAACCCCAATGTATAGGAATATAGGACTCTGCGGATCGTGTAAGGAAGAAAAGGGCAGCTTCATATGGCAAACACCTGAGCACGTATAGCATTGACCCAAGGAGCAAGGGAGAGAGCCTAATATGGTACCATGTGTGGCCATAGTGAAGCGCTCTCAGGCTGAGCTCATGACGGAGGCGAGCTCACAATAACCTTATTGGTCAATGCCGTACGGTACGGATCGTCTGTTTCTACATCGGGATTATTGAAACCGATTTCTCACGCCGGTATGAATACCGTAGTATGATTACTCTGCGCTTGATGTGAGGAATACTCCACGGACGCACTCAACAAAAATACGCTACTGAAATTGCATCCCAATGGCAAGCACAAGGATGAGAGCGACTGACGTCCTCGAGCCTCATTTTCTCAGCCTAGATAAGTCGGGTCTCGTTCCGTAGCAGGCTCAGCAGCTGGCAGCTCCCAATTTTACGGAAGGCGCCGTTCCATTACAACTTCCACAGCGCTCCGAAATACTGCGTAACGGCCATGGAACCCAGTTTCACTGATGATCTGCCCGCGCAGGGAGAAGAAATCATACCATCGCACTAATGAGCATGCTGACAGTTGATCATTCACTTGAAAGGAGGTTATAGATGTCTCCGCTTCGTAGGAAGGCGCAGAAGGCGCGCGCGCCGCGCGCACTTACAAGCATCTAGGTTTAGTCTTGTTGTAACTCAAGTAGGCGACTGGTCCCTCGAAACCAGTTAGACGGAAGTATTGTGTCTAGCAACGGAAACAAAGATGAGCGCGTTAAATCAAGCGGCGTTAGAAGCGTTTCAAATGTCTTCACCGAGAAACATTGATGGAGCGTCAGTGAGGGTGTCGCACTTCCGAGTTCAGAGTAGCTGCGGCGGCTCCAAAGATTTCCGAGCTACATGTATTGCACTGCAAGGGCCCTTTTCAGAGAAAGGAATCAGTCGAATTGGACCTTAGAAATGAAGGGAACGGAATACCAATCTAACTCTATAGCTGAATTAGGTAACAGTCCTCTCTGTGTGCTTATATAGTCCGTTGCACGAGCGGTGTCTGCTATCCAGAGACCCCCGTTTCCCCCAGAAGCCTACAGCCACTCCGAGAGTCACAGTCAGCCTCCGTCATTGGGAGAAAGGATTGACTGGCAGCTTTCGATAAATTCCGTCGAGTTTTCTTACCGTCACACTACTAGTACGTTACGTTGGGCGAATGAAGTCAAATCTGACTTCCAAGTTGATAAATATTAATATAGGCATCTAACTTGTATCATGGGTGTCCCAGATGGCAGCGACGACTCTTTGGCGGGGGATAGTAGCAAGACTAATGGCTCCGAAGGTGGAGGCGTCAACCACTCTTATTATTCGCGGTCTGACCTCGACGACGTAATGAAATTAGGTCACACTGGCACCTTACCGAATAATAACGAAACTTGGGAAGGCACGGTCACCATCCGGGGAGGCGAAATAGAGGTCTACCTCAAGCAAAAAGATATATCTGTTGGATCAGCCTGGACATTCAAGGGGGAGTTCTTCAAGAAACCCAAGTTCGATATCAGACATTCGTCGGATGATCCATTGACGCTTGTCATCGATGAAGTCGTATTCGTAAAGGGACCTAAGGACTACAAGTGGTCCAGAGCGGTTTTAGGAGTTTACCAGTGGCACCAGTTGGTTTTGAGCCTCCTCGACTTTGCCCATATCACGGGACATTTCGCGGAAGGTAGTCTACAGGGCGGTCTTTTAGAGCATTCGCTGGACCCTGAAAAGTTCATGCCTACATGCCTTGTCGCGGTGGGGCAACTCAAGTCATCCACCTATTAACGAGACGTGCGTATCCTCAGGACTTGCTACTCACTTTATCAATACAGAAAGCTTACTCTGTTTCAAAGGAAAACGATCGGGACTTCAACGTCGATGAAAACACCAGGAGAACCGTCCCTTGAACCTTGTCGAATGGGTACTAGTATGCGAGAAAAGACAACCGGTAGCTAAGAATGTATATGCCTCGCATTTTGTCTGCGTGATCTTTACTCCGGGCTTAAGACAGAATGCCGAGGGGAAGGACAAACAAACCCTACATATTCTACGACGTCCACTCGCCCTGGCAGTCCGGGTCCTTCCCTTGATTATCGGTGAAAATTTGAATTAGTGACGAAGTATAAGACGCTCTCGAAGGACGACGATGTTAGAGAGAGCTGAGAAGGGCGAGATGAGTGCTGCTAGATATAAACTGAGTCATCAATAGGCGAGCGATAGGGCAGTGCACGTAGAGTTCCTCTACAACGCACGGAAAGGCGACGGCGTGAAGAGATAAATCAGGTCGGAGAATTAACCAAGAGAACAAACACGTACGTCATCGCACCTCCGAGTCTCCGTGACTATCGTCGAAGGTCGTCGAGCTTTACTGAGTGCAAAGCGCGACCAAGATATGGCCGGGGAACAGTTTCCTTTGATACGCGACGGGATAGCACAACTTTAGGGGGAATTTGGCTCGAGTAATTAAACTTCAACAGCAGGCACCGGGCAAGATCCTCAAGCAAGTATACTAGTGCCGATCATTAATATTAATGCATTAATATGTCCAACGGTGACGATGACGCGGACCAGAATAGATTGAAACTCCGCTTGGCTTCAACGGCCCGTTGAAACAGCACATCCGGTTGCCGATCTTTCCTGGCTGTCTAGCTGCAGTGTCGTTCCGCGATCAAATCAAAAGTTGTCCGACATGCGACGCTGATGTAGACGAGTCAGCGAAGCCGCCAAGTCGTTGTCCAATACTCCGAGCGTGCCTCGTTCTCCAGGCTAAGTACATTCTCAGTCATCTCTAGATTCTCTGAGAACTTGCTGCGCGCACTGCATCTACCAAACGAACACCAAATAGTTACCAGCTATGCGACTGCTTAATATCTAGGTCGCACCTGAAATCCTAGCGCCTCCGTCAATCATGAAACCCATGCAACTGAAGCAGATGCTACAGCATTTTGACAGTCTCGGGTTGGATAGGGCCGATTGTCGAACGTTGCAAATGCAGCTGATCGGGAGCGGAGAAAGTCGGAAGGTACGTTTCTGCTATCAGGTTGAAGGACAAACATCAATGATTAAACGCAATGCCTCATGATCAGGAAGCTCTTCTTACGCATTGCCTATCCAAAGCTATCAATCACGAGGAAGCATGGCTCAGACACACCGATTCGGATGAGGTGCGCCCATCTTCAACCTGAGTTAGCGCAACCTTTGTTCATATAATCTCATATCTCAAGCATGATCTTGACGGCCGAAGAATCGATCCAGTAGACGTCTGGCGACATAATCTGTTCAACATACGAGTCTTCTGCTGTCCATCCAAGGGCTCGATTGATCCCGGTGATCGGGTTCGCAGTCCAATAATCACTGGCGTTCCACTGCTCCACTATTTTCTGTACAACGTCAGCTTCGGTGGTGCGCCCTTGTCAGCTTCGATCACGTGACGAATTCCTCAACCTACTTCAGTCCGTCCATTCAAATCTCTTGTATCCACTCCGTATCCCGCCGTCATCATCCTCTGTTTCAGTGTGACATCCCGCTCGTCATTCAACGAAGTCAAGAGATACAGTCACAACTGGTGGCATCGACTGATTCCGAAAATCTCGTCTCTGTCACGCAGCCGAAAATATTCGGCGGCTCCGATCTTGCTCGTCGGTTTGGGTACCCAGCTACGATCTGATCCGGAAGTCGTCCATCAGCTATTCTCGACCGGCGATTGCAAGGGTCCGGTTCTCCCCGAAGAAGGCGAAAGACTCGCACGCAAGATACATGCGGAGAAATATATGGAATGCTCGAGTACGGATGAAGATGCTATTGACGTAGTATTTCAAGAGGTACGTGCGCATTTGACAGCAGATATCTCCTCGCGAGTTAATGTCCGGTCCCTCAGGCCTTGAAGATGAACTACAATCTCCACATAAGCCAAGAAATCTGGCAAGCAAATTTCGAAGAATGGTTCGATCAGAACTGTTGGCCCCTAACCGAGTTTTCGTCTGGTCCAACGCATCCGACTGGGACCGTGAAGTTTTTGCACAACAGTTCCGTGGACGGCTGATGCGATGTTCTATAGTCATGACTGCCTCGGATGAACGAACCATCTGCATGGTCTCACGACTCCTGTAGAATCATTTTTGGGCGCAACGGATTATCCTTCGCTTACGGACGTACCGAGCGAAATAGTCGGACTCGAACCTGTGTCAATACCCTCTACATGTAATAAAATTTCAGCTGTCTTCGGTCAATATATCATCAACCATCACAATGCCTTTTCTGACTGCGTTGGTTGATACTATAAGCCCGCAAAGTAAGATGTCTTGACCGTTGGAGTGTTCATATATGAATGTGAATAACAATCACGGGGGCTTGGAGACATCGATGGGGGAGCTGAGTTCGACGGATGCCGTCTATCATCTCGATCATGCGGAGCTTCTATAGTTGTGAATAGTACTTAGAAGAAACAAGCTATAAATTATCGATAATTATCTTCGTCGCCTGCTCATCGCTCCCTCACTCCTCATCTAGCTCCTCCGCTTCCGACCCTTCTTCATCCGTGTCTTCGCTAGTGTCAGTCCAATCACCGTCTTCTCCCTCGTAATTATCGACTAGTTGCGATATATTCCGAAGGAAGTGATCCATCGGTTTGCCTTCTGCTTCCGGTCCCACTTTCCCGGTGAACAATCGCTGGGCAACAGTCACCTGTAGACATTGCAGCGAATCGGTCCATTCATTTCTGTTGATCAAGGTCTTCTCCAGCTGAACAGGATCGAATTCGGAATTTCGGATATCGAGGGTCCGGAGAGCGGGGCACGGATAACCGTGAGTGTCAGATCTTTCATTACTGCGAAGAGCCTGGATGACACGGCTGGCCGAGAAGCAGCGGATGGTGAGGTGTTCGACCTTTTGGAAGGCTCGAAGTAGGTAAAACATGACCAGTGAATCCGTAAAATGTCGTAGAGAGATGCGGACATCTTTCAGATGACCGAAAGACATTTCGGCCAAGTCAGAAAGGATGCCGGTGATCTGGTTATAGTAGATCTGTTCTACATGCTCGGGATCGAGCATGGACCTGTCTCCTGGTTCGTTGAACCGAACTGTATAGCTCGGCGATTGTAGGGATTTGAAAGAAAGGATGAAGGGACCGTCGGTGGCCATTCTGAATGATTCTATATTGACGATCAGATTGACGGCTGAATCGAGGACCTCCGAGAGGGAGTTTGGGAGAGACTCCAGGACTTCTATGTCTTCTTCGGTCCTCGCAATTGAAAATTTGACGCTCGATGAAGCGGGGAATGTGAGCTTCTGCAGTATGGTGTCCGCAAACGCAGCTCCGCACCACCTCAACTCGAACCTTCGGATGTTATGCAACGCTCTGACAGGATGGAATTGGGCCGCGGCGATTTCATCTGCTTCGTCCCACCGTGGTATGTGTTCACTGCTTTGATGCTCTAGAGTGACGACTTCCAGCAGGGGAGAAGCCGCCAAGAGATCAATGATCTCGAGAAGCTTGAGATCCCAGCTCCATGCATGGATTTGTGTTAAGGAACCCGAAGTAGGGATGATACTTCGAAGAGAGATACGACGAGGTTCGATAACGGCGAGTCCTGGAAAGGGGGCCTCATCAAAATTCAAGGCAAACGCCGGTGGTTCCATGACTCGGTTCCTTCAGAGTTTGAAGCTCGACGGCTCTTTTAAGCTCAGAAGATGACTTTGGGAAGACAAGTAGGGGTCGTCAAGATGAAGAGCGGGTCAGCTGAAACAACGATGAGGTCACGGTGCGACAGAGGAGACTGCTCGGCGACGGGGAAAGCGCCAATTCCGGATGTCTTGCGGGTCGGAGACTGAATATTTTGGCCTGTGACCCTGACGTCATATCATCATATCACCCTCTCCTATGCCCAGGAGCCAAGGCCATTTTATATTCAACGTGGCATAAGAGTGAGGGGGAATCAATACTCGGTTTCAAATAAGTTCTCATGGACGATTGGAGACCGAAGTTTGCCAGATGGCCAGATACCGAGCGTGCATGGTTTATTCTTGTATTTCCAAGTGATTACACTTTCTCTGCAATTGTACCGTTGAATTTTGAGCCTTTACATTTCCGGACCATCTAGTAGGGTCAAGAAATCAGGATTGAGAGATCAATACTGGAAGCCGGCACTCACGACGGGACACACAAGCTCGCCCTTCTGCCAAGTTGGATCGTCCTCCCCAAGCTTTATCTCGGCCACCGTTTCGTACCCATGTAAATTATAGAACGGAACGTTGTGCGGTCCGCTCGATGTCAACCATGCATCGCGTCCCTCCGCATCCGCCTACAAAGACATAGAGTAAGCATAGCACAGACTCTACAAGAGAGAAATACGAACCTTATCTCCAATTATATCAAGCAAAGTCCCACCGTGCCCTTGTCCTTGATATTCCGGGTCTGTCGCAAGAATATGCACATAATACATGTCGTCGATTTTATCCTTTAGATGAGCTTCAACAATAACACCTTCTTTCACTCTGATCTCCTCAATCCGCTATCAGAAAATATAAGCGTGATTCTCGTTCAGACAACAGAACCCTTACCTTCTTTACGATATCAGATCGCAGAGCCCCGAGGAGCTTTTCAAGCGCCGAAAAGATCGTGTCGATGAGCCATTCTAAGAGGTTCCGTTTCTTTGAGCCATTTTTAGGAGGATATACGACGATCAAAGAATGACCGGATGCGAGTTGAAGTGTGATGCGACGCGTGATGAAGTACCAAAACATAAGATAAAAGACGAAACGGTCTGTTCTGGTAGGCTTTGGAGGGGAGGTTTCGGTACCCTATGATTTAAGTGAGGGATATAGTAATGGGAATCTGGAGACAACGTACATTACGACCACTTGTGTACCACGAAAGCGTATCGTATTTGAACGCCTCGAATATAGTCGTGGAAGCAGTCGGGATTTGCTCTAAATCGCGTTGATTCAGCATTCAAGACGTGGAGCAGAGAGATACGCACTATATGTTAAGGGGCTGGGTACGAGCGGCTTCGCGGTGAGGAGTTCAGAATATGAATGACTGTCCCGCTTTTCGTCGGCTTCCGTTGTCGTGTGGCTGCCATTGTCTAGTCCGTTCCACCGAGCATGGCCTTCCTCCAACCCTCGACCTAGTTGGATTCCTTCTTCACTCCCTCCCAGCACGAGTCCAGGCGCGCTTGATATCATGCTAAGCAACCTGTGAGCTGAAGCTTTCGCAGATGCTGAAAAAGTGGGGACAAACCTGCTTCAGTTTTCAAGGGTTCTTGGATTGGTTTGAGAGCTTTAAGGTCCCGCCGTGAACTACAGACCAGAATCAGAGGATATAGGAAGCGTCTCCAGCTTCAATCTGGTTGGGACGACTGAACGAAAGTGACCGCAGCTGCGCAACAGACTCGGACGCGTCGTTGATTTCGGCAGAAGCTGGAACCGTGATCGGCCCGGCGTTCCCAGCGATCGATGGCGGCCGGAAAAGCCGGTCTTCTTATCCGACTAAATTCGCTGCTGTGTGTACGTTGATCGGTGTATTTAGAACAAAGGTGAACTTTGCTAACAGGATTACTCTTAATAGTAGTCACAGTAACAGTGAAACCCAGCCCTCGAGAAAAACAGTACACTAGAATTTGCTTTGCGAGACAAAATAAAGCACTTGGAACTTGAATCCGAGGTAAATCGCTCGCGGAGATCTACGATGGCCACTTATTATGCAGCTGAGAAGATGATGTGAATGACTTCGCTGAGGCTCCATTGGCCAATGCCTCAAGCGGGTTGTCCTATTTAATGACCGAGGAGTAGGCATCGCTTTCGGTTTATTAGGCCGTGGGACCGAAAATACGTATGTCAGATGAATGAGTCTTGGATAAGGACCTGGGGACGATGAAGTGTGTTTAAGAGCGTCGTTTAAACTAAGATAATAGGTTCGTAACCTAAACGTTGAAGTAGTTGTGAGCTGGCAGCTCGAATATTCGGACTCCTCACTATGTTAGATTTCATTGAAAACAAAGCCTCAGAGTGATGAGAGGGTCCATGGGTCGGTTGTCTCCCCGTTGACAATGCGCGGTTCAGCGGGGGAACCATTGATATGTAACTTCGGACCATCTGCTAGACATCTGAATAAGAATCAAGATGCGAAGAAATAAGGTACAGCGTGAGGAGTGACATACCATGGCAGACACACGATCTCTCTTCAACCAAGCCACTCATGCTCTTGGGCTAGATTCGTGCGATGTCAGTAACTAACTTCCGTGAGATTATGAGACGCGACGTGTTCTCTGAGTATCACTCTGAAGCCGATCGAGACATTCGTCAGGGCGAATAGACCAAGAATTCTGTGCATGTGAATTAATCAAGGAAGTTATATAGCCCAGTGTGTGATGAGTTGCATCCGAAAGTGTCGACAGAAACCAGAAGCAGGCAAGGCCATTTTCGACTCCGTCCGTCGGTCAAGCCAGCGTTCCCTTAATAATATCGATTTTCAGACAGAGAAAACAGGAGGAAGGGGAAGGATGTTGCGAATCATGCGTTTACGGTACAGGAGCACACGGCCGCATCGTCGACAGGTGATGGATGATTCGCCTGAGGCAAGGCGTGAGGAGAAAACTTTCTGCTGACGTAATGGCCTGGTGTTCTCGGTTCGCCCACAAGTTCGCCCATGCGGCATACGGCTCAACGCCTAGCGTTGAACGTACGAACGTGAAATTTGTAGTCCCTTGGATTGACTGCATTCAGTGAAACTTCCCTCGGAATTTCTCAAAAATGAGTTGGCTCTGCCGGGCTCAGGTCACAAAGACACACCTTGTCTTCGACAAGGTTTTTGAAGGTTCAGGCCTTCTACCTCAATCAAATTGCTCATGCTTCCATTGTGCCACCTCAACGACAGCGAGATATGAAGAAGACACAGCGGACCCTGGACCCCTTTTCACCAAGAGTGGATGGTGGGAACATTGTGAGCTTGTGTTCCTTTAGGAGAATACACATGTTGGAAAAAATGCTGAGAACAGTGGACTTTCAGGGAATATGTTGAAATTGGGCCGATCTCGAAGTGAAGGACGACCGAATTGATTGGGCAGAATCTCATCATAACCTCAGCAGTATATCTGGAGATTTTTGCGTCCGGCCCGCTGTGAGAACGTCTCTCATACTTTTATGGGTATGGCGGTGTCGGCGCCATCTCTTGCATGGAATGGTTGCTATGGTGCCTTAACCCTAGTTCTCATCCCTTTTGACCTCTCGTATCGCGCTGCTCCCTCTCAAGCCCAAAGCCCCCTCCCACGTCTCATGAAGTGATGAGCTCGGGCTCGCAACCTGAAGGACAAAACTCTTCACATCCGCCTCCTCCGATCGAGTTCAACATTGGTCTTCAAACTCTTGAATTGCCTGCAACCGTCCCTTTATCTATCAGGCTGCCTGAATTGGGTGATTTCCCATACGTACGCCCAGGTTCGTGAGAGGAGCTCATGTCAATCTTATAAAATTGGTAGTTCTGGATGGATTTGCTCGAGGAATTGGAAAGGAACGCCTATCATGGCCATTCGGACGATCCTGAAAGTGCCGAGGTACGCATGCCTCACGACTCAATCCCAAGGATCTCACAATCCCGTATGGTTATTCCAGTTATTTGATGGCATACATAGGCTAGTTAAGTTCGATTTGTGGTGTTGTCCACAGAAGGAATTCATAGAATCAAGATGGGGCAGACCAATGAGAGTTCCAAGCAGTCAGGCGAGTTTCTATTACTGTGACAGGAGAGACAACGGTAAGTTCATCTATCGCGGTTGTCAGAGTTTCTCATGGAAATTAACTCTTCACCAGAGGCTATGAACATAGCCGTCTCAGTTGTGATCCTTTATTTCAGCGTCGTCTCTCGAGCTTCCTTTCAAGAGGTGCGGGAGGCCTCGCAAACAGTGTTCTCTAAACCCAAACAACGCGCCATGGCTTTTGAGAGTGAATATCCAAAATCAGTCCTTCTACTTGTTGGCTATCAGACGCAATCAAGATCAGATCCAGAGACAATGCATCAAATGTTTTCGACCCCAGGAGGAGGCCCAATTCTCCCAGAAGAAGGAGAGCGAGTAGCAAGAGAAATGGGGGCTGCGAAATATATGGAATGTGAGACGGGCAATCCTGATCACCTGTACGCAGTGCTTCGAGAGGTATGTGGTCTATCATCATCATTAGCTGCTAGGACTATGATTCAGTGATTCTTGTTTCCTAGGCCATGCGACTCGGATGGAATCGCACTCAGGAACGAATGACAGACACTTTTATATTTCGTGCTGAGAAGTGGTTGAGTTCGAAATGGTCGTCCTTCAAAGGTTCTGATCGCTAGGAAACGTTGTCTCCCGCTATGCTGTATACGTAATCCTGCAAAAGTCCGTCAAGTTTCTGATATATTTGATTGTGAGCTTTCTACAAGGAAGAAGCCTACATCGAACGAAGACGAGTGAAAAAATTCTGACGGTGGGACAACATTGCGTTTGAAATCGGGGCAATACGGATAGATACCTATTCGACTTCAAAGAAAGACGAATTCAAGAGCTGGGTGAGCGAGAGTTCTCGTATGAAGCACATGATCATCGGTCACATCATAACTCTCATTGACATGCATCACCCAGTTCCCCCGACACTACACCTCACTATGAACAAACATCACCTCAACCTCAGCGCCCTATCATTCCGCCTTCTCAATCTCAGACGCACAACGAGCGTCTCTCACCATCTTTATCGCAGAACAGTCAGTCCATGCACCCAAAATTAGGGGCAGACAAACGTACCACAGGACATATCACCTCCTCTCCCATCCAATCCGGATCCTCACCGCCCAACCTCAACTCTCCAACAGTGACATATCCATGTAACTCATAAAACGGAGCATTATGTCGACCAGTAGAAAGAAGCCACGTCGATCGTCCTTCCGTATCAGCCTATCATTTCCACACCGATTGTCAATAATTACGAAGAGGGATGTATGGAGGAACGAGCGTACGATCCGTGCGATAGCGTCTAGTAATCTCGAAGCGTATCCGAGCCCTTGATACGCTGGATCCGTAGCAAGCAGATGAACGCAATACATATCTTTTCCTCTCCCGTCAAGCCAACTCTCTATCGCCGCTTTCTGTCCTTCCAGCTCTCTTCGTCTCTAAGAGTTCCAACATCGTCTCAGCACGGTTCAATCACCGACAGGCAACGGCATGACATACTCGATTTACCACTTCTCCGTCGAATTTGGCTAGGATCATCGCCATCCCGCCGAATACGATATCGATGAATTTGTCTTTCCAGCTTCCGTTTTGGACGAGGGATGGAGGTGGAAAGGCGATGATGAGGGAATGGGCGTCGTCGATTTGGAGGGATATGCGACGAGTGAGGAAGTACCAGAAGTAAAATGCGTACTTGAGTTTTGCGAATGTGGAAGGGGGAGGAGGCGGATCAATACCCTATCATGCAGATACATGAGTGATCAGACGAAAAAGCGATGCGCAAAAGAATAAGGGTGAGACATATAACGACAAGCACTGCCAAGCACTGCCAATGATCGAGAAGAAACTTGGCGACACGTACAGTCTGTCCCGTTACATATCTCGTGAACGCATCGAACTTGAACGCTTCCAAAATTGTATTAACGGCGATATTAATTTGTCCTATAACGCCAAGGGAAGAAGTCGAGGCATGAGTGAGAATTACGTGTCTTCGCATAAAGAGGAGGTATATCGTACGATAGCTCAGCTTTTTGACAAGAATATTAGGGGACGCGAGTTCGGTGGCCGATGTTTCTGTGGAGGTCGTAGATGCGTCTAGTGAGGTATTGACATCGGGATTCTGAGGTTGTGCGGTCAGGACTCAGGACGGTATGCAGAGACCCATGGCAGGCGCACCATCAGGGGTTGAGGACGAGGCGGAGAAGGTGAAGACTCGGAGGCATCATTGAGATAAGAGACGTCGGTTTCGCCTGTCGTGGCGGATGCCATGCGGTTTTTAGAATGCGGTCAAATCGAATATTGCAGTCTCGAGGAGATGAGGCCTAACGAAAAAGAATCAGAAACGCGAGATGAACAACGAGCACAGCGACTCACCAGAGCTGTCAAATCAGCTATCCTTATCTTTCAAGCACACAATCGATTCGGTAGCCTCACTGCAGAGATGATGCTGCCAGCGAGGCATTTTAGCCACGATTTTAACTCTGTTGAGTCGCCCGTCGTGATGGTTCCTTAACCTATTCAAGCTAGTCCAGCGCTACGTCGACTTCGATTTCATTCTTTAATTCAAAATTCCACGTATTTGGGCGGGTTGCTCAGGATGTTGACAGGTGTGGGAAGAGCAGGTCGAAATGCAGGAGAGTTATGGTTCAAACTCCGACGCCAAACTGCTTCGGTAGGGCCACGCAACGCTCACAGATCATCGATTTGAGAATCTAAAACCAGCCAAACTGTGGGCTCACACGACAGAGTGAAGGGAGAATAGAGACGGATCTGGACGGCTCGTCAATGTTCTCTGGACGCCGAGGGATCTGGCATGAATAACCTGGTACTATCGTATACGTATCTCTTCAGTTTACTCGACTCTGCACCAGTTCCTCGGTCTAAAATCTCAGGCACTAAGCTTCCCTACCTCAGTATCTGCTGAAACTCTGCCATGAAGCAGGAACGAAATGAAACGATCTAGATGCTAGCTCGACTCTCAGCCTTTCAGAAACTTTGCACGCGGTAGCGGTTCAATACGTCAAAATTGACCTTCATGTATCTCTCCTAATAACCCCCCTATCTCTAAAATTTCCCTTGACATCCGAGTGGGCAGATGTTTAAATGGTTTTCCTCCGTCACAATTTACTCAAAAGTCCGACTCCAGTACTTTCCCTCCCATGCTCAAGGTTCTAAAACTCTTTGCTACGCGAAATTCACCTTCCTTCGGACCCCTGTCTCACATAGCCTCTCTGCGAGACCATCAGCGTCTTCGATTGGTACAAGGCGTCGTAGCAATCTCTCGATTCTTGTTCTCATTTCGGTTCTCTTCGAAGTGTGATATTGTGCGCAATATAGCAAGACGGTTGAGGAGACCTCGGTCCTACCGGTTATTCTTGCTATGTCCTGTAACACGACTTCATCTCCTCCGCCACCCATGGAAGAAGTCTCGATTATAACTCTTATACCTCTACTGTATTCGTGATCTACGGGATATTCTGTCGTTCAGGCACAGATCGTCGAAATCTGACGCCCATTTACGTGTACTAGTATTAATAATAGAAGCAGCACAGCATCTCACAAACAATCCCATCCACGACGCCGATCAACATCTTCCCTGCTTCCCGCCGTCACGACTCACGATCATGCACCCAACCGTCACGTCAATCCTCGAACGAGCCAATCCCTATCCATCAAAGTTCAAACCTCACCTAGATCGCTCACGTATCCCTCGATCTGATCGTCGGGAGCTACGAATCCGGATTATCGGATGTACCCCGACTCGAATGGTATGGCATCCAATCTATGTAATAAATTTGATTTTTTTACGATTTTGAAACAGGAGCTTTTCATTTCTCATATCATTGCGAGAGCTTATAATGCGAATGAGAATATTGAGCCGTATGTCTGGCAACATGCAGAACGTGTCGATAAAAAGAAGAAGGTATAATTCTCATCCCCTCAATGTTTGAATTTTTATTCCTTTTAACGACGTTGACACAGTCCGTCTGGGTACCCTCAACCATGAGCACACTCATAACTCGATCGAATCTCGTCGTCGACCTTCTGTTCACATGCTGGCCAAATTCAAAGATCCGATCACGAACAACGAGACTCGAACGTCGGGTCTCGGTGCATAAACCGAAAAGTCGGACGTTCTTTCGAGCGTTTCATTATTATTTCCATGACGTATACCGTGCGTCCCATCCTCCAAAACTCTCTTGCAACTCAGTCACTCATGATCGTTAATAGTTAGTCCCCAGATGCATAGTGACTCTGTCGCCCTGTTTTGCTTCGACGTTATGTCTCGCTCTTCGTTAAAGGATATTCACAAAACATATCACTCCAGGGGCTGGTGGATAAATCCCATAAGCGCAATCCTAACAGGCTGGGGAATTGAACAAAGATCCCAACCTGAACTAGTCCATGAACTCATGACTGGTACCAGCGATCCGAAGAACGAGAAGAACGGGCCAGGGCCTGTGCTTCCTGAAGAGGGAGAACGATTCGCAGGGAAATATGGATATGAGAAGTATATTGAATGTGAGCAGGGGAATCCTGATCATCTTGATGCAGTGATTTGTGAGGTCTGGAGTTCTTCATTCGGAATACGGACTTTGAGAAACTGATTTTGTTTTCGTAGGCGTTGAGTTTGGCTTATGGTCGAGACAGGATGTGTGTATTATAGCCAGCAGGGCGAATGGAATCCATTGGAGGATGAATGGGTTGAAGAAACGGGATATTTGCGTTTATAGGTTGTGTTGTGTTCGATATACTGATTCGAAAAGAATTCAACGGTATTCACGCCGTCCGAGGTTGAGTTCGGTCTGGAACTTGGCAAGTGCGTCTCTCGCATCAATGAATTCTAGTAAAGCACTCCCAGTAATAAGACCTTCTTGACGATAGCGGCAATTGCTGATTTCTGGATTTCCAAGATTTCACTATCCAGATTCTTTGTGACGAAACCAGTAATCGTACGCTTAAGCCGATCCACTCGGTCCCGGAAGCAAATAAGGTAAGAAAGTCTCAAGACTTACTCTAGACTGATGCCAAGACACTGTTCCAGACGTTGTAAATTCGTGTGACGCAAGGTCTGATAAGGAGTTCGCCTGACGGTGTGGGTCGGAAACGAGATACTGGGCCCTAATTGACAGTTTCGGTCAGAGCATAATCAATGGCAAGAAGTACTAAGAAGCGAGATAAGGTGTCATTGTCTCAACAGATGATCACATGTCATTGTCAGTACTCGAACGACGAGATGCTGGTTAATGAGCTGAATGTTGGTCGTGTGAGACTTCAATTAGACATTAGACGAGACGAAGCGAGTCTTTGAGATATTTTTAGTCAGAACGATCAGGGCAGGTGGATTAGAAATGACCTCAGATGGAACGGAACCAAATCCACACGACGTCAAAATGACCATATGCTTATCATCTCACACGAGCAATTGGAGACAACACGGATGACGCAGAAGGTCAGAATCAAGATTATCCATGCGCTCCGCGGCTCGGCGATAAGCCAGATCGATCTAATCGAGTAAGTCGATCGCGATCGGTGATCTAATTTCCGCTCCGGCTCCGGAGTTCGGCATATTCCTTTCCGATATTGGATCGGAGCGGCTACGTCGGGTATGGAGAAACCGAGGGATGGCAGGAGTAAATAATTGAGCAGAGTGTCGGGCTCAGGAGATGACAGCGATGAAACAGGGAAAGAAAGGAGCGAATTCTGGATCGATTGAGGAGAAGATACCGATAACTCCTTTCAATCCGGCTCTCCTGAGTGCGTCCAAGCCTCTGCTTGTATATTATCGATGTCTTCTTCAAATTTCGAAACGTTCAAAGTGAAACAAATCAGCCAATGAAACACATCGTATTACGCATGAAAGCTCACCGCATGGACAAGTGCAAAGGTCGCACGAAGAACACGCCCTCTTTGCTCAAACGACTTGCCGAGCGCCGACCGGGAACGGCTTGGCGGCCATATCCGGAAAGGGAATCACAGGAATCGCGTGGAGCACTCTGGCTCTTACAGTGACCAAGCGTTCTGCCCTCCACTTAGTCGACGACACAGGGGCACAGAAGCTCAGGCAAGGAATGGATATATCATGCTCAATCGTCTTCTCAAGAACCCCACTTCTCTCTTCCCCTCCCACCGTACCAAGACTAGGTCTGACGACGAGGAGAACGAGCTACTGCTAGTCAACATGGCCACCGCTCGCGAAGTTGACCTCGTCAATGCTGACACTGCTCTGAGGCCTTCTAACGACCAATCTACTTCTGTTTACCCCTCTGAGAAAAAATTTTCATCAGACGATCACGACCATAATACTTACGAGGCCTCATCGACCGACATCGACGCCGACTCTTTCGTCGACGAGGATGGCAACCCTCTCGAAGAGCCAACCGAAGAAGACCAACGTACTCTCCGTCGCATAGCCGACAAAATTCCCATCGCCGCATACTCCGTCGTCATCGTCGAACTCTGCGAACGATTTGCGTACTATGGTCTCTCAGGCCCCTTCCAGAACTACCTCCAAAACCCACTTCCAGACGGTGGTTCAGGCACCGGCGCACCTCCCCCAGGCTCACCCGCCCCTGCCGGTGCTCTAGGCCGAACACAGACGACGGCGACAGGCCTCCAAAACATGTTCTCGTTCTTGGCCTACATCACTCCCATTATCGGTGCGATCATCGCTGACTCGAAATGGGGCCGATATAAGACCATCACCGTCTTCTGCTTCATTTACTTCATCGGCCTTCTCATCATCACTCTCACTTCCATTCCTTCGGCCCTCCGAGCTGGTGCCGGATTCCCAGGATGGATCGTCGGCGCCATCATCGTCGCTACCGGTACGGGTGGTATCAAAGCAAACGTCTCTCCTCTCGTTGCGGATCAGTATCGCAAGTCGAGGATGTTCGTCCGTACCCTCCCTTCAGGCGAACGAGTCATCGTCGACCCTAACGTCACTATCACCCGTATCTATAACATCTTCTACTGGTGCATCAACGTCGGCTCACTCTCCGCCATTGCCACCACCGAATCTGAACGACATGTCGGTTTCTGGTTGGCTTACCTCCTCCCTACCGTCGTCTTCCTCGGTACACCTATCGTGCTTATCGCAAGCCGAAAGGCGTACTACAAGGTACCTCCTAAGGGTAGCATCGTAATGGAGGTATGGAGATGTTGGAGAATCGCCATGGGTGGATTCTGGACTCATCCCATCCGTTTCCTTCGCGAGGTACGTTCTCCCTAATCTTTCACATTTCGTTTGACTTATATATTTTGTGATCGTAGACTAAGGAGACCGGCATTTGGAATCGTGCGAAGCCTCACTTCCACAAAACCATTCAAGGCTCCGGAGCTGCCGATGAGAAGATCGTTGGTCGCGCTCTTGACAGCCGCCGAGAACACTGGATCACATGGGATGATGCCTTCGTCGAAGAAGTCAAGCGTACCGCTCGCGCATGTCAGATCTTCCTCTTCTACCCCGTACGTCTCCCCTCCCCTCCCTTCGTTCTCAAATCTAACCAGTCAATCATAGCTTTACTGGATCTCATACAACCAAATCACCACCAATTTGGTTTCGATGGCCGGAACGATGACGCTCAATGGAACCCCCAACGACCTCATCCAAAACTTCGACCCAATCGCACTCATCATCCTCATCCCCATCATGGACACCCTCGTCTACCCCGGCCTCAGACGTATGGGCTTCGTCGCACGCCCCATCTTCCGAATCTGGCTCGGCTTCATGTTCGGTGCACTCGCAATGGTCTACTCCGCCGTCCTCCAACACTTTATCTACAAAACGAACCCTTGTGGATCGTTCGTATCATCTTGTGATACTCCGTCGTCGTTGTCGGTTTGGATTCAGGTTCCGCCGTATGTGTTGATTGCCATCTCGGAGATCTTCGCTTCTATTACCGGACTTGAGTACGCCTACAACAAGGCTCCTAAGCGCATGAAGAGTGTCGTCATGAGCGTGTTCTTGTTCATGACAGCCATCGGTAATGCTATTAACGCTGCCCTCTCGTACGTCCCATCCCTCCCTTTCGTCGAATTTCACTAAACTTTATTATGTAGACCTGTTGCCGAAGATCCTAAGCTCGTAGGCAACTACACCGGCATCGCAATCGCATCGTTCCTAGCAGGAATGGCCTTTTATCTGTGTTTCTATAAGAGGGATCAGTATGAGGAGAGTGAGAATGCTATTGGGAAGGGACATAGGACGAATGATGAGGTTTTAAAGCATCAGGAGATCGAGCATTAGGCTTTTCGGTTTTTATGTTGGTTTGATGCCGAGACGAGGATGATGATGTTGTGTTTCCTGTTATATGTCTTGACTCTTGGGTGTTAACGAATAAAATGCGTAATGACCGTTCGAGCGAGATGACCCGGGAACATTACCAACCCCTGTCAAAATTATGAATCCAAAAGGCCTCGTATTATCTAGCTCATCATTCGATCGTACCGACCCGGACGCGCTGGCTCATACACCTAATACACTCTCCATGCGGAGGCTTTTGTTCAGCGAGAATTGATTTCAGAAGGCGTGTTGTCGATCTTTTGAGATCAACGCTCAAAATTCCAACACGTGTTGTCATCTCATGAGCATATGACTGACTGAAACTTATCATGTTGCTACAAAGCTATAGTGACGACAATTGGTCGCACTGTCCTTTGCTGCGAGTGACCACTACGAGGTACGTGAATCGAATTTTCGTCCACGCGGTGGAATTTTAAGTTCAGACCGGTTGATCCAAATAATAAGGGCTATCACATCTACGTGCAGAAATAACAAACACGGTAACCATACATAGAAGAAACTCGAGAAATTGGCAAGGATTACACCATGACGGGAGACAACGATTTACTAGCGGTCAGAGCCTTTGAAAGTCGACCATTTCGCAGTCAACCACTTCTCAGCTCGGTATATAAGAGTGTCTGTCATTCGATCTTGAGCGAGATTCCATCCGAGTCGCATGGTCTGTCAGTCAAGATGTTATCCAACTCAGCATTTGCAAATGGCAGAAGGAATACCTCTTGAAGGATCGCGTTGAGGTGATCAACATTTCCCGTTTCACATTCCATATATCTAGCCGCCCCTATCTCTCTTGCTACTCGTTCTCCTTCTTCTGGGAGGATCGGGCCTTCTCCTGGGGTTGATAACGCTTTATGCATGATCTCAGGATCGGATCTCAATTGCGTCTCAGAACCAACCAGTAGAAGAATTGGCTTTGCACGTTCCGACGAGGAGAAGAATTGTGTGAGATGAAAGTACCTATCTTCCCAGGTCTCTTTCATCTCTTGAATGGAAGTTCGAGAAATAACGCTGAAGTTTAAGACCACAACGATGGTTTTCAAAGCGACTGGTGAAGAGTAACTCTCCGTTAGGAAACTCATACGAACGTGGTAGATGAACTTACAGAGCCGGTGTATGGTATAGTAATAGAAACTCGCCTGACTCCTTGGTACTCTCATCGGTCTGCCCCAACGTGTTTCTACGCATTCCTTTCGTGGACAACACGACAAATCGAACTTAATGTTTCTATCTGTGCCATCAACTGTCTGGAATAAACATAGGGGATTATGAGGTCTTTGGGATTGAGTCGTGAGGAATGCGTACCAAAGGCCTGAGCCCGCGATAATGCCCACCAAAGCTTTCCCTGTCCAGTCCCGCGAACAACTCATTCCGAGGCTACCAAATTTATCAGAATGACATGAGATCCTTTCACAAACCTGGGCGTACGGATGAGAGATCACCAAAAGTAAGCAGCCTGATAGACAAAGAGACGGCTGCAGGCAATTCAAGGTTCTGAAGACCAATGCTGAACTCGATCGGAGGATACGGATGTGAAGGAATTTGTCTTTCACGGCGCCAGCGCGAGACTGACCTCATGGCTTCATGAGACGTGAGCGGGGGCTTGGGGCTGAAGATGGACCAGAGCGAAACGAGAGGTCGAAAGGGGTGAGAGCTAGGGTTAGGGCACCATGGTGCCATTCAATAGAGGCGGTGCAACAGATAGCGCCGACGCCGCCATGCACAGGAAAATATGAGAGATATTCAGGAGAATATCTCGCTGTCGTTGAGGTGTCATAATGGTAGCATGAGTAATTTGATCGAGGCAAGATCGAGGTCGAAGGCTTGAAGCATCGAAGACAAGCAAGATCTTTCAGACATGAGCAAAGACATGAGCATCGCAAAGTCGGAAACGCGAGAGCATTATGTAAGCAAAACGTTTTGTCCTCACCCGCGTACGCCTTGCACTTGCCTCGGACGAGCAATCGTTCACCTTTCAATGGTGCGGCCGTAGTGTCCTCCTGTAAACGCATCATTGGCAATATCCTCACTCAAAATCCCGACTTTTCTGTCTGTCATTCAATAGATCATCACGAAACGCTGGCTTGAACGACACGACACGAAAATGGCCTTGTCTGCTTCTGGTCTCTGTCGACACTTTCGGATGCATATCATGTTCATCACTCACTGCAATGTATTACCTCGCACACGGAGACTTCTGGGTTTATCAGCACGGACGAATGTCTGGCTTGTCTGCAGAGTGAAGCTATTATAAGCGGACTTGACATACGACGTCGCGTCTCGTAATGTCACAGAAGATATTCACTGCCATCGCAGGTCATCTATCAACAGTGCGACTGGGTTGTGCTCCTGCAGAGCCCTGTTTCTCAAGACTAGTATCTGAAATCCAGTGATCCCTCTTGCTCAACCAGTCACTCAGCGGGAAAGGCTGACTCGAACCACCAAAACGAAAGCTAGAAGGGCCTCGTATGCTTGTTCTCTTGCTCTGGGTTCTGGCGACCTTTTCCTATGCAGTTTATTACTCGCAGTACCGGACTATGTCGCACACGTAGAGCACTGAGGTCATTCGTACGACTGAATGGCTCTTTCATAAATAGCTGCTGGCTTCAATTGATCTCCTGATTCGAGCGGATGCGTGCCGTAGTTCCGCAAGGTATCCTTTGGAGTCGCAGGAAACGGAGACGGCAAAGATGAACGGCACCCACTAGAAGAGAGTGCTCGTTTCTGTCTCATTGTGAGGGACCGTCTATTAAGTCATTCTCATTCTTATTATGACTTCTCGTAGATCGGCCGAGGATTCTTCCAAGAGCAGGACTGAAAAATGAGCGAAAATAGGCTGGTTGGAAAGCGGATCCGAAGTAGCGAAGGACCGTCTCATCGCTCCTATAATTAGGCTTCAGTTCCAATGCCAAGGGTTCACTCCCGAGTTCAGTATTCAGTCCATGCGATCATCAGCCTGATAGAGTCTGACCATAAACCACGTTGATGCTATGCTCGTCATTTATAGATAATTACCGTAAAAGCTGCGCGCACGCAGCAAGTCCCGCTACGACCTTCCACTCGGTCTCGACGACGAGCACCTAAGAGGGGAGGTGATTTGAACGCTGCCAGACTCGGACCACGCCATTCAGGAAGTCTTAGATCTCCGTACAGATCATGTTCTTGCTCTCCCAACCATTATATTCTGGTGTTTCACAAAAGGACTGAGCGGTCTACTGTTACCCTCCTTACAACCACTCACATACAACAGGTGTTGCTTGTCCCATTTTCTCGCCTTTCCAAAGTAATTATGGGAAAAGGATTATTTGAAAGCTTATTTGAAAGTTTCCCCAAAATCCGCCAGTTTTGTACTTATTAAGTTAAGATAACCCCTTAATGACCAGGTATACAGACCCGCTTACTAACGTAGCGGGAATTTTTATACCACAGCCTGTACACAAGCGCTCGTGAGGCTATGGCATCTTAAACACGTGGTCAAGACTCGTCATGGTACTGCAACCTGGGTAATGCAACTTGGACGATCTCTTCTCCTTCTCGCCACGTCGCTTTCTCACTCCCCTTCGATTACTACTAGTGTTCTTGGATTCGAAATCTGATCAGCTGACTTGAAAGAATGTATGGTATGAATCTCGAACACACACTGCTTAGTAGAAGTGCCGATCTCGTTTCATTTTCGATAGACCATTTTCTCGAGAAAATTCGCTCGAAGATCTTCGGCTCCCGGTAAGTCTCATTGTTCACTCGTGTCGCAAAATGGTTCATTGATTAACATTTGGATATGCTGACTGTATCAAATCTCTCGATAGCTCGTCATCGAAAACTAGTCTTCGTGTGTTAATCATCGGTCCGACGGGATGTGGGAAGACGACTATTCTCGAGAAATTCTGTGGTGATAAGATTGTGAGTTGATCATCCAAAGGGGTGTTCCGATAAACTATAAATTCTCGCACTTCTGTCATAGCTCGAAGCGGCACGGAATGGGAAGGTGCGTCCTCTTGCCGTTGACGGTACCAATATATCGGACAGTAAACTCATCCTGATCGATAAGTGTGTTGGAAACAAGATAGACAAGGAGCTAGTCGCAGTGACCAAGGAGGGATTCATAGCACATGACTCGAACGGATTTGAGGCGGGTTCTCATGCGGAGTTTGATATCGTCAAAGAGTTCTTGCAGAGGAGGGATAAAAAGGAGGATCAGTTTGAGAAAGTGCACATGGTTTGGTGAGACGATCTCGAATTGATTTGATCCCCTGTATATTCTCTTGATGTATAGAGCTGACAAAGTCGATGTCTCGATAGGTATTGCCTCTCAGCCAGCAAATCAAGGCCTTTAGGTCTAGAAGACAGAGCATTCTTTTCCGAGTCCTTAAGTTCAGGTATGACAGTTTGTTTGCATTCAAAGCTTTTTCACTCAGCCTCGTCTTGGCGCTGATCAATTGACAGCTCCAGTGGTAGCGGTCGTGACCAAGTTCGATTACCTCGTCGAAGAATGCGAGTACAGCATGAGAGAAGGACTTGATCCCGAAACCGAACTTGAAGGTGAAGTCAGAGAATCAGAAGAAGCGAGACAAGCCCGAGCGATAGAGGAAGCCGAATCTTTATTCGGAAGTCGCTTCAAAGCTCCGTTGATGGCTTTGCCTGTTCCTCCGCATGCTGTAATTAAATTAAGCTCAGGTAAGATCTCGCTATCGTTCGATAATCAGGATGTGACGTGGTACTTACGATGGGATTTTTGGGGGCTCAGTTCATAGAGCGGATCCATCGAACTCTGTCCTATCGGAGTTGGTTGAAGCTACGCTGTCGAACGTGAGGAGTGTCGGACTGTGATTGGACCCCGTTGCATGGAGGCACTCGAAAGCAAGGGAAAGCTCGGAGGAGTCTGAGGGATCGGCTGAGACTCGAACTAGTATCTAGATCGTTTTGCGTCGTTCTTGGTTATTGGAGCGGGTTCGGCAGATACTGAGATAAATGAATTTGGTGCCTGAGATCGAGGACGTGGCGCAGATTCAAGAGACGAGCCCAAGAGTTCGAGTGATGCCTCGGCTTCCAGAGAATGTTGATGCGCCAGCCAGGACCGGAGAGATTCTTCCCTCAGTTTGTCATGTACCTCCACGATTCAGATCGTTTGCAATCCTTGGATCGATGAGTCGTGAGCTGATGGCGTCGCGCTACCGAAGCTGGGCAAAAAAAAAGTGGGCAAAAGCAGGTTGGCACCGGAGTTTGAACTCTAACTCTCCTGCATTGAGACCTGCTCTTCCCACACCTGTCAACGTCCTGGAAACGCGCCCAAATACGTGGAATTTTGAATTGAAGACTGAGAATCGAGGTCGATGGAGCGCTGGACTAGCTTGAAAAGGTTTAGGAACCATCAAGAAGGGCGACTCAACAGAGTTAAAATCGTGGTCGTGGCTAAAATGCCTCTGCATCATCCGACTCTCTGGTAAGGCTACCTTCTAATCGTCAAAAGTGTGGCTCAGTGACCAGAGATAAGAGCAAACTCGTTTGATTGCTTTCGTGAGTCGTTGTACCCATCCGATTTTCTTGTACCGCAAGGCTCATAGCTCAATAGCGGTTTCACTGATCACTGGAGCATCGACACCAAAGCGACTGCACTCGAGGGGACGATATGGATGGCATTGAAGCAAATTCTCCATTGAAGCCTGATCAGCAATCTTTCACAGTGAGTAGATGTCTTGATGCCTATCCTTATGACTCAACCGCTGAGCTTGCAACCTCAGGACTGCGATAGCAATAGCCCTATGACCTCCCCAGAAACAGTACCCGCCGAATTTGCGGCTCCCAATCTTCTTGTCAAGAGTCTGAGCTACGGTGCGATATGCCTCCTCTTCACGTGAAGATACGTAATGCTCACTCATGCATCGACTTCTTCCCTTGGCATTATAGGACAAATTAATACCGCCGTTGATACGATCTTAGAAGCATTCAAACTTGACGCGTTCACGAGATATGTGACAGGTCAAACGGTACGTATCCCCACATATCTTTTCGTAATATCTTTGGCTCTCCTTGGCAACGTAGCGGTCATATTTTCGACCCTCATTCTTTCTTGCATCACTTTCCTTCTGATTGCTAATATTTCTGCATCATAGGGTGTCGATTCGCCTCCTCCTCCCACTACTTTCGCGAAGCTCAAATATATTTTCTATTTCTGGTACTTCATCACCCGTCGTATATCCCTCCAAATCGACAACGCCCATTCCCTCATCATCGCCTTCCCACCTCCAGCCCTCCTGCAGAATGAAAGGTGGAAAGACAAGTTCATCGATCTTATATTCGGCGGAATAGCGATGATCCTAGCCAAATTCGACGGGGAGATCGTCAAGCGCGTACGTTCTCTCTTCTGTTCGCTAACGTAATCGAGCTGATGAGTTGATTGGATTGATCCAGAGACGAAGAGAGCTTGAAGGACAGAAAGCGGCGATAGAGAGTTGGCTTGATGGGAGAGGGAAAGATATGTACTGCGTTCATCTACTCGCTACGGATCCGGAGTATCAAGGGCATGGATATGCTTCTCGATTATTGAAAGCCATTTTCCGGATCGTACGCTCCCTGCTCCTTCTATTACCCTTCTTGATATTGACGGTCGGTTCGTCGATGACAGGCTGACGCTGAAGGACGAGCCACGTGGCTGCTTTCTACCAGTCGCCATAATGTCCCGTTTTATAACCTACATGGATACGTTACTGTTGGAGAATTGACGTTGGGTTCTGATGATCCGGATCGGACGAAAGGGGAGGTGATATGTCCTGTGGTAAGTTCGCGCCTCTGGATCCGGTGGATATAGAGAATGACATTGTGGTATTTATCGTAGATGGTGAGGGAGGCTGGTGTTGCGTCTGGGATTGGAAAGGAGGGAAAGTTGGATATTGGGATGATGTGGTCGACAACGAGGTGTAGTGTTGGAGGAACTGGTGACGCCTGTCAATGAGGGTTGTGATGTGAACGACGAGCTTTGCTCGAGAACCCACATAGGTGTCTAATTTGTCTTTCTCTAATACTAATTTGAACGTAGACTCGGGCCGCTATGATCATCTACTTGGGTCCAGTCCCTGCCAATTCAGCTCGATTCTGGAGTACCGACGATCTCTCGACAGTCCAGATTCCTTTCGGTCGTGTTTGAGTCAAATCTGTTGTAAACATCCTAGATTGCAGATAAGTCTGCTCCAGCACTGGAAATTTTCGTGGTTTTCGTCGGAGAATGCCCCCTCTGTCCTCAGATCCTCCCATTGACAATCCCCCGAAAGCATCGTTGGAAGCATTATGACCGCATCTGGGCTTGGTTTCTGATAATGCTTTTCATATATCCAGGATACAGATTCTATCTTATCGTCTCTTACTGATCATACACTTCCATTTGTCCCGCCCAAATCCGCCGTCGTTGTGCAACACGGTGATCTTCAATTATCCGTCAAGGATGCCGGAGGAAATGGCGGACCTTCTCGAAGCATATCGATGCACTGTTCGATATAGCGATGAGCCAGCTAATTGAACCTGTACATCATTCCATCCGATTCGCAAGACCTGTCAGCCTCCAGTCAGTGAGATCGGTTGATTATTCGGAGAGAATGCATACCTCTCGAATAATATAGTTGAGGTGCACCGCATTCCCGGTATCGCATTCCATATATTTCACAGCTCCCATTTCTCGTGCTGCGCGTTCCCCTTCTTCTGGAAGAATAGGACCTGTTTCGCCGCGGCCGTTCGTGAACGCTTTGTGCATGATCTCAGAGTCGGATCTCGACTGCGTGTGATGACCGACGAGTACAATGGAGGGCATGATGAATATCTTTGAATTGAGAATCTCTTTGAGCTCGGGCCGCCTTGATTTCCACATCTCTTGCGCCTCACGAAACGATGATCGAGAAGCGACATTGAAATGAAGCAGGAGGACCGAAAATGGCGGAATGTGCTTGAATTCAAGTTCTACAAACGGAAAAAAGTCAATGAGGGACCCTTTGCTCAGAAGGAATGGACTGGCGAGATTTGTTGAGACAATAGTAGAAATTCGCTTGAGCGGCGCTTGGAACTCTTGGTGGGCGACCCCATGATCGTCCCTCTATGCATTCCCTAGGGGGAGCACAGTAGGTATCGATTTGGAGCTCTGAATTTGGTCCCTGGTCTGAAAGGAGTTTGCTGAGAGGTATTGGCTACAATAATCATGTTTCGATGAGGCCATGAAGACTTCGAAGGTTCACTCACATGGAAATTCGAGCTGTGACTCCCCCCCAATATCTCGGTCTCTGAATCGTAATTGTGGGCGCCCCTTGCGAATTCCTTGAGAAGCGCTGTCAAGAACTATCATTCACATCAGTGAGGCGAAAAGCTTTCGAATGACCAGAAGTACCAACCTCTGAGTCGTCAGCGCCCAGCAGGATAACATGCACGGGAACATATATAATCAGTCCCGAGCTGTCTATGTGGATGGCAAAAGGGTCCACTGATTCTGTAAAAAAAGGATGTGCGACCGAATTCGAGCTCATGAGTCGGCGGCGCAACTGGTGCAAGACGTGGTGGGAGTTAGTGAGATACGAGGATTGAGCGAGGGGTCCAGAGTCTGCGGAATCAGGTTCGAGATTCTATGTTCCTGTCACGGAGGCGGTGCCACATAGATCAGTAGAAAAATGAGAGAATATCCATCAAATAGTATCTAGGTGTTGGTGGTTATTCTGCGGCAACTTCTGCCGCATTTGCATGACCGTCGATCGACTTCATGGCATCTACATATGAAATCAGACAGCACTTCCGGAGTGAAGTAGAGGCACTGTGCCTGACAGGCTTGTCCTGATGGCCGCATAACGTCGTGTTCACTGGCAGTTGTCGTGTCCCAACACAGCAGGCATAGGGTGGATGAATCAGTGCATAAATTCTGAAATAAACTTGTAAAGATAAATAACTTCTATCCATTGGGATCCATGGATAAAGCCTGAAGAATCTGCTTACATTACAGGTTTTTTCAGTGTAAAAGCGGTCTTTGCAAACAATTCAAGGATCTTACAGAATATATTTCACTGACTAAATAATGCAGTGCTTATTTATCTCTACATGATATTTTCAAAAATTTTGTGCTGCATCATCGCCCTCATGCCCGCAGTGCAAGTCAGGAAACACGAGGCCTGTACGTAAGCGAATATTTTGCCCTTGCGCGCCTGTTCCAAGTTGTCATCCAAGTCGATCATCCATCACCGTTCACCCTCCTCATCCTCAAATGAAATCTTGACCTGCTGTATTGTTGTTTCGAAGTCCACTTCGTCTGGCAGAATCCATCTGCGCCGGCTACTTCAATACAGCGCTTCAAAACGTTGAGCTTTTGCCCTCAGGTTTCTGGCGACACCTCTTCTGTCACTATGGATCACTTTGCACACCGTAACCATCTGGTCTCAATTATTCTGTTGAGGGAGTCTCTTATGTGCTGCTATATGCTCCCCTGACTGATATTGAGCGGGCTTGAGTCGTCCTACAATTTTCGAGGGACCGACCATTGCACCGTAAGAATGTGTCTCAAGACGAAGCGGCTTCCATCGGAGAGCACGATCATGGGCTCCTTTTGTGAGTTATGTCTTGAGCTACTCCTCATACATCCCACTGATCCAGGATCGATAGAGTCTGATCGTAGGCGTTGTACGGTGCGCTATGAGTGCAGAATTAGCGCAGATCAATGGCATGGTAATCGGGATAATGGGAACATGGTGCGTCGTTGTGCTTTCTCTCATTGTCTTGGCCTTCGTTACTGACGGATCCGATTAGAGTCTCGAACAGAATTTCTTGAACCTGCGACTAGATCTATTGGATTTGCATCTACCTATTTCTGGATCGCTCTTTCAATCAAGCCCTCTATCGATTCATGCCACTGATCTGGTACCTTTGTTCCGCCTATCCTCTTCAGTCACCGCAAACCGTCGGTCGTATTCTCTCGGATGCTGAAACTCATGAACCCAGACAAGACCTGCCTACAAAACTTCTCTCTCTCGTTTATACATTGCTAGCATACGACTCGGTTACAGGCAATTAATGAATGAACTCGACGAGGATCAGCGCTTTGACCCTTCGGTTCCAGCGGATTGCTGCCTCTTACCTCTCCTCTGTGCCTTCGTGATCTTACCAGGGAGTTCAATCGGCGAGACGTTTGTAAAGGACATTGTTTTCATCTGTGTGAGAGCCCAAAATCGAGATGCTGTCCCGACCGTCCTTGCTGAACCTGCCCCAGCATCGGTGCTCTATACCGGGCTTCCAATTGAATGATCTCCGAGGGATGAATAAGAAAGAGCCTCTATTTGATATGGACGTCCTGGAAATACACCAAAACTCATTATTTTCAACGGCCCACTATTCCGAGAACGACTAGGCCCTTGCAATAGCACAACCACAAGACCATAACAAACGAAAGACAGACCACATTGTAGTGCATCGCCTTCGAGCACGGTCGATGGCAGATCCTTCAAATCGACGTCTCTGGTGGTTCCAACCCAGACGCATCGCCTAATAAATCAAGCAAGAGAAATTAAACTTTCAATCTGATACAGAATCAATATCCATGCACACCTCTCGCAATACTCCATCGAGCTGTTGCGGATCATCCCCCGAACATTCGATATATTTACTGGCTCCCATTTTACGCGCAAGAAGTTCGCCTTCCTCTGGAAGTACCGGACCGTCATTATTATCGCTCGTCAGTGCTTGGTGCATTATTTCGGGATCCGATCTCGACTCGATGCCAAAGCCAACGACCACAACAGGTAATATATTGCGATCCGAAGCTCCGAGGCCTTGCCTACGGGTGCTTGGCCGCTCTTCTGCCCATTGAGCTTGGGCTGCTTCGAGCGACAGTCGGGATGTCACATTGAAACAGAGTATTGCTGAATGACTGAGAGAGTATTCGCCGCCGCCTTTTAGAGTAAGTTAGTCGAGTTACTGATGATTGCCAATGCCATATGTCATACGTACCCCCAACATAAGAAAGATAGTAATCGAATTCAGGAGGAATACACTCTAACTTCGCTGCTTTCCCTCTCCTAGATTTGATGACACCTTTAGGAGGACAGCACCACAACTGGAACCGAATCGGATGCCGGTTCCGGATGATAGCTCGGTGAAGCATCGCCTTGATAGACCGCGGCTGCAGATGACGTTCGGCTTAGCCATGTATGAGGAGTTCCATGGGGTGAAGGTGCTGACACGATCCGAGCCCCCATCCTCGAGGACTTCCTGCGGTTTGTTGTAATTGAACGCGTTCTGCACCAGACGCGTACACAAAGATTGTCGGAACTTCGTTGTGCCAGTGAGTCTGAGCGGTTTGAATCAATCTGAATTTTTTGAATAGAAGACGCACATTCAGGCTACTTTCACTTCCGATGATTTCAAGCTCTATGGCGGCCGGTTGAGATAGACCTTCCCTCGCAACGTAATTCACAAAGTCATCCCAAGATATTTCAGGCATGACGAGAATGAGTCTTCGTCATCGAGAGGGTTGACGATTTACTATAGCTAGAATTCAAGCTTTCCGCTGCTGGACGACTAAGGCTTGCAGGAAAGAAAGGAAGAAAGCGCCGAAACGCGGGGCAGGTTACGTCAATCAAGATGCCGTGCGAAAGCCTACAGGAAGCACTGGCAGGAAAACGAGAACAAAGGAAAGGGACTCGATAGACTTCCGGGGTTTCTTCTTTTCTGTCCGGCAATATCACAAAAAAAATTGCAGATGAGAGAGAGAGAGTTAGAACGAGATGAATAAATTTCAGCCCCTGGCGTGCGAGTCTCCTCTGTACAGATGACACATTTGGGTTTTGAACTCCGACGAGTTGCGCAAGGAGGCTCACAGCCACAAACACAGCCATCTCTGCTCGCAATACTACCAGTATCCAAGCACTGCAAGTCAGTCAGCCCTTGCGTTATTCGTACACTGAGTGTGTGTACATCAATCTCCGGTCTTCCTTGAAAATCTCCGTAGACTGATTGACAGTCTACTATAGTAAGCTGCATCAACGAAGTTGAACGAACAACGCTCCAACATCAACAGCGATGAAAAGACTCCGGACCGACTTCACAAAACGTTTGCCTGACGATCTTCTCACTATGGTCATGTGGGAGTTCGTATTTGAAGACGATCTTCAATCGCTCGTGCGCGTTCAGATCCCTACGTATAGATCGAACTGGGATGCGCATAGGCCATCTTGGAGACGTCGCCAGTTCAAAGCAGTCCTAGTTTCCTCTATGTTCGCATGTTAATCCTCTCTCTAATTGGAGGCTGACCATTATGAACAGATGTCAAAGATGGCGAACTGTTGCTCTTAACTATCCTCGTATATGGTCGCAGATTCACCTCAGCTGGCCGACAGACACTATCCGGATGTATACGAGCCGTTGTAAGACACATATACTGTCTATCGGAATCAACTCGTACTCTGTTACATCCAAGAACTTCGCCATCCACGAGCCAACCTTACTCAATTCGTTATCCCGCGTGGAGCGCCTCAGTATCGAATGTGGCAACTCCCTATATCTGGATTACAATTCTCGCAAAGAAACCACGGATTTTTTGGATTGGGTCACTCGAGTTCACAGTGGGGACACTGCAGCTCCGAGACTGTGGCAACTCCACTGTGATCTCTACGAGCGTGCGGAAGACGCGGAGAAGACTCCTAATCTGCCGAAGCTCTCCGATATTCGCTTCAACTCTGTATCCCTCAGAGCTGTCAAGTCTAACTGGGGACGTCTCGAACGTGTCAAGGCGAGGAGCCATGATCTGGACGACTCAGAAGTCATCGACTTCTTGATGGCGGCTCAAAATCTAGAAAGTATTGAGCTCGTTCACTACGAGGAGGAAGACGTTCCCGAAGACAAGGAATATGATGACATTGCCGGGGACACGCAGCTGTCTCCCACCTTCCTCCCGAAGGTGAACAAGTTCCAAATAGCATGGTGTCCAGTCACACTCGCAGAGAGCATTCTCCGCGCCATCACTTTCCCTTCCACCTCTTTGGTCGAATTTTGCATTTGCAGGAGGCAGGGTGCAGGATTCATCGAGACGTTTCCAAACTACCTTCTTGGCGTTCTCCGCTCGGTCGTTGTTCTTGACATTGAGGCCGAGCGTTCAGATTGCGCCTTCTCATTCAACTCGATAGATTCTCCGTCCTACGAGATCAAATTCAATGAACCTCGAGGACTTTCCGACATGGATTCCGAAATCCAGGATTGCTACAGCCAAGAACAAGCCGACGAGATATTCGATTCCTTAGGTCAACAATCGTTTCATTGCCTCGTGGATGTTTCCATCTATTCAGCATACTCTTCGGATGCCTCAATAATGAGAAAGCTCTTCCGAGAGTTCCAGACCGTTCAAAATCTCACCTTTCGAGCCAAGAGAGCGGAAAATGTCATAGAAGCTCTCGCTTCAGACCCGGGAGACAGCGATCACCGTCACCCCTGCCCCGCTCTCCGGAAACTAGATTTCCGCGAATGTCGCTTTGATCCGGTCACCCTGAAGAAAACACTCATCAACCGGCGAGAATGGGCCCCTGATCTACGCCACCTGCAGGTCACGATCGATCCTCGGATGTTTGAAAGCTGTGAAGAGAACGTAGGAAATGTGAGGCGAAAAGCATTGCGAAGCGTTGCTGGATTGGTCACTCTTTACGAGGCCAAGGAGGGAGAATGGCGGGACACCAATGACAGTGATTCCGACTTGTGAGAGGTCGTGGGGATAGTATTATGATGATGTAAGTAAGACTCATCCACTCATTGGCATGATCCGTAATGATACACGTCAGTTTAACAGTGCAGAAAAGAAATCGGATGCCCTTCCTATCCAAGTGCTTGGGACGTACTTGACTTACTTAATGTCTTAATTCTAAAATCCGGTCAAGTTACGTGCCTTATCCTCGAATCAATCTTTACCCTTTCTTGCAGAGTCAGGCTTGCCTGATATATTTCCAGGCTCGTTAATTTGTACCCACTGTACTGTTACAGTATGCCGCCCGTCCTTTTCCCTTTGTTCTCCCTGACCGATATAATATACTCGATCCTTATCAACAGCTCAGAACAATTCACTCGAGAAGACAGCTAGAGTCACCAGGTTCCAGTTACAAATCAATTCGCAATAGAGCAAGCAACAGAGTTTTTGGTTGACGTCATGATCACGTTACCGCGATCCATTTGAGTCTCCGACAGACCGCGTCGACGCGTACTTGTCCTACCTAGCTTCAACGCTCAGCCCTGCAGGCTCTGAAACCCAGTTTGATAAGAGTCATCAAGCATCAGAACATTGGGATACCCTTCCAAGACTTTCTTACGTCACAACTCCTCTCATCCAGTAATTCGTCTCGCAATCGAACGACATGCCATACGATGTGAACAAACGGCTATCGGAAGACGTTCTACGCATGATAATGTGGGATTACGTGTTCACTGAGGAACTTCAGTCGCTTGGTCAAATCAGTATCATATGGAATCCGAAACCTCTCCCTTTCGATGCCGTCGTTATCTCATCCATGTACGTTCGTTCCCTTCTGTTAAAGGAGGCTGGGCAGAATCATGACCCTTTTTATCTCACCCTGATTTAGATGCAAGAAATGGAGACGAGTGGCACTCGATCACCCTACCCTTTGGTCTCAAATTCACTTCCGTTGGCCGCGGACAACGATCCTGATGTACATGGCCCGTCGTCGACAGATGCCGCTCTCAATAGCCATCGACGAACGGGCCTGGAACGCAGATGAATTTCCGGCATTCGGGCTAACTCTGTCCGACACACTGGAAACCGTGGAACGGATCAGTATCGAGTGGTGTCACGGCTGGTACACAGATAAATGTGCCCCGGCGGGTTTGATATCTTGGGTATTTTCGCTTTTGACCAAGAAAATGTCGAAACCGAAGCTGAGGGAACTCGAGCTGCGGTTCAATGGATTCGTGCGGTCAGACATCTCACTTGACTTCCCAGAGCTCTCCAACATCAACGTCCGAAACATATCTTTGAAAGCCTTCCGGCCGAGCTGGCACCGCCTGACTGATGTCATTGTCAACAGCTCAGATCTCACATTATCTGAAATCCTTGGATTTCTAGGTGCGGCTCAAATGTTGGAGGATATTGTTCTGTATCATCGTGATCGCCGATACATACGCGATGAAGACGACGACGCCGAGGTCGCCGCATCCAAATTGAATGACCCCCCAACAAGTCTTCCGAATCTGAAGCACTTCAAAATACACTGGTGCTCGGATCAATTTGCGGACCAAATCTTGCGAAGGATCCGCTTCCCTTCCTCTTCGTCCGTCGTCCTCTCGATTGCGAGACGAGAGGATGACTCGATTTTCGAGTCTCTCCCGAGATTCGTTGCGGACAATCTTCGCTCAGCTCATACTCTTCGTATCGATGTCCATACGGACGAGTACGTCCCATTCCCGGCCTTCCTTCTCTTTTTCCAAACTGCCGATTCACCGTCTTATCGCCTTCAATTCAACGAAGGGGATCACCTCTTGCTCACACCGAATGACCGGGCCGAAGTCATATATCCTCAGGGCAACGCCCTTCTCGCAGATTTAACTTCGATAATGTTCGATAAACTCCTTGATGCCACCATCAATTCGAGATTTATTCCAACTACAGCCGTCATGCACAGTCTTTTCAAAGTATTCCGAAATGTGGAAAAACTCACCGTTCGGGCATACGTCGCCGACAGTGCCATTACGGCACTTCGAGCGGTCAAAGACTCCTCTATCGAAAACCGACCTTGCCCTAAGCTTCGATCACTCGATATACAGGGCTCACAATTTGATCATATTCGCTTGAAGAAGATGTTGACGGACCGAAAGCAGTGGGCCAATGATCTCGAAGAATTAAAGATGACCCTCGATCGGAAGAAAGAAAAACGAATGGAGCCTCAAGATCGCAAATTGAGGAAGAGTACTCTGCGGAAGGTATCGCGCATGGTGACTATGTATGAGGCCGAGGACGGTAATGTTACTGGGTCAAGTGATAACGACTCGGACCCGGATATATGGAGTGGTATTATATAGGCAGGTATGAATTTGCGTTTCTACATCCTGCGTCTTCCGATATTGACGATCGTAATCGTGATAGCGGTTGAGTCGACGAGGGCTTGAGCGCGGCCGTGCGACGTGCTCAATAATCTTACATATATGATCATAATCTTTATTCATATATTCTATACCCCACTCGACGACCCCGTTCACTGTACGAGGAGCTGGTTTTCGATACATCTGTTATGAATAGTGCTTTGATTTCATCGAGCTTGAGGTTGGCGAGTCAGTGGAAGCAAAGAATTTTTCTTATGTCCGATACGTCCGCTGCTCTACTCGAGACTACTCGCTCTAGCTCTGCGCTCACCCACGAACTCAACGACCTGTGTCTGATAGACATCAGCCATGGGAGGCATCGAAACGTCCACTCACTTACGTATGAGCTCTGAGTACTGTATGTTCATCCTTACTCGCTACAGAGTGAGGCATCGCGCTGACCGTGACCTCGCAGTGAACAGGCTATAGCATTTTCATTTCCGCTATGATCTTGTGGCTTTTATTATGAAGTGATCCCCTCAATCGAGTTTAGGAGAGATAAAGGGTGGTACAGATAGCTGTGCCATCCAATTCGGTCTCGCTCGTTGCAAGGTAAGCCTCGATTATTTGACACTAGCTCACTCAACGTTCAACCGTGGAACATAGAACGTTACGGTTCAGAACCCATCAAAGTCCAATATTGACTGTCCAAAGCCCTACATCCGCTTGCAAGGCATGCCGCCGTCGACGCGTCGAAGCCGCTTATATTTCAACCGTCGACACCTGCGACAACCTTCGCATGAAGGATTGTCCCTGCAAGACAAGGGCTTCGACGGCCATATAGAAGCGTCAGAAGACTACCCAGCGTCTCAAACCAACCATGTAGCAAACTTAGGAGATCGGATACTCATGAGAACGGGGCAGGGTGGCTGACACGTAAAGGGTGAGCTATCTTCTTATGCATCGCAAGTCCTTGGCTGATTCATTCAAGAAGAAGGATCTCGCGTCTTTCGCAACTCGTCTGCTATCATGAGAACCTGTCCCGGCCGCTCTGTTGCAATCATTGGATTCAAGACTGCCATCTCAGCCGACCTCCCGAGAATGTGATCTTTGCGCCCTTGCCATATCTCTTCACCCGGCTCTTTTTCATCACCGCTACATTACTTGGTAGTATATCATCGATCCGCGAGCTTTACCATGCGGTATCCTTGTTGTACGGTGGTGGAATGAAGAGGATAGGGGTCGCATACTGCGTAGGTCTATCCCATGTTCCGACATTTCGGTCGCGCACCATATACCTCTTTACTGAACGTATTTGGCACAGTATCACGAGTCTGCTTCCCACGACTCTCGCATTGTGTCGCTCGCAGCCAAGTCAATGTTGATGGATGGGGTTGACGCATGTCGAGGGGAGGATGAAGCTGTGAGCCATCATTGAGATTACCGTCATTTATCCTGCGCTTATCTTCTGTTTTCGATAGTCTATCTTCTCCCACAGCCACTCCGAATTTCACCTTGCCTCCACAGGCGCCCGTCCTATGCCGTCTTGCAGGCTTCCATTCAATTCCTATCTGCTTGCTAATCGACCCTTGTTCTTTGATTTACTCTCCCTCGATTCTTCGGAACCTTGTCAAACCATCACTGGCGATGAAACCGAGCCGATGCCGAATTACTCGATGACATCCTTCAGTCTGATCGAGAGCGATCTCGTGCTATCGCGTGACGCGAAGAGCCGAACGACGGAAGAAGCTTCCCCTATCCATAAAGCCATGCTCCTCCTCGTGACTCTCACCGCCGACGCGTCTCGTACGGCAATTCTGCTTGTTATTGCCGGGTCCGGTGACTCAGTGGGGGTTATAGACGCAGCGAGCTGTAAAGGAAGAAGGACCTTCCGAGTCAATAGAGGTATACACTGAGAGCTTCGAACGACGAACATCGATCCAGTATCATCTCCTAGCGTCATAATTTCTACTGCGTTCTCGGAAGCGGCACTCGGAAGCCGTCCGAAGGCGAAGAGAAGACTTGGGGAAGCAAATTCCTGAGGTGCGTTATCCTTACAGGAAATTTGACACCAGGCGGCTCATGTGGTGGCATAGCTTCTGGCCGTAGATCCAGAAGTACATCCTTCACCTTTACCTGAGTCCGAGATATAGCGCAACTTGCCTATCGATCGCGCCGTTACTTCATTCCTGATGGTTCTAGCCTTCCTGTCGACTACCTTTTCTGTGGCTAGCTTGATTCTCGTAGTCCTTTCTTCCGGTGTGATCCAGCGATATCGACAGATACAGGCTTACATGTATGACAAAAGTCGACACAGGACAGTCGTATCAATGTTGACATCCGATAAGACCCTGAAACATGCGCCCCAACGAATTCTTTAGGATGAGCCGAATGAGTCTTTCGAATTCAAAGGAATACTGATATACAATAATTTATCGTGTACGCAAAAGGCGAGCCTCGATCCCATAAGTCCCAACTCAACGAATCATTGCAAGAAGCATGTGGACCACTTCGTAGAAATGAGCCGGAATGCCTGTCGATTAAGCGTCAGTTTGTGATGACTGTCCGACGCGATGCCATCACGTACTTCTTCAAAAACCTGTTTCACTTGACCTCTATCCCCAAGTGAACACTCAAGATACTTCGAGGCTCCGATTTCCCTCGCAAGTCTCTCTCCTTCTTCGTGAAGAACCGGACCCTCATGGTTGCCGTTCATAAACAGCCCATGCACGATCTCAGGGTCAGCTCGTGATTCGATATCCGTGCCAACGAGGACCATAGGGGTCTTGTCCCAGGCTCGTCGGATACGCTTAATCCTGGACGACGGCGGACCCCAGGATCTCTTTATCTCTTGAAATGATGGTCGCGATCTCACGCTGACGCAGATGATGATGACAGAAGGTGACAATTTCTTCATGGGCCCGGCTGATAAGAATAGTCATATTAATGAAATCCTTCAGTATCGAGGCGGTTAGTGATGCTTACTTTCAAGCTCGTGCGATATGAAAGAGAATACTGGAGTCCTGCTCAAGACGATCGAAGTAACGAAATCGCTACCGCGCCCATGGAATATGATCTGAACTGGAGAATCCTTGGGATCCTTGAGAGTATCTAGATGATCCGGGTGGACTGGCTGCAAAGGTGTCTAAGTGATCATGGTTGGAGGTATACATATAGTTCGGAACGCACCTGATTTTGCCCTCCAGAACCATCGATGTATCGACAGTGCTTTGACACGTAAGCGCCAAGTAAGGATTCCTGTATGATGTTTCATGGTCTGAGTTTGTGATCAACATGCATATGGTGCGAGACGCTTCCACACCTTAAGACTTCCTTTATCTCCCAACAAACGAATTGGAACGAGTAATGGGAATTGAGTCGATAGAGACATACCAGAGCGTCGATGAGTGCGTATGGGTACGTGCAAGGTCCTGCGCTCTGCGTGAGAGCTGCGGGCTGTGTGTGGCTAAGTACGCATACGATTGCATCATGAATGCGGTGTAGTTCAGGGGCAAGCTCAAAGTCGAGAGCAAAGAAGCCTGTAATTAGATTAGCCGGCGAGCGCTTTCTTGATCTCTCTGTTCTACATATTTCCGATCAGTTTGAATTCTATTGCAGCGCAAATGGAAATGGGATCCCAGGTCGAATGATAAGCAATTCATGCCAAAACCAAGCTTGAACCTTTAATGGAGCTGAAGACAATCTCGCGCCCCTTTTTATAGTGCATCGAGGCCTTTCAGATATTGTAAAAAATTCCCTAGGAAAATCAAAGAAGCTACAGGTGAGTGAACCCGGGCCCGGACGAGTACGTGCTCGAACGCGTACGAAACTCGTGGCCCGGGTTTGTGAGATCATCGATCACCGTGACGATCAACCTGTAATCGGCAAACTCCGAACTTTTGTTCCCGGCAACATCGTGCGCCTCGAGGTATCTTAGCCATCCGTTGTTACAGTCACCTCGGCTCACTGGCATGCTCATTGCCCTTTTAGAGGAAGTGAATAATTGACATTCTTGTTCTTGAAAACGTCTCCGCGGCTGTAGCCATTCGTACATCCAATTGCGCTCCATATCAAGATTCAAGATCAAGGTCGCTGAGGTTGTGAGGACCCGTAGGTGCCGGCAGTCAGGAGCCCTGATCCATTCCTGATCGCCCAAAACAGAGATCAAACGCGTCACACATATTCTTGTTAGCTCGTAACATGGATCGCTCAGTCTCATGTTGCTCGTATTTTTGGATCACCGCGGAACTTGTAGCGATGGCCTTCCAACATCTATCGGAGAATGATCTGGCCTCTTGCGCCCGGGTCAATCGTTTCATCTCCGAGCATGCTCTCGATCTTCTTTATAGCAACTCGCCTTACTTGACGGAGTTTTTGAAGATTTTGGCTCCAATGGAGCACCTCGTTGATTACTCTAACGCCTCGTTGATACTAGTTGGCTCTTTTCTTTTTGCCGTCAACCACAGCTGATGACCGAATAGCGATTTGTGAGGCCCCTCACTCCCACAGACTGGGACCGCTACGGTTGCCCCTGAGTCCTTAGTAAAAAAAATCAAAATACATTTTACGTTTTCATTTCTCACGAGAGGTTACCCGATGAGTTTCGCCGACACCACTTTTTCGGTTCAGCCAAGTTATCGGATGTAGGTTGGATCGATATGTCGAGGGTGTACAGTACTACATGTATACGACTCTCCTGTATCATACTTCAAGGAGCCTAACCTTGCCCCTTTGTTTGATCCAAACTCCCTTGAAAGCATGAAATTCCTTGTGGGTCCTCAGGCGCAGGTTTGATGGAGGCAAAACTCGTAGTTGGATCACGAGCATCTGCTGTGCGGAACACATCTGTCGTTGAAGTGAATCGGCCACGCTAAACTATCTGACAGTCGCATACCCGGTGTGTCCAATGAAATCTATCATTGATTTCTGAATTTTTTGACCCGCCATTTGAACTTTATTAGCCAAGTTATTCAATCCCCTCGTCTCCCCTCGTCTCCGTCGCTGGCATTTTTATCGTGGTTTGTTTCAGGTTTGGCCTACATGCGATGCATTTTGATATGAACTACGAGAACCACTCTCTTGGCGTCCGGAAACCTTCGCTCAGCAGAGTCGTAATCTCGTAATGTTCAAGACACACGTAAGCCGATTGGACTCCAATTGCAGGCAGTATAGTAAAAGTACCACTTACGGATCAATTAGACAACTGAGTTCTTTGAATGTTGGAGCATTGTATTACATAACTCCATAAGATACAGGAGACATGCCTGATTTTCGAATTGGAGCGGAGGAGAATGATAATATCATCTGAAAAAAACCTGCTCAGCGGCACAAGCAAGGGTGAATTTGGATGATTGAATCGTTGAAGTACAATGTAGTTGAGGAGAGTGCTGTTGTATTGTACTGGTTCTCCACTGTCTGAGCCGTTCAAAATGTAACGATCCGTTTCTCATCATTGGATGTGGGCATTGCAGAGGTCTTGTGGAGGACGGAGTGGAAATTAGAATCTATTTCTGATGCAGTAGACTAGGTACCTTAATTGACACGATTTGACAGAGATATACGGTGTAGATCTGAAGTTCTTGACAGGTGGACGTACGTCGAGTCATCAAGGAGCATGATTACAGAACACAGGATAGCGTGTCGGTCAACGAGAGGACGCGTATAGCCTGTTTCAGTGGTGCGAACTCAGCCCTCGTTTCTTAGGATTTGATGTGCTTGGAGGTATAGTATCTGGAGAGGATTGACGTCGCCAGAAGATCATATGAACCAGCCTCACCGCAATCATTGCGTCCTCATCCGCATCGCTCTCGACATCTCCACCTCCCAATCTTAGATGCAACGCCCAAAC
>KV419403.1:770510-817655 GCA_001630475.1 Sistotremastrum niveocremeum HHB9708 | reverse complement strand
GAGGTCGAGGTACCGCCTTGTTTTGTGAATTTGGCTCGATGTTCGTCGTGTCACGGAGCGCCATCCATTGAGATACACCTCGATGATAACACCAGAGCAGAATTCAGTAGGGAATAAGATGGTTATTCGCGACCGTATGTCCATACGACTCGTTGGCCGATGCAGTCGCCCTTGAGTTCGTGTTGCCATGATGGGCTCTTCAAGTTGACAGTACTAGTGATGAGTCCGAGTTGAGAGATGCCGGAAAGCTGGACGCTCATTCGCTGATACAAAGAAGAAGAGAAAGAAGGCTGACAGTAAGATATTGAGACACGACTGTCGACGCCAGCAAAGCACAGCTCCCTGGTCATTCAAACTCCGCTAGCAGGGCGCTCTTCTCCGAGCCCATACCCGAATGCAACCAGAATCCCAGAACCAGGCCTCGGGGAAACTCATCGGGTAACCTATCGTGAGAAATGAAAACGTAAAATGAATTTTGAATTTTTCTACTAAGGACTCAGGGGCAACCGTAGACCGCTTCCGACATTACAGCCCAAGAGTCCGACGTCTTTCGGAGGAATATTTTTCAGGAATTGATGATCTGTCCCGTGAGTCCATGTTGGATCTCATTTCCACTATACCAGCTGGAGAGGCAATTTTTCCATTCCTACATACGTTGGAATGGCAATCAGCCACTAATCTCACTCGGCCCTTCGTGACATCATTATTATGTCATGCAACGATTGTCAATGTGGAATTTTCGACTGCAACGGACGATTTCGAATGTGGCGCATTTTTAGAACATCTTGTACGTCGATGTCCGAACATAGAATCCTTAGGATTCTGGCCTGGTCCATCCTGGTACGACCAAATCGAAGTGGATTTCCACAGCGCAATCCAGTCGTTACCTCGCTTGCACACACTGGATACCTGTGACACATTAGTGACACCAGAAGTCCTAAAGGAACTATCGCACAGACCACATTTCTTGAATTTGTGGAGTTGCGCTTTTAGAGCTGAGGACATACCCGTTCATGGTTCATCCGAACAGATGCTCGATCACCAGGGTGCCTTTCCAGCGCTCTCTAACGTTGCAGGCATCTGCTCTCGCATAATGCGATTGCCCAAGGACGTCCTCGAAGGGCCCTCCTTGACACATCTCAACGTCTACGTGGTCGATGAGTCCAATATACCAGATCTTCTGGCATTGGTTTCAGCATCGTGTATCAAATTGAGACATTTCAGTCTGATGACCGCTCCTCGCTCAATTTCTCACACGGCTTTCACGGCGGACACACTGAAACCTCTTCTCGCCCTTCAATACATCGAAGTCTTTGTCGTGGACCATACTAGTATTCCTCCTCGAATTAGCGACGAGGATCTTGACGTCTTTGCCCGTAGCTTTCCTCGGCTCCAGCATTTCGAACTTTGCCCACGAGCAGAGGGCGAACCACAAATCCAAAGTCCGACACTAGCATCACTCATCCCATTCGCTCAACATTGTCGTCGCTTGATCTCAATAGGCATTTATATGGATGCTTCTATCCCACCTCCAGCGCTCCCCCACGAATATCACTCCTTCAGTTGTTCCTTCCAAACGATGAACGTGCTCTGCAGTAGGATAGATGAACCAAGCGTGGTAGTGGACTTCCTAATCGCGCTGTTTCCCCTGCAGGCAACGATACAAATTACTCGGGGCCCACTCCAGGTACGATACTTGAGGGGAGATTACACTGGTTTCCCGCCTCCAGACTCTGATCATGACTTGGGAATAACCTCGATTATATATCGAGACGAATGGCGGCGTGCAAATACGATCCTTTCGGGTCTCAGTCGAACGAGGGAAACCTTGATAGCGCATCGACGTGACATTGATGATTGAAACAGAGTCATTTCCGAAGCCACTGGTCTTTTACGATGTACCTTTGTATTCAGAGTTGTATATGTGATCCATGTATTTCATGTTCACCAAAACTTCATCCTTCACAAACTCGAGGCCCTTGCTGAGGGTACATCATTCATATTCGGCGGAAGTCGGCAAATATTGCCGATAACTCCGATACTCTTCGCGTGTCCAACTTGTTACCCAAGTCATCCGCGGACGTCGGCTCATTTTGGCTTTTCTCTTGCTGCTAGTGCTCATTAGTGATATACTCTCGTGACAACCGTAGCATCATAGCTGGAAAACAGAGAAATCCCTGGTGAAAAGCGAGTATCCGTTATAAAAGGGTTTTCAAAACCTAGGTCAGTTCGTTCGTCTGAAATGCCCCTCGAATATCATAAACAACACTCGTTCTCATAGAACTCTTCCTCCTACTACGTATCATTTCCAAGGCGTGGCACATCAAAATAGTTGAAACAATTTTATTCGAGAAGAACGCGTCACGGAGTTCTCTGGGAACCGTATACGACAGAAGCGGCAGGGAGGGGGCAGGAATCTAAATCTTTTGTGAGTTGGATGTGTTCATCTTGGTCTGGCCTGCCCTGATCTTCAAATCTGCACGCGTAGACGCGCTTGTTCGATTCTTCTCGTCCTCTTCCAGTGTGGCATGGCCTCATCATCGGTCCTCGTTGGACCTTCTAGCTTTTGGAATGTCCCAGAGCTCGTCACCATGACTCTGAATTACGTTGATAAGAGAACTCTGGCAGTTTGTGCCCGTCTGAACCGCTTGCTATCGGAACACTCTCTCGACCTCCTGTATCGAGAAAACCCTGACTTCTTAAAGGTCGTTCAGATTCTTTGTCCGATGAAGTTGATGCTTGGCGGAAAGACCATGGTAGATACCCTCTTTTCCTTCACGGTATCTCACTAATTGTTGCGCTGCAGGGGTTTTCAGAAACTCTCAAACCTTCTCACTGGGATAGATTCCAGCGTTATAGGTCCAGAATCCGCTCGCTTCGGGTTGAAATTCACCCTTTGACGCTGTCAAGAGAGTCTATCATCAATCTTCTTGCAACCTGTCCGGTGGGAGAACCCATTTTTCCCTCTCTCACTGTATTCCAGTGGGAGCAAATCGATTCGGCGGTCAGCCAGTTGGTCATCTCGCTTTTCCATGAAAAGCTGCAGCATGTTACCCTGTTACCGATCAGCAGCGAAAAATGTGCCAATGATATGTTGGAGCATCTTACACGCAGAGCACCATACCTCCAATCGCTCCGATACTGGAACGGCACACAAGGAGCGCCAACTCCGCAAACCAAAGAGAGTTTTCGCCTGACATGCAAGGCTCTCAAGTCTTTGCAATCGGTAGAGCTATCCGGCGATTTAGTGACACCCGAACTATTGCAAGAGCTGTCCACACACGAACCTTTGACGCGCTTATGGACAACTCTTTACGGACCCAAGGCGCCACCGCGGCCCCTTATGGAGGTGATAAACGGTCCTTTAAACCCCACTTTCCCCAGTCTCTTGGAGGTTTCTGTTGACTGCGCAATTTTATTGGCCTACCCAGGATACTACCTCGGAGGTCCTCAACTAATGGCTTTACATATCGACATCCTCCTCATGGACAACGTGAAGTCACTCACAGTGTTGATACCAACTTCATGCAAAAACTTGAAACATCTTAGCATGTTTTCAATAGTAGACTCTGCTCGGACTCCGTTTTCATGGGGTATGATCAAACCGTTGCTCGGTTTAAAGACGCTCGAGACGTTCGTCATAGACGGTCCGATCCCGCCCTTGCTGAGCAATCTCGACATCGAAAGGCTCGCTGACAGTCTTCCAGCGTTACGTCATCTCGAGATTTGTCCTCGAGCGACTGGACAGCCTCGAAAACCATGTCCAACCCTCGCATGCCTCACATCAATAGCGAGAAGTTGCAGGAACCTGATCTCAGTCGGAGTGTACGTGGATGCATCCTCCTCACCACCTCCGAGTCCTTCTCCTCGACCGGAACACACATTCCCCACAACCTTCCAGACGATGCACGTTTTGTGTAGCAAGATCACTGCCCCCTCCTCCGTTGCCGATTTCTTGGCCTCCATCTTCCCGCCCCATACTACTTTATCGTTCAGTCGATATTCCCCCCACTTGCGGAGTGTTGCTCGGACTATGGACATTCTTTTTCCGCATGTCGATTCCGATGTTGGGCTGGAAATTCACTCAATCAAATATCGGAAGCTGTGGAAGGAAACGAGCGAACTTCTGGACGCTCTCAAGCATACCCGTGAAGCATTGGCATCGCGGCAGGCCGAAGTTGAAGTTCTGAAGAAACGGCTCGCATCTTTGATCCATTAGAGGCGTGAAATCACCGAAAGCGGGTACTTTCGTAATCGCCCGATCGCTGGTTCAAGGTCCATGACATTACATGTAATTTTCATAATTTGTACCATTACCGAAAGAGTGTTCACGCAGCAATATTCTTGGTTATTTCTTGATATATTCCTAACTGTGTAGTCCCAAAGTACGAGCCAGCTGATCAAAGTAGCCATGAAAGCAGACGGATAATGGATTCGAAACAAGTCGAGTCAGGAGGAGAACGACTTCGGCAACTCCCGTCCTCCAACTCCGCCGAAACCGCCTCCGCCCTGACGCGACGGCGACGGCGAGACGAGCCCAACGCCCACGACCCTCAAACCGTCGACACTCAACGGGCGTCGTTTAGCTTCATTGAAGCTTCATCGTCGGGTCGGCCATCGCGCGCGCAGGATGTTCTTCATTGTATGTCCTCGATGAGCTTGGTTTTAATTTTTCGCTGATTGGATGGTTGCTTGGTTGTGTCTTGTTCGTTCATTCTTGGTCTCTGCTCGTCTTCGCTCGTTCTGCGGTTCATTCTATATGTGCCACTCATCTCCTCGTTCGTCACCGGTCGCTGGTCGCGTTCATCAATCTCGTCGGTCCTCAAACCGTCTTTACCACATCCCTCCACCCGGTTCACCCCGCAGAAAGAGCTGACGCACACGATCCTCCTCCACCCCTCCTACTTCGGTCCCCGAATGCAACACTACCTCGAAACCAAACTCTACTCCGACGTCGAAGGCACCTGTTCCGGTCAATTCGGCTACATAATCTCCGTCATCGGTATACTCGATATAGGAAAAGGAACGGTGTTGAGTGGGAGTGGACAGGCGGAGTTCGTTAGTCGGTATAGGGCTATTGTGTTTAAGCCTTTTAAGGGGGAGGTTGTGGATGGGGTTGTTAATAATGTTACTAAAGTCGGTGTTTTTCGTTTTTTTTTTTTTCTTTCTGGAAAAATTTGAGAGAGAGAGGGAGGGGGTGTGGAGGGCTTGTGTGTGTTGGATGGGGCTGATGATTGATTTTAGATGGGCTTCTTCGCGGACGTTGGACCCCTCCAAGTATTCGTCTCACACCAAGTCAGTCTGCCTTCCGTTCGCCTTGCATGATATCTAGCTATAACTCACGGAATTTCTTTCTAAATTTATAGTTGATCCATCCCGACATGCGCTTCGATCCCAATTCGAATCCTCCGTCTTTTGCTTCCGATGAGCAGGTACGCATACCCTCGCCGTGCTCGGTTTTCTTCTTGGAAGGAGGGGGCTGATTGGTGGATAGATAATTGAGAAGAATACGAAAGTGAGGCTGAAGATTGTCGGCACGAGGGTGGATGCTACTGAGATCGTGCGTTTCCTGTTCCTTCATTGTGGCTTTGCGCTGATTGTGTCCGCTCCTCATTATTCTCTATCTTGACTTCCGATTCACGAACTATCTTTTGATTAATATTTTCTGGTCTCCGATCGTGTTCTCTTTGTCTCTCGACTTCTTCGGCTCCCCCCATTGGCTTTTCGCTTTCTTGTTTCCTGATCGCCCTTGATGGGCCCTTTGATCGACTGGGGTTGGTGGGGTTGACAGTTTGCGATCGGAACGATAAAAGAAGATCACTTGGGTGTAATCGACTAGAATTTCACGTTGTTCTCCTGCACGTTCATGCGTGAGTTTTCCGCCCGCCGAGGTCGATATACAGATGCATATGGTAACAGATGCTCCCGTTGGGACTCCTAGAAATCGAATTGATCAACGAGTTACGTACAAGGAGCTGCGGGCTGTCAAAGCATGTGCAAGGGATACCGAAGCATCAGATCCACGATACAATGCATTGTAAATCTTCACGGTTGCTACGTTAACGTTATACAATTTGACAGCTTCAATCGATCGATCAATGCTTATCGTATACTAATCCTAATCCAAGTATCGGCCTATACATCCGAAGGCCGAACTATATAAGCCTCAGCTCAAAAAATAAGCAAAAATAGCAGAGAAAAGGGACGCTTACCAGAGTTCGGCTCAAAGGCAGGGGTTAGCCGAAGATAAGAGCCATCCATCACCCAATCGTTCGCGCCGAGTCGCCTCATTTCGCATCCCCCTATCAGACTCTCTCTTCTCGATATCACGTCTGCTGAGGGCGACGTCGATGCCCTCTACTGACGAGCTCCTACCGACGATGTCAGGCACTAATACGCCCAATGCAGGTGGATCAGGAGCTGGTGGGAGCGCGAGCCATGGGCCTGGAGCTGGAGGAGGAACCGGACAGGGAAGTGGGAGGGCACCCCGACGACGAGCGGATAGGACGGAAGGTCATCTTGCTGGGGGGCCCGATGCTGGACGGACGCTTAGTTGCTCCGAGTGCCGAAGGTGCGTTCTTTGAGTCTTGCTTGGTCTTCGAGGGAGCTGATGGATGTTGTTCTGTTCTGCTTTGCTCGTTGTCGTCGTTGGTGTCGTGAACTTGTCATTTTGAATCACTGCGACCCTACTTGAACATCTATTCGACCCATTATTCCATGTTATCCGATGCTATTCGACTCGATGTCGTCCGCAACTCTATCGACAATCGACTCGACTCGACATGTTCGCGATGATGTAGGCTCAAGCTAAAATGCGACCGCAAATGGCCCTGCCAATCCTGCATAAAACGAGGCTGCGCCTCAATATGTCCCAACGGCTCCTTAACCCCTGGTCAATCCAACCGTTTCATCCTACATGGATCCGAACAACTCCATCGAAAGATCCACGAGATGTCGCAGCGTATATCAGCGCTGGAAGATGCGTTGACGATCCTGCAGACCGAGAAAGATCCAACGAGCCAACATCCGCTTTTGGGAGAAGAGTTGTTGAGGATTAAGCTGCCGCCTGATACGCAGAGTGCGGTAGACGATTACGGGGCCAAGGATAAGAATATCCCTTCTCTCAATTCAACAATCGCGACTACATCGACGGGAGGTGCAGGCGGAAGTGGGGGAGGAGGAGAACCGAAAGATAGTGGAACGTCAGATGCGTCGGATGTCGAGGGGACACTCGCAGGAGAACTCGGAACACTCACACTGGGCTCTGACGGTCGTATGAACTACCTCGGTAAAACGGCCAAGATCGAGTTCATCCTGCATCAACCAGGCGACGACGAAGAAGCAGAAGCAGAAGCAGAACGCTCTCCAACTCGTCAAGGATCGCGCCATCAATCCCCCGAAACGCCCTTCGCAGCTCCATCCCCTCCTTCATCCAAGCCTCCCGATTTACCAGACGACATCATCAAAGTCTCCGAAAGCTTTATATTCTCCGTTCCGAAGGATTCAGAGCTCAAGATCACAGATCTATACGCATACCTCCCACCCATCTCGCGAGCATGGAACCTCTGCGAACTCTACTTCAACCACGCCTCATGGTTCTACTCCCCCATTACAAAGGATGAATTTATCGAAGAGACATTCTCGCCCGTCTATCGACTTACGGGATCGTTATCTACGACGCCTACGCTCGCTAATAGTAGCGAGGAGGGAAGACCAGGTCCTCATGAGCTTGCGTTGTTGTTCCAGGTCTTCGCGATTGGTGCGCTAACGGATTTGGCGCTGCCGCCTTTGAATGGGGAGAGCGATAAATATCAGACGCTCTCGAGGGCTGCGCTGTGTATCGAACCGCCTTGGGATGGATGCACGATTCCGCTTGTACAGACTATTGTGCGTCATCGGTCTTTCGTCCTCTTCGTTCGAGCACTGACTCTGAGTTTAGCATTTAATGCTTTATGCAAAGTACGTCCTTCCCCTCCGCAATTATTTCACGATCGTTCGATATCTGACGATTTGATAGTATCATGTGGGAACAAACGCTAATCCCAGAAGTAGCCTGGGTCCTAATGGGTTCTCTCGCAAAGTTCGCACATAGCGTACGTCCTCCCTCTCTCCTCATAAATATTACGTAATACCTGACAACCTATAAATAGCTTGGCCTGCGTAAGTTACCCCTGACTCCTTATCATCTCCACTCTTATCTTATCTACTTGGCGATTCTGATGCAGATCGAGATCCTGCCAAATGGAATCTGGGTCCGAAAGAGACGCAAAGACGGAGACTCGTGTTTTGGGAATTGTACGCTATGGATTCGTGGCAGGTGCGTCATACACCCATTTCTGGAATTGTTGGAACTGGGCTTATGACGCTGTTTGATTCAGAGTCTGGGCTTTGGGAGACCGCCGAGTTTTAGTGCTAGTCATGTCGATGTGCAGATTCCGGAAGATGATGTGACGGATGCGAAGGGGAATCATATCCATGCTCGAACTTGTACGTCCCCCCTCCTCCCATCTTACTTCATCGCTAACTTTCCAGAAGTTATCTACTACCGAAATTGTTTCGTCCGCGACTGTATCCGCGCCGTCATCGACCACACGTACCAAATCAAGCCCTTCCGCTACGCCTCCGTTCTCGAACTCGATAAGAAAGTCCGCGAATACGATTTCGGGACGTTGTTCAAGGAGAGCGACAATGCCTTGCCGACGATTGGGATATTTATGCAAAAGCACTTGATGAGCTGTACGCGTGAATTCGGTGAGTTATCCTTCTTCCCTAGTTCTACGGATAGTCGATGACGTCACTCCTACCTAGCTCTGCTCTATGTCCATCGATCATTCTTCACCCGCTCACTAACGCAGCATCCCAATGATCCTCTGCAGAGCACGTATGCTCCCTCCGTCCTCGCTACGTTCCGCTGTGCGGTAGCACTGCTCCAAGTCGTCAAGATGCTCTTTACGAAGAATCCGACTTTCATTGGGAGATTCTCGTTGCCTTGGACTTATGTCGTGACTACTGCCGTAAGTCCTTTACGCATCGATGATAACTTGTGATTGATCGCGATGCGCGGAATAGGTCGTTACGGGATCGATCGTTGCGAGAGGTCCGAGGAGCTCCCTTGCGCCTGTTGCGTATCAGCAGTTGAATATGGCTTTGGAACTATTCCAAGCAGCTTCAGTATACAGTCGTCGATCTCTCCACGCCCTCGTACGTCCTTCCTCAAACCAAACTTATATTATACTAACGAAGACGAACGAATGCGCAGCCTATCCTTCACCGATTAAAGCAACGCGCCGATCAAGCTATCAATGCACTCGGTCCCGGACCTTCATCTAATCCTTTCTCTCCTCCGAACCTCAAAGCCGCTTCTTCGTCTTCTGCTGCTTCTCCGGGTGGAAGTGCGAACTCCGAGACGACCGATGGCGACGAATTGGACGCATACGGCGGTAAAGCCCGCGTCGTCCGTCTCGATACTCAGCATCCTCAGTCACCCACATCATCCCTTCGCGGTTCTCAAACGCCAACGAGTACACCAAGTCCTCGAAGTCACGGACACGTCCTCCCTACCAATCCCAATATAACGCACATGCGAGGTCATTCAGCGACGAGGAGTCAATCGCAGCCTCAACCTTTCGGTCACGGTCACTCCGGAGGGAGTGCAAATAATAGTTCGCATACGACTCCTCTTCATTCAGCGCTTAGCACTCCACAACCGCAACTGAGAGAGAACCTCAATAATAATTATCAACTCTATACGCATCAACTATTCAACCCCGGCGGTGCACCGACGACTCAATCTATATCTCCTTCGAACTCGATGCATGAACTCGAGTTACCTTCGTCCTCCGCTGTCAGCGAAGGAATTATGGGCGTTGGAGGTGGGACTGGGTCGATGGCGTTGGGTGCGGGAGGAGTAGGTGATCATGACGAACATGATTTTTCGTGGATGGACGGATTCGGCGTCGGCGCTCCAATGGATCAATTCCCACTCGTCCCACCCGAAGTTGGCGGGAACATCCTCCGCGCACACGACGCGCATCACCTAAACCAGAATAATCTCAATTTCGACCTATCATCCATCCAAAGTCTCCGTTCTCACGATCCATCTGAAGAGATCGTTCTTCCATCATTACCTCTCCTGGGAGGGAACACGATTACACCTTCCGGGATGTTAAGAGGCGGAGGATCGCCTGGGAGGAGTGGATTAGGGTCTCCGCTTGGATTTGGGAGTGCGTATTTGTCTTCGGGGACGACGGGAGGTGCGGGAGGAGGAAGTCCGGGGAGTCCGGATGTCATTATGGGCGGTGTTGGGATTGGAGATGATGTTTCGTCGTGGCTTTCTGGGCCGGGCGGTGGAGGTGTCGCTGGGGAATATGGAGGAGTTGGAGGAGGGAGTGGAGTGGTGGATAATGATCAATGGCAGCTGTGGTTGCAGGAGTTGCAGAGAAATAATAATGGGATGTCGCCCGGGTATCAATGATTCGTCGAGTCGCGCCGCTGAGGACGGATGATGCGAGGGGGCGGTGATTTAAGGTTGGATTTTTCTTTTAATTTCGTGCTTTGGCTTTGTTATATGCTTTCTTCTCGTTCAGTTCTCGTTCTCGTTCGGCTGCGTCCCCTACTCGATTCTGCTGTTGCCGTATATACCTCGGATCTGGATTGTAGGCTCGGTGGATATCTAACTAAAATTATTAGGGATCTTCCTCTCAACCACTGGAAAAATTTATGTTCTAATAGAACATCCAGAAGCCGTTTTTGCATCCGAGCTCAACTGCGAAGTCGGTTAACCCCGACCCGCAAATTGAGTTCCCGTCTCGTTTCAGCGCTCTTTTCCCAGTCAGAGAAGGTCCGTAGATCCAATCTCAGAAACCTACCGATCTGTCGGTTCAAACTCGGCATCTTCACCGCCGCCAAACATTAAACCAGTCCACGAAACGGGATTTTTTGCATTAGATAAGCAACCGCAACATGCTTTTGCCTCGTTTCACGGCTTGGCTGCGGTACATCATGCAAGGGTGCGGGCAACACAACTCTCATTCATCTCCATTTGCCAATTATACCCTCGCCTTCGCCGAGAAAAGCTATGTAACAATGTGGCTTCCACGTGCAATCGCGTACCAGTATAGAGGCACATACCCCGCCTGTTCCTCGTTCAGTTCAAGATCTATCGTTCTCTCTACCCTCAGCGTCCCTCACGGTCAAAAATCCAAACTCCCTAGTCTACCAATAATCGAGTACATGGGATGACGCTCACAGTGACTCAAGCTCGTCTTCATCTATACACCATCGTGTGTCTGTTCTCATTCGTCCTCATGGGTCTTTCGGCTGGACGACTGCAATACACTACCCATTTACCCCGAGGCGATCCACTAAACCAAGGACGCGATTTCTTCGATACAAGCGTTCTGATCCTGTTGATCACTTCGACGCTGCTTATCGTTTTCTCTTTGTTTTTGTGAGTTGTTTATATTTTATTCATGAAGAGATGGAGGGGACTGACGTAATTCCCTGGGAAGCCGATGGATGATTAGTAGGAGAGTTGAATCGGGGTTTATGAGCAGACTATGGTTCGAGTTAGTCGTGCTGTGGACTTTATGGGCAGCATTATTAGTCGGGTCAGCGATGGCAACCGTACGTCCCCACTCCCGCCCGTCACTCCCATCACTCAACGATCGCACAATCCCGCAGTCGGTATGGCCCGACCTATCCTTCTGCTCCCAATTCAACGCATGTCGCGTCCTTCAGACATTAGTCGCGTTCTGCTGGTTAACCTGGCTCCCATTATTACCCCTCATCGCAATATCGATGCATTACGGGATTGTAAATCGAGCATGGGGGTGGTTCATGCATGGCTGGAGTCCTTGGCATGATAATTCCGCAATGCGGGGGAGTATGATGCCTCGAATAAGCGTTATGACGCAAAATACCACAGCATGAGCATCGTTTGACTCTGCGTTTCTTCACTGAAAGTGTGAAAGAAGTGGGGCGATAATGATGTATCCACTAGTCCTGACGTTGCGATGTAATTCGGACAAGTAGTACAGAACAAGAATAGATGCCGGACATCGTATTCTTGGGAAATAACTTTCAGAGACCAAGAGGAATGTGTGGAAAGAGTCTCACCGGCATTGTTCGTTGAATACGCCAAGCTACATCGGCCATTGATGTGTTAATGATGGAGGTACATCTTCCCAGCTGCCGTCTGTCTCGATGGAGTTGGTCGCGTGACCATCTTGAGGTATATTTACGCATCGGGGGGCGCCGTTGGTCGGGATCCTGTCCGGGATGAATTTGAGGCTGCGCGGTGAGAAGGAGCGTCGGTTTACGTCTGAGACTGTACTGCCCTTAGCATGTTGGAGACCGCCGTATTTGAGCGCCGGCGGAGGGAAGGCGGAATAAGCTTAATCAACTGGAAGGTCCATATGCGGAATAAGGCTCAGGAATAGAATCTGCTCGCGTGCAAGCTCGCGTGACTTAAAAATGGCTCTTGAATGGACGAAAACTAAGTCTCGGAGTCATCGAGGTATGCGGAAAAATCAAAGTTTAGCGATCGTTGCAACGGCCAACGAGAGATTGAGCGAGGCGAAGATGCGTTCCCAGTGCTCCATCAGAATGGAAGACACGCCACAAGAGTTTTCGTTAGGTGGGATATTGAAGGAACATCATAGAATGCCATCGAATTGCTCAAAGAATCGCGCTATTGGAGCATACTATGCGACCATCATGGCTATACGTCGACCCCAGAAGAGGAAAATTGAGCCGCCTTGAGGCGAAAGAATGGTTGAGCACAGAAAGTTCAGACACCATTGGTTGTCTAGGCGGATAGCCTGGAGCGTATGATGAGCACAATAATAGACCGCCATTGCAGAACCTGAATCGCCGGAGACAGAGACAGAGTATTGGTTCAGAAGACAGGCACGGGAAATAATCAAGAGAAAGCTGGTATTCGTTTCACAATCGATAGCGCCCATCTCGAAGTGGAAAGAAAGGTCGGTACCGAGAGGACAGTTGCCAAAGTCTTCCAGATCGATTTCAAGACAGGTACCGGTATAGAGCCTTGTATGGTTTACTATTCATCAAAATGGTAACGAAATTAGGGGATTCCGGCGGCGCTACATGGTTGTGCGAGGATGCAGTCGGTAAGCGCCGGTTTTTACTAGAACACGTATTCAGACTCCGACAACCTCGCAGGAGAAGCCCTCCACGCTCGCACAACGTTCTGCGCCTCAATGTTAAACATTTCTTGGATACCGGACAACCAGGACGATATTCACATTACGCCCGACTTGGGAAAGGCTTAGCATAACCCGAGGGGTCGCGCATCCACCTCCTGCCTGCGGATCCTGTGAAGACAAACCCGCCTGTGGGAATCCCTTCATTGGGATCGTACTCTGTACTGTTCAACTTCAATTCAATCTCAAGTCTGGCTATACTCCCCATCTGAACAAGCGACTCCATTTGCGGTCCCCGCCAAGCTTCTCTCATCGTTGTCTGCCCATGTCAAAATATATCTCAGAAGGGCAATATTTCCTTGGTGAACGTCGATATTTCGTCCTATGGCAGAATATCTTGGTTCGGTCTTGGCTGGCATCGATGAGAATCGTCTTACTCCTCCCTTATTTTCTTCTTCGGTTCTTCGTTCGACGAAAGGCGTATTTATAGACTGTCAATCTTCGTTGAAGCTTAACCGAGTTCACCGCATCCTCTGCTAAAACACCTACTAGCAACATTCTCGATCAACAATGAAGTTCAACAGACAGTTCTCTCTTCTGGTCATCGCGGCCGTCATGAGCTGCGCTCAAGCGACACCCGTAAGCACTTCTTCGTCATTACCTTGATTTATTCCTGATAGTAATCGAAAATATTATTAGGTACCAGCTGCGGCTGCAGAAGCTCTTGCTTCAGTAAGTATTCTTCGATCTCTGACTTACCCGATGCTCATCGTCCTTAGGCTGAGATACCGCATGGCAAACTAGCTCGTGAAGCTATCGAAGTTCGAGGAAGAAGCTTGAACGCTCGAAAGGTACGCTCATTCTCTCCGCTACTGAGCACTTCTCTAACACTCCTCTATCGAAGGCTGAACCCGAAGCTCGACATGGCGACTCGCATGGCAGACACAACTCTCACGGCAGACGAGATGCTCGCCATGGAGACTCACATGGCCGAGGCCACTCTCACGGACGTCGATCCCCCGTAGCTCGCCATGGCGACTCTCATGGTCGCGGTCACTCTCACGGACGTCGTTCGCCTCGACACGGCGACTCCCATGGCAGAGGTCATTCTCATGATCGTCGCTCTGCGAGACATGGAGACTCTCATGGCCGCGGTCACTCTCACGACAGGCGCAGCGCAAGACACGGCGATTCTCATGGACGTGGTCATTCTCATGATCGTCGTTCAGCTCGTCATGGTGATAGCCATGGTCGTGGTCATTCGCACGATCGTCGCGCTGCTCGTCATGGTGACTCTCATGGACGAGGACACTCCCATGACAGGCGCAGTGCCCGTCACGGAGATTCCCATGGTCGAGGCCACTCTCATGGCCGACGCAGTGCACGTCATGGAGACTCTCATGGTCGAGGACACTCCCATAGCCGTCGCTCAGCCCGACACGGAGATTCGCATGGAAGAGGTCGATCTCACGACCGTCGCTCTGTCGTCGAACGTTCCCCTCGTCACGGAGACTCGCATGGACGTGGTCACTCTCATGACCGTCGTTCTGCAAGACATGGGGACTCGCATGGACGTGGTCATTCGCATGATAGGCGGTCTGCAAGACATGGCGATTCGCACGGAAGAGGACATTCTCATGGAAGGCGTAATGCTCGTCATGGCGATTCGCATGGAAGGGGGCATTCTCATGGACGTCGGGGTATTGCGGATATCGACTGATGTCCAAAATGAATCGAGTAAGTCGTTTGCTTTCTTCACTTTATTCGTCGACCTCAATTCTGACCGGAAGAACAGAAAATGTCGGCTGCCGATGTTTCACAATGTAAACTAATGGATTCAATGAAAGTAGTACCAATGTCCATACTCGACTCATAGCTTCTGTCTATCGCTCCGTGGTTTGGCGAAAATTAATACTCTACGAGGTTGACGTCATGATCGGCTCGGCTTCTTTTGAGGATGTGCGCTAAATTTTCAAGGCAGCCCATGCAGGCTATAGAGCATTGGAATCGATATGACCAAACGACTTCGATTCCACCATTCTCCTACGTTTTTCCTTATAATTATTGATTTGACCGCATCGGTCCAACTTTCAAACTCCGACACATCCCCTCGAAACTTTATTTCTTATCGTTCAGAGGTGTTGCTCGTGCCATTAATTCTCTCCCTGCTTATCAGCTCCTTTTTGGGATGAATATATACTTTATCACGAAATATGTGCACGTGTCATCGCGGACTTTCGCATAGGAAATTACAGGCACCCCAAATCCACAATTTTTGCTCTCCTCTCGCCGAATCATAAACGTATCGCTATCCTACCAATCAGACTCTATCGATTCTCGGTTCTTATCTTTCATCGCTCCTTATCTCAATATTTAGGGTTGATGAGCATGTGATGGCTTTTTGAGATAGAAAAGGGATGCCTGTAACTTACTCTAGCTGGTGGATGCCCCGCGTCTCCCTCACAATTCCTCCAAGGTATGATTATGGCTTCCGCGAGCTCTGAAAGCCCATCTTATTCTATCCATTTCATTTGCAGATCCAGTCACCCATACCCGACATCCCTCGCGCTGCCGCAGTCAACACGGTCCTGCTACACGGATCAGGTCTAGCAAATTATAATTAGTAGCAATACTCAAAACCTCTTTTATAGGTGAGTTATTCAACTTCTACCAATGCGAGAACTCCTTGATAATCAGTGGTATGTGAGCAGACCAGGTCGCCTCCCAATAGCTCGATCATCCCAATTCTGCCATGGACTCGATAACAACACCCAACTTTGCGAAATCCCAGAGCTTTTGGCAGATCTCGGAAGTGGTCCGCATGACTCTGGAACACGCTGATGAACCAACTCTCGCATCTTGCGCTCGCGTTGACAAAACGCTATCGAAACATGCCCTCGACCTCCTGTATCACGAGTGCTTCGATTTCATACAAGTCCTCACACTTCTCTGTCCGGTTGAGCTCAGACAAGATGGAATTACACTGGTAATTACCTTCCGTTCTTACCATATGCCCTGCTAATACTCGTATGGTTGCTACAGGACTTCGTTGAGGCTCTCGAACCCTCACATTGGGCAAAATTCGAGCGCTACAGGTCCAGAATCCGATCGTTGATTGTCGATATCCGTCCGCGGGCATTATCGCCTGGATCTATGGCTGAACTTTTGGCCACAGCGCCAGAAGGACAAGCAATCTTCCCCTCTCTTACGTCCTTGCAATGGAACGAAATGGAATATGACGACACACAGTTGGTCATCTCACTGTTTCACGAGAAAATCAAACATGCTCATCTTACGGTGACGGGTCATGCTGCACCCAATTGGCTTGTCTTGGAACGTCTCATCAGTCAATCACCACACCTTAAAACTCTTCACTACTGGAATCTGGAGGAGGAGGAGTCGAGTCCCAAACCAAATGAAAGCATTCTACAGGCGTTCGAATCCCTCAGATTCTTGTGGGCGGCGCTACTCTCTCCGAAGCTTGTGACCCCCGAAATGATGAAAGTACTGTCTCGCAAGCCAGATTTGAAAGTACTGTGGACATCTTTCCTCGGGCCCGACCAATCGCAACATCTTCTTCCCAAACCACCGACCATCACTTCATCTGGGGCTTTTTCGTCCCTCGCCGACCTTTCTATCGACAGCGCTCTGTTGTTGGAAACTCCGGATATACTTAATGCGGGCCCTCAACTGACATCTTTGCACATCGAACTGCTTGGCATGGATAGGACGCATAGCCTACTATCCTTGGTCTCAGAACGCTGTACAAACTTGCGGTCTCTGAGCGTGATATTTGAAAAAGATCACGAACCTCCAACTGCCTTTTCGATGGATATGATCGAACCAATCCTTGTTTTGAAGGCATTGGAGACCCTCGTCATCGAAAGCTCGACTCCGCCTGTGTTAAGCGATCTGGACATCGAAAAGATCACCATCAGCTTTCCAGAGATTCGTCACATCGAAATATGCCCTCGCGCAATTGGACTAATGCACGGGCCCTGCCCCACTATCGCGTGCCTAGCCTTGCTGGCGAGAAATTGTCACAAGCTGATTTCCTTCGGTATATATTTGGATGCCGTCTCGATTTCACACCACACTCCCCTAATACAAGATCAGTACACATTCCCCCCAAGCTTCCGGACGATGCATGTGCTCTGCAGCAGAATAGCTGATCCATGTGCGGTGGCCGATTACTTAGCCTCCAGATTCCCGGCAAACGCTAAAGTAACCCTCAGCCGATATTCTGAGCAGTTGCGCAGTGTCTCTCATCCCATTGACACTCTTTACGCTCCTGTTGAATCCGACAAAGGGATGGATCACTCCTCCATACATTTTCGGAACATGTGGCAAGACACAAGAAGGATTCTTGCCTCTATGAGATGTACTCGCGAAGTGCTGGCATCTCAACGGATGGAAAATGAGGAGCTGAGGAAGCGATTTGGTCCAGTTGATCACTAGAGGTGCGTGATTGATGATATTCTAGTAGTGGCCCATCAAAAATACTCATGCATTGTGTCTCGTTGTAGAAACCAGATCAAGGACTCTCGAAACACCATCTCAAATGCCGCCGAGCTTTGGGAATTCTTGGAACGTCTCCCATGAGTAGTGCAGGCTTGTAAGTATTTCATATCTTGCTTGGTAAGGAATGCTTCGGGGAGACTTCGCGAAACACGGGTGGCTTATTTATTCAATATTTCCTTCGTTGTTTGATCTCAACGGCATGATTCTCAGTGCTGCTATGTATACTTCGAACTACTTTAGACATTCTTTTGAGCGACAGGATATGACTGGAACTTGATAGACAATCGTGAAGAGCTTATGTGATCACCCGGGGTTATCGCTGCTAACGAGCCTTATATTGATAGAATCCAATTCACCTAAAAACACATCACGCTGTACAAGGGATAAGTTCAAAATAATGAATAATGAAGATGGTCATGTAAGTCCAAGAGTGTCGCACGGCCTACGATGACCTTGCGTTGACCCACTGCTATCATGACGGTGATTAATGCAATTACAAGACGCACGCTCAATCCTGTAAATCCTAATCCTCCCAGCCCCAGTTGCCGTCTTCGCTGGAATCGGTGACGTCACCCTCCTCGGCCTGGTAAGTTGACACTGAGCGTGACACTTTTCGGAGAGTACTCTTTCTCGACTGAGCTAATTTTGAATCCACCCGAGCTTCTTGCTTCGGATCAAGAGTCAAATTCAATTCCTCAAGATCAATGGCCCATCCCTTCCTGTTCATCAGCATTGTATTCAGGTGATCATGGTCAAATCGTGAGCCCCGTAGGTCGATTGATCGGAGTTTGGGGAAAGGATAGTGACCGGATGCTGGATTATTGCTCGATTGAAGTGCTTCAAGGACGTGGTCGACGCTATAGCCTTGAACGCAGAGGTTTTCAACATCCCGAAAGGCGTGAGCGAGCTGTCGTAGGAGTAAGACGTTCGGAACACGTCTCGAGTGAATGGCGACGTTCAAGAGGCCATCGAAAGACATGGAAGATAAGGCTAGGAGGAGATCATCGAATTGACTATAACAGAGCTCAGCCCGTGCGGCGGGAGAGCGCATACGCATATTCGGCACTTCGTCGAAATAAATTCGATATCTTGGAGAATTCGGTGCCTGGAATATGAGAGCGAACGGAGGGGTTACGGTGAGCTTGTGCCCGATGATCTCGAGGGCAAGAGTGTGGGCTGAACGAAGGATCTTCAGAAGGAAATCTGGAAGTGACTTCCATATCGAGACATTCTCTTGTCTCACAATTGAAAGAGCAATTGTCGACGAGGTTGGGGAGCGGATAGTCTGGACTAACTGATCTGCAAATTTTCTCCCACACCATTCCAAAGCGAAAACTCGCAAGTTAGGCAAAGTCGCCGGCGAACGGGGGGATTTGATTTCGGCGACTTCAGAATCGTCATCGTCTCCTGAGTAGTTCCAGCCTTTATGATAGAGGACAATGTTCTCCAAGCGTCGAGCTGCGCCTAGAAACTCTATGATTTCGGAAAGTTTGAGATCACTAGTCTCGGCAACAACACGTTTTAAAGTATGCCAGTTGAACCTGAATGATTTGAGAGATACGTCAAGTGTTCGGATGACGGAAATTTCTGGGAACTCAATCGAGATATCTGGCTGTAAGGTACCCCTGAACAGAAGATGGAGATACCACAACTTCGAGGCCGCCGCCTTTTGGTTCAACAGCCGCGAGACGAAAGATGTCAAAGCAGTCGGTGGAGGTAGAAGACCGCTACCCTATGTGACGCTCATCCTCTCTACCGTGCTCATCGAAGCTACTAATGTTTCTTGGAATTCCTGGAAGTAGTTCGACTGCCAGGCACTTTCATTGATTGCGATTGAAAGTGGCATCTGTCGACGCAGCGCCATGTACATCAAAATGGTGTCCCTGGGCCACGCGAAATGAATTTGAGACCAAATGGCAGGATAGCCGAATGCCACTTGTCTCCACTTCTTGCATCTAAGTCCAAGATCAGATAATATGTTCCAAACGTTCACCCCTTAGTAGGAAAAGAATGGACATACACGGACGAGACGACGATCGCCTCTAACGGAAGGCGGTTGTTATAGATAGCGGTGTATGGATCAAGCGACTGGAGATTTTCAGTGAACACGTATTGCCACATTATCATCCGAAGAACGTCTTCGGACAATCGTTCGTTCACATCATAAGGTTTCGAGTCCATATCGATGATTTGGGTGAGTAGGGGTGCGGTAAACTTGGTGGCAAGGATGATAGACAGAGCGGTATGATTTCTTGCAATGTGGCAAGAAATTGAGGATTGACAAACGTGAAGGTTCGCGTTTCGACGCGTTCAGTCGGAGACTCAATTTCAGAAATCGGACAAGGGCGTGCTTCGGCTGACTCTCTCTTACATTCTCTTGTGTTCTGGATTGACGGTTCGCAGAGTTTAATGTCGCCTGGACTGTTCACCTTGCTATGAACTCACTCAAAGTCCAATTCTCATCAGAATATTCAGTGCATTTATTGTTAGTCGACGCAACATTCGGATTTAGTATTCGTGCTCCTTCTAGTCATTCCCCTAATTCTTCGTGAGTATCAGCGAGCTGCAAACCGTATGAACTGATGGTGCATCTGCATTTTGAAAGCGGTATCAATTCAAATGAAGAGATCCTGCCGATCCCCTCCCTTCAGTTCAACAAAAGCTGCCTCACCGATCGCCCTCAACACGCAGACAAATCGCCCACCCCGAAAAACGTGAACCATATGGGCGCGAGGATGCAGAGTCGGCTTGAATCGCCGTATGCACAGGACCATGCATTCGTCGCAAGGAGTTACCATTGTGGCCTCATGACGAACTACGCTGTCAATAGGAAGCCGGAAGCGATCCATAACACACTATGCAAGAATAGTTAGAGCACCGAACAAGAGCGTATCGTAGACACACCCGCTTCCAATGACTCAGATAAGAGTCCATTTGACTCCCAGCGCAGCGATGATTATATTAGTGCGAGAATCCCCGACTTGGCCGAGTGTGAGTTTGATACCTCCGCTTCTTCCCGAGATGCCGAGTCTCGTTATATCGTATATGGGGTTTCGAATTTCGAGGTAGAGTAGGTTTGTCGGATATATACGTAACTGCAGTGCGTGATGGTTAAGATTTCGAGATGAGGTATTGAATAAGGCATAGCGTTACCTGGGGTCTACCATCTCATCTTCTTCTTGATCTTCCACTAGTACCTGATGGGATGATGGGATTGATGATCTCTTGCTATCCTCGAACGCCGATGGTACCTGATGATGCCGGAGACTGTCCTTCTATCTTCAGAAAGGCAGAACCCTCCGCGGGGCCGTCTGTCGGGATGAAGTCTCCCGAAGCTGCCAGGCCGGAGAAGTCGAGTTATGCATTGCTTTCGGTCGCATCGATGTCCGGGTGGTTGATTTATTTGGCAGCAATAGCACCGAGATCGCGGGGGCTTCTCCTTTGACATCTTCAGCAGTGTTCGTGCAATGACGATCCGGAATCATCTCGGCGTACCCCAACCACAGCTCGATAAAGCGCCGCCGGTCCTCGTTCAAATACCAAGTGCGTCCAACCAGTAGTGGAAACGGTGAGACCAATGGAGTTGAGACGAGAAATCAAAGACCGATGAAGCCTGTGTGAGAGCTGTGTTGTCAAGAATATATAAGCAGAATAGGGGCAATTAGGCCCCAGCTGGGAATACAACGACGTCGTTACATTCGCCATGACCTTTCAGGATGAAGAGATGAACGGAAGCTGAATCTGACGAGGTCAGGGATGGATAGAAGACCAGAAGTCTTCGAATACGCTCGTTCGGTCTGATGAAGCCGCTGAGGTTGACAGAACCAGGTATTAGTGCTAGGATCCGTTGCCTTCGTCTTCAACCCCAGGAGTGCCTGCTTCGACGGAATACAGGGATAAACGGAACACCAGAAATATATGACGAAGGAGTTACCCATGTGACGCATCGAAAAACAGCGAGAAAAAACGGAGTGCACGGTTCCGGAAGCTACGAGCGTGGCCGAAGGGGCGCGAGCTGAAACCAGGTGAGACCGAGACTCTTGGGGCTATAAATCGTCTCAAACAGCTCCTATATTGTAGCCCTACCCCTTACACATCTCCAATCCAAAATGGTGTCGGACGAAGAGGACGAAGGAGCTAAGGCCCGGCGCCAGCACAGCCCCACTCAAGAAATAGCCATATGAGAAAGGAAGGAAATAATGTACCGATCGTCCCACGCCACATACCCTGACTTCTTTTCTTCGGCTAAATTAGGGGAATTGCGCTGATTGGTTGCCCCGATAGGATTTACCTAATAGAAATGGGAAATGGAAGAGCCGAAGAGGCTCGAAGCCGAAGCCGACTTCTTCGGGAACAGTAAGTCGGCGCCAAGTTCGTGGGCCGATCATCGCCTCCCGATTTGGCATGTCGAGCTAGTGCGTTGGGGGAGAGCGTTATCAATAGCTAGGCGCTGTAGGGCATGTCGACTGCATGATGCTTGAATATAGCTCGGTTTGAGATAGATTGTCCTCTGCTGTCACTTGTAGCCAGAAAATGGGCAAGCTTTCAGGAACGCGGGTTTCCCACATGGCTGCGATCAAATTTTAGTAAATTGCCTTATTGATATTCCTTTTGCCCTGAAAACGGCATTCAGAATAATCTCCATGGAACAAGCTTCCAGGGGCACCCTCGTTCCGAACGGTCGTGCTCAATGCGATGAGCCATATTGCAACACATGGGATCAGCATGGATGGAGAGTTTCGCAGGGACTGCGGATCGAAGGGGCCGACTGGGTAAGGGCCTGGCCAGAATCCGACAGATCGTGTATGCAAGGTCACGTCGCTGTTTTATGGGGTCGGGATGAACCGATTATGAGGCCAGGACTTGTTTAACTACTGAATATCTGCGATAATATACGGTGTTCAGCCAGGTAGTCTGATGTACCTCAAATCACTCACACGTCCTGACAAAGGAAGCTTATTGAGCGAGCGAGCGATCGCGCCTCGCTTTAGCGGCCAATCTTCGCAATCGTCCAGCTATCAGGCCAAGACTCATGCCGGTTCACTCTAGCCAAGGTTCCGTTCGTTCGATGGACGTGAGATTGCTGTAGGGTCTTCGTACTTATAGTCAGTTCTGTAAAATCTGAAATGGTTTGGTGTCGGAGTGAGTCCGAAGAGGAGCACGTTGTCGCCTGATAATCAGTGGAGATTGATGGGCAACTCCTAGAACAATGGGCCGGCTTCTTTCTCCGTGAGCCGCCGTTGCCTTGCCGAACCATCGACGAGTTACCACCGCAATAAGGCTGAATAAAAGGTTAGACTCCCGAAAAGCTCGTCATACGGATTCAAAGTCGCAGAGGACAGCAGGGAAGGAAAAATAAAAATTCGGGAATACTCCTGACGGATGGAAATAAGTGTGGCCCTGTTTGGCATTGAGGAACCGAACCCTGATCGGAGTTCGGGACAAGTGATCTAAGATCCAACGGTGTTCTACTTTCGCTTGATCCAGATGCCACCGCTTCCTCCCAACCACCACCTCGCACGGCCCAGTATGTCTGACCTCCTGCTCACTCTGATCAACGAGCCATCGGTGGGCTATATCGATAAGCTGAAATACACCGTCTTCTGTTCCGTCTGCAAACATCATGTATCCTTGTCGCCCCCTTCACACGATGACAGGCAGAGTCAGCGCTGGATTACGGAATGGACGGCCCATCTCAGGAACCCATCTCACTTGTAAGTCTTGCCATTCTACATGTCCACAGTCGTCGTCAGAGCCTTTTTCTGGCCTGATGGTGGTCAATTTTGCCCCAAATTTTCCATAAGAATGGATGACGAAGTCGCTCCGCAGATCGAAGGCTCCACGGTCTTCAAACCAAAATAACATCCGCACTGTCGAACGGTCGGTGCCAACTCAACCGCTCATCAACACACGAGCATTGCAACAATCGCACTACTCGTCGTATGACTATGAGCCGCGACGTCACGGTCCCGCACCGTTCCGAACACAGCAGCCTTACCCACAACAGCCATTTCCTCATACTCCGCCAGTCTCCGCCTCCTACCCACATCCTCCTCCCGTCCACGTTGACAATGCACGTTTTCATCGTGAAGAATCAATGACAAGGCCATATCCTCACTATAGTCGACCCTCATCGTCCGTGTCTTCTTCTGTCCGATGTCCATGCTCATACTCTCTGCTTGGTCCTGAAATGCCTTGCACCGAATGTTTGAAACATTCATCTGCGCATGCACCTTATTCCGTCGCCAGCCGAAGAGCGGGTGCAGATAGGTTCCCGGAGAAGCGTGAATCAATTAATATTAGACCAAGTGGAGTCATGCGCTCTAGAATGGAATCAGTGAGTGAATTTCTTGACATCTTCTTTCGAACGAAGCTACCATGTAGTCGAGTTACTCAACTGTCCAAACTGACGCTTATTCTTCTTATTTCCAGAGCGACCGATCTCATTTGGAAGATCGTTATTCGAATGACGCCAGACAGCTCTCATCAACTCAGTCGCTGACACCGCGGCGATACGAGCCTAGTACAGGACCATTAAGGTCATCCCATCATAAGCGCCCATCTCGGATCACCTCCGCTCAACCAATTACAAGCCGCACCGCAATGCCGACACACTCGCCAATTGCTCCCGCCGCGCTGTCTCCAACACAAGATCGTCAATCTCAACGCGCGAAAATGTCCATCTCAAACATGTTATCTACCCAAGAATCGACACCGTCGAGTTCTAGACCTAATCACGGGATCACGGATAGCCAAGGAAATGTGCTCTTAGCCTCCCCTTACGGAAGTCCGCAGGTTGCTCAAGATGACGCTGAACCTCGCTCTGCGGACGTAGTCAGCGCAGCCGAGAGCTCCTCCAGCGGCGATTCACCCGTTCTGCCGCTTACCCCTATTCATTCGGGCGCCACTTCTTCCCGCAGGGGTGATAAGCGTAAGGCGTCGTCTCTCACCGAAGAGGTAGAGATTCGACATGATCGTACCCACACGACGCCGAGACAGATACATGCTTGGGCTCGAGGCGATGACGAAGATAGCGGTCGTGGCACAGAGGCTCGAAGCACTGCCTTCCATCGAACGATCAGCCTCGGCGAACCTGACGACATTCAGATGAATGATGTGATTGTGGAACGCCGACCACAGCATGACTCAGGACGCAGGCGGACGTTAGAAACTCCTCGACCTCACCCGCGTTCCCTCACACCTTCAGGGCAAGCGCAAGCGAGTGGCTCAAAACTCGCCCCCGAATCTTCGGCCACAAGCCGAATCTATGATTCTCCTTTACCTGAATCGCTCCCAGAGCCTCCGATCCAGCCTCACTCACAAAGATCGACATCGCCTCCATTCAGACTTCGTCCAGCAGACTTCCAATCTCCCAACTTCATTCCCTACACCTCGAACCCCAAGTTCGTCTTCGTTTGCGGTAAAGAACCATGGAGACCTAGCCGGTTCGCTCCTGTGAGCCGTATGAAGGACATTCCTCTGCCATTCGACAAATTAAAGTCGTACAAAACCGTGGTCGAAACACCGCCAACTGGAGCGTGTCATATGTCCCCAAGCGAAGTTGATGAGAGTGATGCCATGATTGTGGACGGGTCGTGACAGGTTTCACGTCTTCCTCCGTGCACAAGCCAAGTGCACAATATGATTTCATTTTAGGTTCTCTTTCTTGGATGATTAATTAAGAATGAGCAGGCTTGTTATCATGTTTCTGTCGTTCCCCATGTAGTATTACGTCCTGACTCGATCCCTTCCATTTTCGTATCTGAAGTACAAGCTTGAATTGTCTGCTAGACAGGTATTAATTCTGATCCAGGTATAATAAAGATCGTGTGACTTTCAGCGCGGTAGCTATCAATCTGAGGATGACGCACGTGTGCGGGAAGAACCTCGGCGATCGACGAGAAAATCGTCGACGTGGGGCGTGTGCGTCTGTTCCTGTGAGCCTCACGATCTAGGGGCGATAGGGAAATCGAAGAACCTGACTTGCGGGAGTGCAGGTGTGCTCATCGGACATCTTGAATGGCTCGATGTCGTTAATGAAGATGGCAGGGAGACCGTTCTAGACAGCGTTTGGACCTCTTCTGACATTATCGGCGTCGCTATAAAGAATTAGCCGGCATATATTCCGTATGGCGCAAGGCAGTGCGTTTCGGTTGCGTTTCCAGGCAGTGAGACGAGGTGACGTATCCATGATTCTAGTTTACATCTCACCTTTTGATGCATCTCATCGTCCTGATTATTTCAACGAAATCCGAAGGGTCACTCGTTTTGAAATCACGAAAATGCTTTGTGACTGATAGCGAGCATGATTGCTTCCTCGAATACATATGTAGGCTTAGAAGAAGACCACCTGCTACGGGTCAGATAGGGACAAGAGAAGACCATCTCCATGCCGCTGTGTAGGTTTTTCATTTAATTGTGTCATTTTATTAATTAAATATGCGAAAACGTTTCCAAAGGCAGGGTGAGGGGTGACGGACACAACGCCGCTGAGTATGAGATTTTCTGAGCGGAAGAAATATTAGCTCCCGAGGCTAGCGTTATCATGGGGAGGATTCGTGAATAGTCTGGTAGAGCGAACTGTCTGTGAATGCAAACCCTGAGTCTAACTCAGGCTCCTTGGATTGGATGAATACAGATTAGTACATTGGAGCTCCCGAATCCTGATTTACACCGGAGAACGTTTCGTTCGACGTTCTCGGGTTGCTGCTGCCCCAAAACGCTGTGAGAGATTTGACTTGGCCGGCGGAAATACGAGGCACCTCCAGCTCAGTCGGAGCTCGACGAAGAGAGTTGCGGCAGTCTCCGGATACAATCAATGATGATGCATTGATCATGTACCTCTCGCTCTTCTATCCTTGATATTGGGGCTCAGACAGAGCGCTCGCCCATTTCAGAAGCCTTACAAAATTCTTAAAATCGAGGTGTATATGGGGTTTTGTGAGCATAACATACTTGTCCAGTCATTCCACGAAAGGATGGAAAGAATTCGACTCGCTTGAGAAATAGAGCACCAAGTTTGTGGTAGGCTCCCTTCCGTCCTTAATTTTATGCCGAGAGTCTCACGAGAGCTCGCTTCCCGGATGGGCGTGGTAAGCGCACACACTGCTACCGAGATGTGGAGTGTTTTTATTTGTCACAGGGTGAATTTGCTGTAGCAGGATGAAAGCATGGAGAAGTCACCGTTCCACCGCTTCTAAGATGGACTAGCGGACGCCGCCGGTTCAGGAGGGACAGTCTGGATCAGCAATCCCAAGATTTAAGACAATCTTGTCACCCAAAAACCCTGTGTGGGCGGCCGAAAATGTTGCACGTCGTGGGCAAGCAAACCGGGGTCCCTTTAGTCCGCCGGCGAAGAGCTCGGCGAAGCAGATGTCGGAACAAGCACGTGGCGGCGAGGATCGGCGTCGGCAAATGTTTGATTAGCCGAGCCGAGAGATTGGTTTTCGGCTTCTCGGCGCGACACCCTTATCGTTGCATCATCATCGTCTCGCATGCAGTGCTCAGGCTTCCCACCTGGACGACATCCACGATGGCCCCAGTTCCTAGAGACGGTTCGGATACTTTCAAAGTGTTGCTGACAGGCTTTGGAGTGAGCTCGTTCCTGTCATGATGGTTACAACTTATCAGGTGAAATGCTATATAGCCTTTCTCACATTATACGTCCAATCCATCGTGGCTAGCGGCTGCTAAGTTACATGATGAATTCATCGATGTACCGAAATCTCCTGGCTATCGAGAGGCAAAGCGGATACACGTCACTGCAATCGAAGTGCCCGTGACATACGATGCCATCCTTTCCTTGGTGCCGGGATTTCATCAATCGCCCCCTGTCATTCCCGAAGACATCCGAGTTTCTATTCCAATTCCGGAGAAAGGTTACGATTTTATCATGCATACAGGCGTTGGTCGTCCCGGAGGTCTGAGAGTGGAAACAAGAGCGCACAAAGCTGGCTATCAAAAGCCTGATGCGGAAGGAAAACTCGCACCGCCAGCTAAGTCCGATGGCGCTGACGACGGTAAGAATTTCCAATATCGTGGAATCCTTTGAATAACACCCAGGGTTAGGCAGTGGAGTCGTCAGAGGTTTCCCGGACACCGGAATCTACCAAGAAACCCTCGACTTGGTCATAAACGACAGCGTCGATGTAAATCTATTAGTGAAACATTTGATCAGCTCAGAGAACGGGGTACCTATTCAATCATGGGTCTATGATCTAATACTTAAATTCTTACCTCTTTTTCTCCAGCCCGTCGCCCCAAGCACCGATGCCGGAAAGTTCCTTTGTATGTCTCATCAACAGATTACCTTTCTATGAAAGACTGAACATTTTGTCCAGGCGAATACATATATTATTGTTCGCTCGTCCACTCCGAGTACGAGTGTAGACAAAAAGCTTCTTCCGCAGCGAAGACCCCTGTTCTGTTTATGCACGTTCCTGACATCGATAAGCCTCAGAGCGTTGCGGACATGGCAAATGCGATGCGTCAAGTCATTTATTGGTGCTGTCAGAATTCTGTCAAGACGTAAGACAAATGTTGTGAAATAACGAGACGCAGTTTTGTATTCACGACGTTCGAGTAGCTAGCCAGACTCAGCGATAACAACCGAGCGTGAGAAATAGAATACGTCCACGTGTTTCACCGCAACTACACACTCCTGAAAGAACCAAATGATATCGACCACAGACGCCTTCAAAGGCCTTCCAATCGAAATATGGAGGCTCATATTTCGGTTCGCGACAGCTTCGATAGCAGACGATCAATCAGTTGAAAATCCTATCGAACACTTGGGAACGATGATGTGTCAAGGATGGTGAGTTCCCAGCGCGAGTCACAAGAAATCCTGCGTGTCTCATAAGTAATTTTATGATTCTTATTGTAGGATTGATTGGGATCTATCTCCTTATCCCTCAGTTGAAGAAGCTCTGAAAGTGAAGCTATCTCTGGTCCTAACCTGTCGAGCCTGGGCTGCTCTCGCAATCGAAAATCTGTACAGTCAGATAATGCTCGATACCAGCGCTAAATTGTCTAAACTGATACCGATATTGACGAAATCGAGATCACCCAGCCTAGGATCTCTTCCATATGGCCACCATGTCAGGGAACTATCTCTCTATTTGATAACGGGAAGCATTGGGCTTGGAACATTTCCAATCATGTTTCAAATGGACGCCAATGAAAATGTTTTCTCGCTCATCAGGGATGCTTGTCCCAATTTAACTCTCCTGGATTTCATGGGAGAAATGTATACCGACGTCGATATGCGACCCTCCCTCCAGCGAAATCTCATATCGCAGCTATCCTCCTTACGGACGTTACATTTGACAATCGATAGCTCCGTCCAAGACCGCCCTGGGCCTCCAACAATGGGCATCACCTTGTCGTCCTTGGAATTTCTATACCTCGAAAATTCAATTTCGCTCGAGATGGCAAATGGATGGGAGATGCCGAGGCTACGTTATCTTTCCCTCGGAGGTACAGGTTCCGATCTAGCCCCAGCGTTTCTTCGACAAAAAGGGCAGAAATTGTCCTTCCTCGCTCTCGCATACGAGATGGGGCTTGATTGTGAACTCTCCGAAGCCACTCCTGGGCTTACTACGCTCGCGGCGACACCCCTTACCATCAAGGAATCTGCTCTCGGATTTGTTTCCGGGCACCCACACCTCTCGCACATCGCTCTGGTGGATCCTCACCAGCTCGAGGTCTTCAATCCCACGTCTCGCCCGATGTTTTTCCATCGCGCACGTGAAGCAGAATGGCAAGCGTTCGCGGAACGGCTGACTTGTAAGAATGTCCGTGGCTTAAGACAAGTTTCGCTTGTGACTCGGTCTCCCGAGAGAATGATGGGGAAATTGTGTTGGAAGGAGACATTTGAGGATTGGACGAAAGGAGGAGTGAAGATCTGTGCCGCGCAAGGCAGGATACTAATCTTCGGCGATACGTTGATCAGCTTCGATAATTAGGTGCGTCAGAGTTCAATTACAGTCTCTCCAAGGTCTCATTATCTTGTCATATCTGATACAACATTTTGTTACATCAGTAAATCGTTCCTCCCGCTAATTTCATTCGTGAAATGATCGTTCTCAAATATGCCATTACTTTCCGTGAATGTCACTATTCATGTCCACTACGACTGGGCCAACAACCACCCTCCATCTATGATCAAAGTAGCACCGTTGACATATGTATTGACAGCAAATCCTAACACAGCCTGTGCATATTCTCGAGCAGTACCCAATCGGCCGACAGGTATACCTCGCTGTGCGCGAACTTCTTCCGGAGTACCAGGGAACTGACTTGGACGTGTCATCTGGCAACGGTGAGCAAGGCATTTCGGAAGTGAGTTCTATACAGCATACCTCAGATGGGAAGTATCCGGGAGCAAGATTGTTGACTCGGACATTTAAAGTTGGTCGCGAAAATTCGTAAGCTAGTTGTTGTGAAAGAGAGATCGTGGCAGCTCTATGATTTCCGATTAGTAACTCGGAGGTTATTGATCCCGAAGTCAGTCATACTTTGCTGCGTTATAAGAGAATTGTCCGCCCTATAGAAGAAGAGACCGTGAGCCAATATTCTGGATGATAATTCCTGTCACCCACTTGTGACTGCTTAGTTATCCCAGACATAGAGGATATATTCAGAATAGAACCCGGGTTTCCGTGCGTGTCCTTAGCCCTGACCAACAAAGGAAGGAATGCGGCTACAGAGAAAGAGATTAGCTTCGATCTCTCGGTAGGCTTGACATAGTATCCACCGGCCACAAAGTACATCGCAGAAGTGTTGAGCAGAAGAACGTCTTGCCATTCTTGAATCTGGGATCCCTCGAACAGAGACTTTGATATTGCTTCAGGAGTTTGTTCGACTTTATTGAAATCATTCTTGATCCCTTTGATCCCGGCATTGTTAATTAAGAAGTTCAATGACTTTTCCTTCGAACTGATGTGCTCCACGAGTGCTATTGAAGCCAGTCATAGGAAGCATGGATATCGTGCAGTAGAAGGGGAGTACGTACCTTGGATATCTTCCTTCTTGGTAATGTCACCTTGGACGGCGATGATGCTGCCTGGAGAATTCGGGCTTAAAGATTGAGCGGCCTCTTCAAGTTTGTCTAATCTTCGACCAGTGATATCTACGCATGTCAGGAAATTCGATTTGGAGAATTAGAGAAAGTCGCCGTACAAACTTTGGCTCCATTGGCGGCAAGGGCTTGAGCGGCGATGAGCCCGAGACCAGATCCCCCTCCTGTAACTGCAGATTATCAGGGTCTGTAGTTCAGTCGCTCATCGTGAAAATTGAGGATTGAGAATTTATATTACCGAGCGCAGTCCAGCCTGTCACATTGTAGAGGCTTTCGGCACGAAAGTCTGACAAGGTGTCGCTCATTCTTGATTTCCTGAAATAATCGTCTTCAAAAACGTTAACGATGAGATCGTCACCGTGATGATCAAAGCGTATAATAGACGCCCTGTCTTCACGATTGCAATCGAGATGTCGGAGTAGCTCGGGCAACACTGCGGACCGCAGTCCGCTCGGATCAACTTTGAGCCTGCCCAGCAATGCCTCAGAAGCTTTACATCGCGCACCGAATATCAGCCGCCTATCTGAGTCTCCGAATGATGAACCAAACTGAATCAAGCCCGAATCCAAATGAAAGAATGTAATAGTGTTGAGACAGTTATCAGAAAACAAAACATCATACAAGTGAACGAAAGCCGAAGGAATGTGAGGGACTATTATCAGTAGAACATTCGGGTAAATGGGATCGACGAAGAGGGTCTAGGAGGAAACCACGAATCCATAATACAAGGGGAAACCGCATGCTTATTCTTCATCCTCGAATCGCAGAACCTGAGCATCTTCATCCACAGCAACACTTCTATATCCGCGCCCTGCACCCAAGCCACCTCTCGTGAGGTTGATTCCAGGTATTCGCGGGAGAGCATTCGAGATACGAGTCCAAGCGATTCCTGCGACGCCGATGATAAAGTAAGGTATTGAGGCGATCGTTGCCAGAGGACCTGAATCGGGGAATGTAAGTCCCGAGCCAGGTGTAGCCGAGCGGCCATCCGGTAGGCGAATTGTCCTGTGATAGCAACGTTAGAGGTGCATATCTATGTAGATGTGAGAGGACGTACCCTCTGGCGAGCCCGCTTCGCTTCCAATACCACCACGCGGCAAGCCCAGCAAAAGCGAATGGAATCATGGTGATGAAGATCCAGAACAACGCGCTGTGTCCTCTGAGACCCGGACAATCGTGTCTGACACCGCGGTCCGGTCTGTCGCCGCCCTCGCAGCTAGAGTAAGGGATTTTGCGATACGCGGTCCGTTCATACCAGTAGTCTGCTAAGGGGTCTCGACATTCGGTGGCTGATGTATCGATCGACAACGGTTTGGCACCAGACACGAGGACACAGTTGCCGGCACCGTCCCGAACGTGATTGAATTCACTAATCTTGTGTCAGTAAGGATGGAATGTAAGAAGGTCAAATACAAACCATTCGAAATCAGCTGCTGAGCATGTACAGTTGTTGACGATGGTAGTCGGCTTCAGCTGAATATCCCCAATGAAGCAATTCCGATCCCGAATTCTCCGATGGAATTGCATCTGAGAACGTTACGTTAGGAGAAGAGAAGAACGAAGTCTATCCAGGACGACGAACCTTGCGGCCGAAAAGGCAGGCTTCCGCTCGAGCTTCCGCGGGACTCCAAAGCTCGAAATCGTCGTTATTCGGATCGTTCGAGTTCAGGATACCTTGAAGAGATAACGATAAGAGGGATATCAGCAAACTCTTTTGAAGTGTCGCTCACATTTCTTTGTGGTCAGCTGAGTGAAATCGAGATGCACAGCGATACTCTTCGTATTCTGTCTTGCAGGATACCCAAATAGGACGAACTTGCGACTCGTATCTGACGGAACGTTTCGGATAGCCTTGACTCTCATATTTTGACCGAAGTTATACTCCTTCCACGACGTCCCTTCATCAGTGCTATAGAGTACGTGATCTGTAGCCACTTCATCGTTCGCCATGACGAGAATAGATCCCGAGTCGCCGAATTCCCAGACGTGTGCGTCTTTGTGGACCTCTTGCCACGTAAAGCCAGCATCGCGAGAGATGAAGGTGTCTGATTCGGGATAGGGGGCCAGTGTTTCTCCGACGTTTCCGACGGCCATGAGAATACCTGGAATCGCAGGACTACTGAATGTGGACCGGACGTCGAAGCGCTCTGTGTATCCGTGAATATGAAGCGCACATTTCTGTCAATATCGTTAAGAAGGGAGCAGGTTGACCACGCATAGCACATACGGTAGATGTACACTTGTACGTTTGACCCACTGAATCCTTTTGGGGAGGGTTCAACGTCGCCCAAGTACCACCTGCAAATAGTTGATTACGTAAGAAACGCGACACGTCATCTGCAATTCGACTGACCATCATTGTGAGTGATTCGCGTCTGAAGTTCTTTCGTCCCACTCAGCTTCGCGCTATCAGGGTTCGCAACGACGTTGATGAGTGCGATGCCATCCAGGCCAATCATCTTCTCAAAATCGACGAAGCCAGCTGTATTGCGGTTGACGTTCTCGATTGAGACGCCGTAGTAGGTCCCATTGGAGTTGGATTTGAGTAGATTGCCGAATTCGACGCTGCGCATGTCGGAAGTCGTAAGGTGGAGGAAGACGGAATCTGTGCTTGACTCGAGGACGGTGTAGGCCTGTGAAGACGCGCTTAATGTTGTAGAATACGGTGAAGTAGATTAGCATACGTGATTGTCCGGTCTCATCGAAGGAGGGAAAAGCCCTGTTGCGAAATTTCTTCCATCCAATGAGACTTGAAGATCGAGGGAGCCGTCCGCCGGTTGATACTATGCATAGTTAGACGAGAGTTCGTTACAAAGGAAAACCACAACTCACCTCTGCGACGATCAAATATTCTGAGAATTTAGCAAACCCTACAACCTGGTTGAAAAGCGTAGTCTTCTTTCCATAGAAAGGCGATCCAGTGACCAATTGCAGAGGATTCGAATTCCCGAAGTTCCGTTGATCCCCACTCTTATCCTTATACGACATACATATAATCTGTTTCTCGTCCACCTTCAAATCCTTATCGCGAGCCCATTGACACGTCTGAACATAATTCTCGACGAGTTGCCATCCTCGTCCATTATCAGTCGTCACTTGCGCTTGCGCACGACAATCCCCTACAACCCCAGTGACACAATTGACGTTACCGGTCCAGATGAGCCAATTCGATTGACGGGGGTGGAAAGCGATAGCAGCGAGCCCGAAGCCATTCGGTGGAGAGGGAGCGTTGAACGATTCCCATTTTTGACCGGCGTTGGTTGTGAACCAGACTCGTTGGCTTGGGGTGATGAGGAATGCGCGATGGTCTGTGTATGAGTGGATGTAGAATGCGAGGAATTTGTCGCCTTGAAGATCGAGCCTTGTCCATGTGTATCCTTCGTTGCTAGATTGCCAGATCGTCTGATCTTTGAGACGGACCAAGAGCGTCTGGGGTTTATTTAGCACGGAAGGTGATAGCTTTTGCGGGTAACTTACGTGGGAGTCTCTGAAGAACTCATATTGCGCGATAGGCGAATCGAAGTCGAACTATTCGGCTTGTCAACGACCTGCAAGGTGCAGATTCCAGAGTGCTTACACTAGCATGGATAACTTCTCCCTCAGGTGGTTGCGCGGAGGCACAATCCCTGTAGACAGGCTTCTCCTTGTCCAAGCCCTTTTCACATGTATTTCCAGGAATCTTTCTGTACCCGCTTGAACCCAAGTATTTCGATCCCGGCTGGCCACCCGTACAAACACCAGGGCCGACAGGGAGGGGGCCGGCTGGAATACATTCTCCGTGCGACAAGACGAAGTTATAATCACTGTAGCATTATTATTACAAATTAGGACAGAAAGTCAAGAGAGGATACGTACCATTCGAAATCTTCATCCGTACAAGGACAGTTCTCTTCGATCGCCACGGGGTCCTCAAACTTGTGCCCTACGAAGCAGTCCGCATTCGCCTTCCGCCTCCAATAGTATTGCTGAGAACGACTTTTGAGAACTCTTACGGTCTACTAAGATAAGAAAGCATTACCTTATGGCCCATTACGCATTGATTGCCAGTGCCGCTTCGCGCATACCACTTCTCGAAATCACCGGAATTCGGATTGTGGTCGCATTCCCTTTTCTGGATAGGTGCAAAGTCGAGGTAAAGCATGACGTGGTTGCCTTGGCCCTTTTGCTCCCTTCTCGCAAGTGTACCCAAGAGAAGGAACTTTTGCGATGTCGAATCAGGGATAGTCGTTAACAACCGCGCTCCAACAGACACTCCAAGAGAAAGATCATGCCTTCACACCAATCAATCAATTCGAGAACTTCGTGCGGGTCGAAGGAAAGGAGGAACATACCAAGTCTGACCAGAGTCATAACTATACCTCAACACATCCGTCGCTTCTTCGTCATTTACGATAACCAAAATGCTACCCTGGTCTCCAAACTCATATTTATGCGCATCCGCATGGATCATCTTCCAAGTCAACCCCGCGTCCGTGCTCAAGAACGTATCACATTCCTGATACGGTTTGATGTACGGACCCACGCTTCCTACGCCCATGACGAACCCGGGTGCAGTAGATGAGAACACCCTTCCGAGGTTATGAGGCGTTGTGACTGAATAGAGATGGAGGGAACAGCTTTCAGTGTTAGAGGTGTCACAGCCGATGGGCTGCCCGTTGACATCCTGCGAAGGTGCCTTGATAGGGGTCCACGAAGATCCGTCATCGAACGTGATTCGAGAGATGAGTTGTTTCTCAGCTTGTCGACCATCGACTTCTTGCACGTTTCCAACGATATTGGCGATCCCTACGCCCTCCACACCGATTAACTCTTCGAAATCGACGAAACCCATGAGATCACGATTCGTGTTCTGGAGAGATTCGCGGAAGAAGGTTCCGTTCGAGTTTGAGACGAATAATGTCCCGATGGTGGATGACGAATGGAGGAGAACGTCGACTGCAAGCGAATGCGTCGTAGATTCCACAATTGTGTACGCATTCTCTCTCAGCGCCGAATTGGATGCGTGAGGGAAGAGAGCTTGGGCCCAGTTATTCGCATCAACGGATACATAGAGAAGCATTTGCCCATTCGCAGATTCCGAAAGGTCTTTGAGAGCTGCGACCATAAATTTGGATACGATGGCGAGACCGACGAGCCCACGAGCCTGCTTTCCCACGCCGAAATCGACCAGGTTAACGTCGTTTTGGAAGAAGTCTGTTGTGGAGTATAACCGGGAGCCGGACAGTTGATGTTGGCCTGAGCTAGAGGTGGTTTCGAAGGCGAGGCAATATATGAGGTCGGAGGGAGCTTCGTGCTTGAAGTCTTTTGAGGAGTGGGCGAAGAGGCATTTGGTGGTCTGTGAGAGGAGTTTGGTTGGCTCGCTTGTGAAGGCGTCTTTCGTGTAGTAAGTCTGAAATATTGTGTGAGATGTTACTATGCGCTTGACAATGGAAATAGACATACCTCGTCGTGACACACTCTGTCAAATATACGGTTCGTGCACACCGTGCCTTGGAATAGGACGTATCCAACTTTGTCTTTATCGACGTGGAATGAGAACGGATTCGCGACGAACGCCGCCATGACGGGAGTTTGGAAAGACTGCCATGTCAATCCCCGATCTTTGGTCCGCCAATGCGTCTTGTCGGGTCCCACTATGAAGGCCTACCATAAAATAAATCAGCAACATTGCATATAGAACGAAAAAGTGTCGCGCACGTATGTGTTGTCGAAGGGGTGTTCGACGAATAGTACGGCTTGCCCTTTCGGTACGCCAGCAACAGGTTTCCAAGTTCTCCCTTCGTCCGTCGATAAGTGAACCGTTCCTTCAATAGAGTCATGATACACAACATTCTAGACACCAAACCGGTTCGTCGTCAAGCTCGCAACATTCCAGAGGAAGAGGTAGCACTCACCAAGGTGTCATCAAAATATACCAATTTGCCCGGAAGATTCGCAAACGTGTTGCTGATTACAATTGGGTCATCTGCTCTCACTCCTTTCAGACTCCTTGATAGAAAGAAGGAGAAAAGGAGCGTGTAGAGCGTCGAGAGAGCTCTCATTGTCCTAGGACGGGAGCGATTTTGGGAAGACGTGGATGCGCGGTGTGGGAAGATTTGGCGGAGTTTGAATGCGTCGACTGCTTTAGGCGCTTGACTGCTGGCCGCTGCGAGGCGACTGTGCCAAAGACAGGAGGTTTCGAGCTCGGAGAGCGCAGTAGGGCATAATCATCTCGTTGAAGAAAATAACCACACTGTAAGGACTATGATGACATCATAAGTACGAACGATCATCTTGTTTGTGTATTATTTCTTCTAATTTCGGGTAAAAGGTACAAAAATGACGAGGATGGATACAAATCCAGTTGCTATATGAGTCTTTCGGTTCGATCGACCGCACGAGTCGCAACATTTTTAATGTTCTCTCCGAGGCGCGAAGGAAACGTAGGTAAGCTCAAACACGGGATATCTCGGTTTATTTCTTCCGACTTCTTCCGCTGGCCATTTGAGCCCGCTTAACGTCATGGTGCATAAAAGTTTCCCTACAAATAGGCCTCCCTTCCCAACTTCTAACCATCCTTTGACATGCTTACAGGTTCACCTCAATTGGTCAGAAATGTATTCAGCGCGACTGTGTCTCAGAGCAGGTTCACACATGCTCGGCTATTCAGCACGCCCAGTGCGAGGATGAAGCAAAGACTTGTAATTTTGGGTTCTGGATGGGGAGGTTATGAAGTGCTTCGTGGTGTCGATAAGAAACGATGGGGTAAGTTGTGGTATCGCTTTCGGCCTTCCAATGATGCGATGAACGTGGGCGTGTTTAGATGTGACTGTTATTTCTCCAACATCCCATTTCGCTTTCACACCGTTTCTAGCGGGGTGCGCTGTAGGCACGTTAGAATTCAGATGTGCTATGGAACCCGTCCGGAAATATGGTCGTGAGATCGTGCGTTCATATCTTGGTTTCAAATTTAAATTAACTCATGATTACTCCATGCAGACTGCCTATCAAGCTTGGTGCGATTCGATTGACTTTGGGAAAAGACAGCTGACTTGTGTTTGTCCTCCAATCTTTCATATTCAATCAACAAGTATGCTGATACGTATGAACTAAGACAACCACTGCTCCATCCGACACACCAGTGCCGCCAACGTCACAATCCGACAGCGCCATCACAAAACCTTCTTCGTTCACAGTCAAATACGACAAGCTCGTCATTTCGGTTGGCGCATATTCACAAAGTATATCAGCTGACCAATACTGTTTGATACTACTGACATTGTTCATAGCATTCGGCATTCCGGGGGTCAAAGAACACGCCGTATTCCTCAAGGGAGTCAGCGACGCCAGAGTGATACGTTCCAGAATAATCGAATGTTTGTTATTCTTCTTCTATTACTTGAAATTGGAGCCAATGTCCCCGAAGGCTTCGAACAAGCCAGTCAACCAACACTAACCGATATCCAACGACGCAAACTCCTGAATTTTTGCATCGTCGGTGAGGGTCTGCCTTTGGACCACCTTTCCGCTCCATACTGAAGTTATTCAGGGGGAGGCCCGACAGGTGTAGAATTCGCGGCCGAGCTCCACGATCTCCTTCGTACAGAGATCCCTACACATTACCCTGCTCTCTCGAAGCTTGCCCGTATAACGCTCTATGACGTCGCACCACACATTCTTGGTTCTTTCGACGAAAACCTCGTCAAGTTCGTCCTCCCCTCCTGCTTCTGCCGTATATTCATTAAAGTGTGGTTGATAGGTATGCGGAAGGAAGATTTGCAAGAGAGGGGATAACATTACGAAATCAACATCATGTCGAGAAGGTCGAGAAAGGAAGTATGATCGTCAAGGAACAAGGAAAAGTTGATTTCGGCTTATTGGTATGGAGTACGGGTTTGGCACCGAACCCGTTCATCGAGTCACTTGACGGCGTGATGAAAGATCCCAAAACTCAAAGGTCATTTTTTCGGTCATTATTTCCCGCGCGGATGGTCACTAACCAAATGCGGATTAGCGTGTTGACTGATGAACATCTAAACATTCTCAACGAAGATGGATCGCCTAATCCATCAGTATGGGCTATTGGAGATGCAGCAGTCATCAAAGGAAATGTGCTCCCGGCAACCGCTCAAGGTAATTCTTTCCCTCCTCAAATGTATTAAAGATCACCGATACTCGAACCAAAAGTGGCCGGTCAAAAAGCCCGCTACGTGACCAAGAAACTCAATAAAATCATCCGAGATAAACCCTCCCCGTCCGAATTCGTATTCAGAAACATGGGAAGTCTAGCATATCTCGGAAATTGGTATGTCTCCATCATGTGTCTTGAATTTGAGCTGAACAAGTTACAGGAGAGCGATATACGATCGGAGTCAAGCTACTGATTCAGGTCCGAAGCGAAGCGAATCGGGGAGAATAGCTTGGTTATTATGGAGATCCGCCTATATAACTATGACGCTTAGTTGGAGGAATAAGTGAGCTTTGTTTGCAGCTTTACTTACCGGCTACTTATTTGTTTGTGAATAGGATTCTGGTTCCGTTTTACTGGTACGTCGTTCGCTTTGACAATTTTCCTGTCTATTGACGCAATGTTGACTTGTTCGCTCGATAGGTTCATGAACTGTGAGTCGCACGAACTTCTTTAGCAGTCGTTTCTGATGCAGGGCGTCTAGGGGCCTTCGGTAGAGACCTTTCTCGATTCTGATTCGAAGTAACCAATAAATTGGCCCAGAGGTAATTCCCCTTTTCTCAGTCCGCGTATTCCAACCATCATTTAAATTGCATAGAGTGAGCTCGGACACTGATCGTAAATACGGTCACCAGTAGTAGATCAAAGAACAGTCAGAGAATCCCAGCTTATTAGATTATCAATTGTCATGAATCCAATATCATATTCAACAACACCGTCTCAATGAGAATCATTCCAGGATCATTCCCGCCATGAAGACGATAGCTTGACGCATTGGCACAACCCTCCAAACGGCGGTGGCGGTAGCGGAAGCAATGTCCAGTGAGCGGTAGAGATTACGTAATAGTTGCTTCATCACGCTCAGCTCAGGCACAACGACTGTGCATCAGTGACTCGGCGGATGGTGTCTATTATTTGACCCACTTCTAGGCATTCGTTCGAAGTCTACTAGTATGTTGAAGCTGGGGTCCAAGAATAACTCAGATGCGCGCGATGTACTGTCGAGAGCGGCTGCGGATGGGATTCAAAGGATGACATATCGTAAGTTCTATGCTTCAATCAGTCTAGCTCAATAAAGAATTCAGATTTTGATGAATATTTGAAGGTCAGATATTCACTGTGTATAATGCATATGTCAAAGCTTTTCGGGATGATAGGATGGATCAGTACATGGCCGGTCACGACGTTCGCCCTTCCTCCACTAATTCTCCTATGTCTCAGAATCTAATTGTCGAGGAAAGGGAACAGAGCCATTATCCAAGGACTCATGGTTTCAAAGGATATTCTTCATGACATGTATGTGTTATTGGGTGGCGAGGCCTTTGGCGTTGACGACGGCCGATGGTCGAGCATTCATCGTTGCGTACGTTGCTTGTTCTCTTCTGCATTTTTCCGCGTCTGACCAATGTACTAGAAACTGGGCCTCCAAAGATCCGAGAGATAAACCTCATTCTCTCATCGAGTGGACGGCAGAGGTTCTCTCATGGCTTATGCAGTGGTTGTGGAGCTTCCTTGGACCAAGTGAACTCCGCAAGGCACGTCCTTTTGGCTGATTTCCTCTCTCTTCTGTTACGCGATTGTTAACTTCAACTAACAGAGATACGAAGAGTTCGGAAACAAGAAGACAGAAATTGGCAAGAAATGTTTTGGGGAGCGGGAGGCAGAGATGATGACGCTTAATTTCCTTGTGGTCGATCCCCATCTACAAGGTAGCGGAAGGGGCAAGAGACTACTGAACGCCGTCCATAACATAGTAGGCTAATTCCTAACTTCGGATTACTGATGGAATTCCTAATTAAACGTTTCAGGCTGACGACGAGGGACGAGCGTGTTGGCTCATATCAAGCGGAGAACATAACATTTCTTTTTACGTTAAGCATGGCTATCGAGTTGTGGGAGGATTTGAATTGGCGGAGAATAATCCCAAGTGGAAGGGCCCGAAATTAATGTGTCCAGTGGTGAGCCTCTGATAGTTACAGATCAGTCATGAGGAGTTGCTGATATACCTATTAGATGGTGCGAGAGCCTAAAGCAACGCAAGATGCTGACTCGAAACATTAAGAACTTTTTCGCGATTTTTTCTTTATACTTGTTGTCGAAGTGCGAAGTCTATCTTACTCCCATCATCAATAAACGACAAAGCAAGCATAATCGCTTGCTTGATGTATCCATACGATGTACCAAAGATGTACCAGTGCCCAATTTTTTTGGAGTCGAGACCTCGATGATCAGGAGCACGAAAATGGTTCCGCGTTGATCCGAAAGTAAATCGCATCAAGGAACCGAGAAGCCCGGGTTCGGCGCCGAGGCCGGCATGACTTGGCCAGCGCTATATAGCAGCCCTGCCTTCACTGCCATGAGACGCTATAAAGATCCACATTGTGCTGACCGACAGGAGGCGGTTTTCCTCTAAAGATCTTCTTCTCATTCGATCATGTCACTTGGATCAAGAGAACGTGAGCCTTTGTTGGCAAAGTCATTCGGGAAAGGCGAAAATATAAAGGACGTGGCGAGTCGCAGGCAGCTTGAAAGTTCAGCCTTCACAGAGCGTACGTCTTATTGATCGTATTGAGGTCTCGAGTATTCATGAGTTTCCCCCAAGTCGAAACTGAGAACGCCGTCCATGCTCTCAAGGACGCGTTCCTAGGTGACCTCTTCTGGCGATATATGTTGGGAACGGATGTTGGACTTGATCACCTCTTATAAGTCCACTGATCAGCTAACAACTCAAATCAGGGCACCCAAAAATTCCTGGAGCCGATAACTTGGGTAGAAAAAGTGAAGAATCGGATCGGATTTTGGTACTGGACCAATCGCAAGATCGTTCTTCATGCATCAAAGGGCAACTCCTTCATCGTCGCCTACCGAGCGAAGAATGATCCCCTCAGCTCTCCACAAAGCCTCTATGAATATATTGTGGAATATACTTTCGCTTTCCTGGGATACATAGGCGTAGCTTTATCGAGCGGTATAGGTCGAAGAGTAAGTTGCGAACTCGACTCATCCATGATCGAGAGACTGATTCTTATGACAGCGTAGCTCAGAATTTAAAGCAGCTCTCGAGGCCGCAGAGAAGCAATGTCTAGGTGAACGCAAGAACGACATGTTATATGTCCATTTACTTGCCACGTCACCAAAGGTCCAGGGCCAAGGATACGGAGGTAGGCTTTTGGATGCCATCGGTGACCTGGTGAGTACTTCATAGCGAAATCCTTGTTGATAAGCAATGTTTAATTCTGGCAGGCTGACTCTCAAGGCCGCTCCACGTGGCTGATCTCCGCTGGACCTCACAACGTTCCTTTCTATGAAAGACACGGGTATAAGACAGTCAAGGATATTGTCGTCGGCGAAAGCGATGCTGAATGGAGGGGCGGTCCTATTATCCTCCCCTTGGTAGGGAGCTTCATTTCTCGCGTTTTCCTATCTCGCTAATGTATGCCGAAGATGGTCAGAGAGCCCAAATATGTGGCGCGATCCGGAGACTGATCGGCAAAGCGTATCTGAACGCAACTCGGCGTCAATTAGCTGTTCTCCGGTTCAAGGAAGTAATGTACCAATCTAATCCGATCGTTGATCTATATCGCCAACTGTACAGGACCGCAATTTTTGAAGCTCTAACCGCTTTATCTCTGCCCGCTGCATCTCCAACGTCTTTCGAGCTCGCAACATCTTCTCAAGATATTGACCAACTCTCCACCAAGCCTTTTTGTACTGAACAGATTGTTCATCCAGCTCCTCGTTCCTCTCCCCTCGAGGAAAATGATGTATGATGTCTCCAACCATGTGCCGCAACTGTCTCGAATATGTGCCTTGAACAATTGTCGCATGGGGAGGCAGCATTAGAAGAAGAAAATCCAGGACGACATGGATCTCTCCGATTTTGCTACAGAATACGTGCAGTTCTTTGAAGCTTGGAGAGAACACGGTCTGAGAATGAGGAAAAGCGGAGGGGGGAACGGAAGCGTCGATATACAAGCCGAGGGAGCAGAGTTTCTTGCAATGCTTCGCAAAAGGGAGTAGGCATCCCAAAGTGGGAGAAACCTGAGAAGGTTCGCCACGTGCTCTGACGCAGATCTCGAGGTGCTGTATCTGGGGAAAACTGGTTGCGACGCGGTGAAGGTCCTTGTCGTTGAGTTGAGGTGGATCGGGAAGATCGATGACCAGCGTTTCGAGTAAACGAAGATTAAGAAATGGCGCGAGCATGGCGATGGTGAGTGGTGCTGATGTCACGGTTGATTGAGGTAGTCCCTCGAGGACTACAACCAGGTGTCTGAGCGTAGGACTGAGACTTGATATGAGTCCCGGGGCTACGGAGAGATGTCTCATATCAGACACCTCGATATATAGCGAGGCCAAATGACGCCCTGCAATGAAATAGTCCCATTTACTAAGAAGATGTGTAGTCGAAACTGCAACCTCGCATAGTACGGGGAAGCGAGAGGCGGAGTCCGCTTGTTTATGACAAGGAAATGACATTAGACGTGGTCCAAATTGAGTGGTCCACAGCCGCTGTAGATACTTCGACTGGGATAGATGGTATAAGAGCGGCTGGGACAGTAACTCCGAAGGAAGAACCAGCGTTTGTAACAATGGCAAGTCCTGAATCGCTTCAGCCATTGCCGGACGGACTTGATCAGCACTGCGCTCCGTTATTCCGGTCGTCATACCCAAACGCAGGGAGCGAAGATTCGGCAGTTTCTTCGAGAGACGCTCGATGAGAATCCCGTTCTGCAGCTCGCGACTTGCGATCGAGAAGAACAAGTCGTGTGTCTTATCGTGGCAGAGCATTAATAAGAAGTAGGTCGTCATAGGATGGAGGTTATGCCATTCGATGTTTCGGAGATGTGGTAGGAATTGATGTCCAGGGGGCATACTACTGAAAAGATCGATCATCGATTCTGGAGCAATGCGACGAGCATCGTTTCCAGAGTTGCTGACGCGCAGAGAGTGGATTCGTTTGCTGTAGTGATGGAATCGATCCCAGTCAGATCGTCTGATCGGTCGCGTGAATTTCTGTCTAACAAGTTAGTACAGCTTTGATGGAAAGGAAGACGTGACGGACGCGTATACCGGTTGTGGCATCCCGTTCCATTGGACATAGAAGCTCTAGCAGTCGAACAAAGCTGTGCCTATGAGCGTATATCGCGTCAAGCGCGTATTCTGACATTGCTTTGTTGAGGAGTGCACATCTAGACAGACTTTTCTTATCCATGAAGTTCATCGTCGCTCTGACAAGCTCTGGACAGTTCAGAAAGGTCTCAGTTGAAGCCTTTTCCATTTCTGTCTGGATACGAGGGTGGTAGTAGCAGTGTCGAATGCAGCAAGTGAGTGTCTGAACGGCACGTAATATTCTCAGCGTCAGATGATTTCACAATGAGCGACTAGAGCAGTTGCGGAGTCTAAACTTTCGGTTCTAGACGAGTTTACCCAGTGTCCTGCGCAATTATTGTGGGATATATATCATATAGCGTCAAGGCGATGTAATGACAGTTCAACAATCCGATACACGTAGACGATCTACCTTCGACATGATTACAGTAACAGTCCTCTCTATTCAATGAAAGCGTTCAGTTCGGTTTTCAGCCTCTGAATCTCAGCACGTTGTTCCGACATAGCATCGCGCGTCCACTTCAAGCTATCCAACATATTACTGGCATTTTCCCACTCCCTCCGATATTCAAGCGAGTCCTCATCCAACCCGTCATCCCATACCGCAGCAGAAAAGATATCCGCCATCTTCGCCCCTCCCACGTGTCGCAATTGGGATGAATATCGACTAAGGTTCAAGGAAGCATGCGGGGATAGGATAGACATGAGGAAGTCGACAACCCAGCAATGATCCGTGATTTTGCTGTGAGAAACATGCATCACCTTGAAATTCGACGAGAACATGGTTCCGTCTAATGGGAGCGAAGGGGGTGGTATGGAGGCATCCATAAAGATCCCAATTGAGACTAACTTGGAGCAATGCGTTGCGAAGGGGATGAGGGCGGCCAATGTTGGAGTCTTCCAAAGAGGGGCTCCTTGGGCACGGGGACAAAGTTCGAAATGTCGAAGCCTCGGAAAAGCGGTGGCAAATTGAGAAAGCTCGTGATCGTTAATAAGGGGAGGGAACGGGATATCGATCACTAGCACTTCGATGTGCTTCATTGCGAGCAAAGGATTGAGCATAGTCATCGTCAAATTGACTTCGTCATCAATGTTGTTGGGGTCGTCGCTGTCGTCGGGCCGCATCAGCATTATGCTGAAGTGTCTGAGCTGAGTACACGCAGATGAAATATGAGGGATGAACTCTGAGATGTGGTTTGTTGCGACGACTTGGATATGAAGTGAAATCAAGGAGGGTGAGTGGAACATCTTTTGAGCGGACGGTTCCATCACGAGAGTGCTGCAAATGGCAACATCGCAGAGGCGGGGAAAATCCGGGTGCATAGCAGGGTCGACGTCGATGACTTGAAGGGCGTCTTTCTCCATTTCCTCTGCCCCAAAGTCCGATGCCCAAAAGCTTCTCAAACACCGTTTGGAGCATAACTCTCGTAACAGATCGGGCGTGGCTAAGAATGGATGAACGTCCAGGGAGCGCAAACAGGCAAGAGACCTGACAGCGTCAATCATTCCGGCGATCGCTTGATCAGCCTCTGGCTCCTCGCCCCCGAGCCAAAAATGAAAGATTTCGATCGCGGGTGCTTTTCTCGCCATGTTCTCTAGAAAGTAGTCGGAGACAATGTTCTCAGCGTTGACCGAAATGACCATGGCCTTCACTTTCTCATGAAGAAGGAAAAGAATTAGAGGACTGATTGTGTCGTCAATGTTTTGCCAGTAAACTTCGGAGAGCGATGGGAGAAGAGTTTCTCCGGTGGGGATTGTCGTGCTGAGATCGAGCATTGATTCTTGCGAGAGCGCATTGGGAGTAGTGTCTCCAATAACGGAGCGGATTCTGGAGCTGTAATGACGGAAGCGGGCCCAAGAGTGCGGTCGTAAGCGTTCGGTGAACTACACGCACAGATCAGTACGTGGAGAGAAAAAAGAAGAAAAGAACGAACCACTAGGCGTTCGTTGTTGTCCCATCTCTTTGGTCGCAGCGGCGCTAGGATTCTTAGGACATCCCAGAGATTGGCATCGTTCCGATATAGAGCGTCGAGTGCATGTTCCGAGATGAATCTATTGACGCGCGCACATTGGGATAGACTATTCGTGTCCAATGATGTAAACGTCATTGCAACGAGCTCTGCGGTCTTCCAGAAATGACTGCAAGCTTCAGACGGCTGTACTTCGTCCATGGTCGTTCGAGTTATTACGATCGTTCCGGAATGATTCGTTGAGCGGTGCGAAAGGGAAGGAGGGGTCGAATAGGTATAAAAGAGGTTGGTGCTCTGAGTTGTAAAGTGCCTCAGGTTTCTGTTGATCGTGACTTCGGCGTTCGAGCGCGAGGAATTGGGAACGAATAATTTTCTTGAATAATGGTACGAAATGGATCGGCGACAACGAAAGGATAGGCTTGATCAAGGAGTGACAAGACAGAGACTGTCTATATACAAGTAAGGTTTCAAGAGAGCAAGGCCAAAGAACTAAGAACATCCAAAGGAGAGTGTCGAAATCCAATGGTGGCTCGAAAGGTCGGAGTTCGAAAACGTGGTTGCAGCGGGATCTAATATCCGCGGCTTCAAAAGGTTACATGACCCAACTCCTTCAGCCTGATCAGCTTCCCTCAAAACTCGTCCAGCTTCGATAGTCACTCTTTCAAAGGCAGTCGATACAGCTGAAGTTTGGCTGCTGACGCTGGTGGAATATTCTTCGGTCTGGTCTTGACTTCGTTGCCGTCGTCTTTGCTTAAACTGAACACGTCTCTCACTTCTGAAAAGGGTTTGATAACGAACCTACACATCGACAATTCTCTGGTCCGTATCATCATGCTTGAGCACACGTACTCATATCTTCAAACCGACAATCTCATGCTCAATTTCCACCTTACCTCACCAAATCTCCCAACACATCAAGTACAATAGCATCCCACAACCCCAAATCCTCCTCCCCGGGGCTCCCCCGGCTTCTTTCTATCCAGCCGTTTGAAGACATATGAAAGCACCGACTACCGCAGTGTTCGCTCGATACTATCTTGAAGGCCAGCAACGCCTCAAAGACATCGGTAATGTATCTTTATCTTTGATGTTTTTATATGCTTGGAAACGTCGTCCTGAAAAAGCTTGGAA
>KV419403.1:633853-770410 GCA_001630475.1 Sistotremastrum niveocremeum HHB9708 | reverse complement strand
ATGCTTGGAAACGTCGTCCTGAAAAAGCTTGGAAACGAAGTCCACCCTTCTTATGCTTGGAAACGTCGTCCTGAAAAAGCTTGGAATCGAAATCCGCATCTGCTCGTCCTTCATAATAGTGATAGTGAATCACCACCACCTTTGCCATCCAATGCTATCGCCAGCCATCCACTATGACCATGTCCACATCCACGTCCATAGCACACCGCGATCACCATCCTCGACTTTCAGACCCTCGATCGCGCTCATCGTCGTAGGATTAATGGCATCGCCATGTCATCTGCTCACGTGCCTTGCCTAAGTTTTTCCTAAGTTTTGTTCTGGTCTCCAAACCCTCTTTGCTCTTCCCTATGTCGATTTATCTCATGTTCGCGTGGCCTGCTTGTCTTGTCTTGTTGTATGTCACACCCTTTACTCCCCTTTGCCTTTCACTTGCAACGCCACCACCATTACCGATAAAATTTTCCGCTCTATGCCGCTTACGTAATATCACATTGACCGACGCTTTAACCCTTTCTCCTTCTCTTGTGGGCTCATCTTCTCTGCGAAACCCGACCTCACTACTGTTACACGTTCTCTGTTGGCCATCTTCACATGATCCTTTTCCGCCTTTGTGTTTGGAAAATTCAATATCATGTTCTGCTGTAACCACATCGTTGTACTACTCGTCTCACTATATTATACATTGCTTTAAACAGGAATAAACGGCTTGTGTATTACAAGCCCCATGGCTGCTAGGTAACGGTTGTTGACATTGGGGATATCCCCCCCTTTCCCCAACTGCTGTTCCTAGGCGGCACGCACACTGGAGCTTCTGCTCGAGTGACGCGGAACCCGCTGTTCGCTTGTCGGACCAAAAGCGGTCTACCTACCTACCTACCTACCCACAACGAGCGACGACTGAGCCATAAATCAAGACGCTCTTGAGCTCTATGAGATACTGGTAATGGATTTCACATCCAATCCTCGTGTCATTATGTGGATGCCTGCAGAAACTAAACATCGCTGCGCCCAGATCTGATGGACCGAGGGCAGGCAGGCTTCAACGTGGCCCTTCAATGGCACAGAGGGCATCGTTTAAATGCTCTCAAAAACTTGATACGTCTCACTATCACACTGGAGACTAATGGAGATTGAGGTCAATCCATTCTCTCCGCTGGATGCGTCGTCGGACCAGATTTCGCGGACAGAGGTCGGTTGTTCAAAATGCGAGGTGTAAGTCTTTAGCTCTTGGTAGGGAATCTTGAGTGCTGAAGCAATTAGAAGATCTAATCTGTTGACGTCCATTGCTCGCGCAACTGAGAGTTCACATACCCTGTGCCCCCTAAGTCACCCGCCGAATGGTTAGCACTGTTCTTCTGTTCATCTGCATATTTTCTAACCAAGTCCCCTTTCCGTCCAGCCCGATCACACCTCGAAGACCTACTGTACAGGATGGCCGAGTCTGCCATCGCTGTGAAGCGACGAATGAACTGCCTGATCCCGATAGGCCGACTTCCGGAAGAGTTGTTGAGCATGACGATGCTGGCTTGTGTTCAATCTGACGAATTCGTAAATGTCACCGACGTCCTTCAGTGGATGCAGATATCAGCCGTGTAAGAGTTCTTTCGTGCCGATCTGGGTTTCCAATCTGACTTCGCCCTGGCACAGTTGTCATAGATGGAGGGCGGTCGCCTTGAACACACGCGGACTTTGGACCCGTGTCAACTCTCGATGGCCTCGTCGGATCATCCATCTCTTCCTTGAACGCAGCGGCATCACTCCTCTAAGAATCCTCTACGAACCCGGTCGCCGCAAATTGACTGACGAATGGCTTCAGCCGGCGCATTATATCCGGATCAAAGAACTCGATATTATATCAGACTTATATCGAGACCATCAGTTTCCCCTCCTCGACCGAATCCTGAAGAACCATGCCTTTCCCAAGCTCACCCAATTCCGCTTACGTCATTACCTTGGTCACTACCACGATCGATTCGCATTCCTTCAGGTGCCACCTCTTCCTTTCACCTTCCTCGACGCACCACGGCTTCAATCGCTGACGCTTGCGAATGTGCGGATCCAATTCCCTATTCCTCGACAGTCGCATCTAAAAGAACTGCGACTGGAACATGTTCACTTAACCGCCATCAAAACCTTAACCTTGCTCGACGCTTATCCGAACCTGGAGGTTGCTTCATTCTCCCGTTGTTATTGCCTACCAGGAGCGGATGTATTTCCGGGCGATGATGAATTCGAGTCTAACAAAGTCTCGCTTTCGCACTTGAAAAGCCTCGACTTCGGCCGATTCTCAAACGACGCCATTGATTATATTCATCGTCGCTTGCTCATTCCTTCCTTTTCGCGCGTTTGCCTCGTCATTGAGAAGACACCGAGGCAAAGTCTGGCTCAAGCATTCCCTCGGTCCCTCACAGATGTCCTGTTCCTGGCGAAGAGCTTGAGAATTGTGGTGGATACACGAGAGCTCTCTTTCGAAAGGCCAGACGGACCTCATTATACGATATGCTTCGGAACTCCTTATGGCGAAAACGATGAAATCCAGTCTCTGTTCTCGCAGATACTGTCGTCGCCGTTCAAATTCCTCGCTGATCTCAGCATCATATCATCGCATCTCCCCTCAGTCGAAATCTTCTCCGGATTCCTTCGCTTATTGCCCAACGTGAATCACCTTCGCCTGATCTCAACTGATTTCGATAAGATCGTACATGCATTACAAGAGGACGACGAAGAGGCGGGGTCATCCCCCACCTTTGATTCTGAGACAAGACCGGTGTCATCAGATGGTGATATCGACGGTCCATCTCCAGAACATCTCCGGCTTGTCTGTCCCGCACTCACTACATTGGATATCCAATGGTGTCACTTCGGGGCCCTTTGCCTGATCAGGGTACTCGAGCATCGCCAACGTGCTCGGGCGCCTATCGGTACCTTGAAGATTTCCAGGCTCTATCAGGAGCACGCTGAAGCTTTGAGAAAATACGTCAGCGTCGTACAAGTCTATCCCGGGAATCCAGAGGACTATCGATATGATGACATTCAAGATGACCTTGGTTAGACACCGGATCTATTCGTATGACGATGTCCGCGGGTAGCCACGATCTCTTTAGTCGTGATTGACATTTTGGCGCACTGGATGGGAATTGTCCGACTTAAGCTAAATGCGAGCCTATGTTGTCGCTGCATATCGTAGTTCTTATCTTACACGTCTGTGTCTTACAATGCCACGTGGAATCGGCTGAGCCCCTGCTAACGAAACCATAAAGCCTAACGCCGCGCGGAATGTGCATGGCGACCACTTCCCCTCTGGACTCAGGAGTCTCAGACGACTGCGATATATTATATAATGGGCAAAAGATCTGAGTCGTTCACTTTGCAACAATGGAGCTGGTAAACATCATCTGATCAGGCTCGGGGCATGTGGACATTATGCACATACAGTTGCAATCACTGAATAGCCAATGATACCGATAACGACTGAACATCCCGAACATACCCTGCCTTTCTACATCGTTATTTGTTATTCACCGACAGAGCTCGGTTTGCTAGTCAGCCTTTGTATCTCGGCACGTTGTTTCGCCAGCGCGGCACGAGTCCACTTCAAGCTATCCAACAAGCTGATAGCTTCTTCCCACTCCTTTCGGAATACTATGGATTCCGGAAGCAATTCATCGTCCGATGTTGCATCGGGGAAAAAGTCAGCCAGATCTTCTTCCGCCTCGATATATCGCAGCTGGTGCGAATATCCACTAAGACGCAAGTCGGCACAGCTGGGTAATATATACGTAAGAAAATCGACGACCGAACGATGATCAGTGATTTTGCAACACAAGACGTGTATGACCTCAAACTTCGACGAAAAAATAGGTTCATCAAGCTCGAGGGGCGGTGGCGGGATCGAGGCATCCATATAGATGCCGATCGAGATCAGGTTGGTGCAGTTCGCTGCGAATGGAATGAGAGCGGCCAATGTTGGGCTCTTCGCCAACGGAGCGCCCTGAGCACGGGGAGATAGTTCGAAATGCCGAAGTCGAGGGTACGCAGTGGCGAACTCGGAGAGATCATAATCATCGAGAAGAGGAGGAGATGGAGTGTCTATAATCAATCTTTCGATGCGTTTTAAATTCAACAACGGTCGGACCATGTCCATCGTCAGGGTAAATCCAGGTTCGACGTTTTTCTCGATGCTCATGCTGAAATGTCTTAGCCTGGTGCATGTTCTGGACACGTTTGGGAGGAAGATGGGAATATCGGCGAGTAGGCAATTGCAGTCAATGTGGAGTGATATCAATGATGTGAGAAATGGAGGTTCGAGACCAATTTTGGTGAAAAAGAAGCTTGGAATGGAGACCTCACGGAGACGTGGAAATTTCTGATGGGCAGCAACATCGCTTGTCATAACGTGGGCCACATCGGCCTCCTCTAATTTCTCTAACTTCTCCGGCCCAAAACTTGATGCCCAAAAGGTTTCCAGATGCTGTCGAGAAGAGATGGCCTGTAGCAAATCGGAAGAGACTATGGATGCAAAAACATCCAAGTTACGCAAATCGGGCAGGGAGTTGACGGCATCAACAACCTCCTTGGCCGCGTTCTCACTGACCCTTTCTCCCATTACCCAGAAATGGAGGTCTTCAAGATTCGGCGCTCTCCTCGCCATATTTCCCAAGAAAGTTCCATGGTCAAGGTCATCCGACTGACGGCCAGTGACTGAGAGGATCACCTCCTTCACCTTCTCATGGAGGAGGAAGAGTACTAAAGGGGCGCTTGATTCGTCGATTTCTTCCCAGTGGAGACTGTTCATGAAGGGAAGGAGAGGTTCTCCTCGAGGTATAGTTGTTGTGAGAGTGAGGATGGACTCTTGGGAGAGTGGATTGGGCCATTGATTGACGATAGCAATCGAACGAACCCTGGAGCTATAGTGTCGGAAACGATTCCAATGGCTTGGACCGATGTGTTCAGTGAACTGAAAACGTATAGTGAGAATAAGAAGAGACAGAACAACTGAGCAACTTACTACCCACTCTTCGTCATCGAGTCGTGTTGGGCAAAGAATTTCCAAGACTTTCATTAAAGGAGGATCATAACGGTATAGAACGTCGAGAGCATGTTCCGAAAGAGATTTGTTTATACGCGCACACTTCGCAAGGGAATCTGCCCATTGTGTCGAAGGCCATGGAAACGAGCTCGGGGGTGTTCCAAAACAGTCTGCCACTTTGACTTTCGTGCTGCTGTACTCCATCCATGATCGTTGATATTATCTGGGGGAGACGTTTTCAAAATGTTACGTTGAGCGTTGAAACGGGAGAAAAGGTTTCAAAATAAGTGGAGGAGAGGTGCAGCTGTGGAGTTTGAACGTGTCTCAGGCTTTGCGATAGCAATCGGATAAGGATACTTCTTGTTTCCGCGATGAAATAAGTGGGTTATACAGTAGGGAGTGTTTGAACAGAGATTGGACCGAGGAAGAAGTTGGAGGGCAAGGCAAAAGCTTTCCGAAGTCCGACTGTGGTTGCCACGTGAGATCGGCCGAGCTCCTGTGACCAAGCGTGACTCACACCTTCGACAGCGCTGATATCCCCGAACAATTCATTGGACTTCGAAGCTGCTCGCAAATCGACAGTGGCGTCCTCAAAACGGATAGAGCTGCACTATGAAAGTGTCAATGACGCCACACCTGGAAGTTCTCGCAATCTGTCACGAATATAATCTGCGATTAAAGAATTGCGTGTTCGTCCCCAACGTTCTCTTTCTCTCAATGAGATATTGACGAATCCCTTTTAACCTTCGTGATTCTGTGCCTCTAGTGTGCAACATGACGTTCTTGAAGGCGTCGCCAGTCCTGAAATGTCGATAAGCGCGTCGAAATTCCACCGTGCTCGCGCCAAAGGCTCGTTGATCCCGCTCTTTTACCTTCTAAAACTGATGTATCAGTCGCAGGTAGAGCTATCCTGGAAGAAGCCACATCCCACCTGATCGCCGCCACTGTATCCCTCAAGCGCCGAATGAATCATCTCATTCCGATAGCCCGTCTTCCCGATGAAGTCTTGGGAATGATAATGCTCGAAAGCGTACTCAGCGATGAAATCGTAGACATGCCAGTGCTTACGCTGCGTCAGCGTATGACACTCTTATCAGTGTGCGTATTCTCCCCCTTACCATCCAGCATGCACGTATCCTGACATATGGCTCAGGTCTCATAGATGGAGATCAGCAGCTTTGAAGACACCGAACCTATGGAATCAAATAAACTTCACATGGAATCCCGACGCTATCAACTTCTTCATCCAACAACGCACCATCGCCCCTCTATCCATCTTCGTCAGACGAGATATCCAAGCGGGATTCAACAGCTTCAAAAGGTTCATCCAAAGCGAGAGTTCAGCGCGAATGGAGAAGCTTGATATATGTTGGACACTCGATGACGATAGACGATTGTGGTTGGGCGATTTCATGGAGCAGACGTTTGGAGAGAAGGAGTTTCCTATCCTTTCGTACTTTCGATTCATATACGACCAATATCACGCTATCCCGCGCTCTATCAAATTACTCAACGCACCAAATCTACAATCTCTCATTATGGTCGGACTTAACCCTCTCCCTCCACCTTCACCTCTATCGCAGTTGACGAAAGTCACACTTGAAGCAGCGAGGATGAAGACGATGGACATACTCTCATTCCTCGAACGATGTCCTCTAGTCGAAAGCCTATCCATCTCGCTCGCATTCAGCTACTCCGAACGACCGGACGAAGAACATACCGGACCTCCAATCACCCTCCCACACCTCCGCTTCCTTGCCCTGCGTCACTTTTCATCAGGCGCACTAAATTACCTCAAAGAACAAATGTCGCATCCCGATCCTTCAACTATCGAGATCACCGTTCGGAAGAAACACGATCAATCAGCGGCCCAAGCATTCCCCCAACATTACCTCCTCCTCCTTCAATCGACGAAAACTCTTCATATCGCTCATATCGACGATGATTATCAAGTTCATAATCGACATACGTGGAAGCTATCATTCGATAGCGAGTTCACTCCATTCTATACTGTTTCTGTGGAGAGCCATGAGAACAGAAACGACGACGACGCATTATTGTCCAATGTCCTGCGCGGATCGTTCCCCCATCTTACAGATCTCGTCATCTCCTCTGCTCGTCTCCCACCCTCAGCTCACATCTACACATTCCTCAAATCCTGCCCAAACCTAATAAACATCCGCATCCACACATCCCAATTCAACCGCTTCCTCGTCGCTCTCCGCCAAGACATCGAATCCGAAGAAAAAGCCTACCTAAAATCCCAACAATCCGGAGACCTCGCGCTCCTCAATAATCAAGCCTCTGCGCGCCTCAACGCGCTTTGTCCTCGACTAAAGCATTTGTGTATACAGGATAGTATCTTTGATACTGCCGTTTTGTGTGCTGTGTTGAAGCATCGGAAGAAGATGGGGTGGGATGTCCAGACTGTTACGTTGATGACGCCAGATGGGGGGATTGAGGGGAATACGAATGGTATGAGGGATTTGAGAGAGGTTGTTGAGGTTGTGGTTAGAGCTTCGCATCCTATACCTCGACGTCAACGGCAACGTCGGGGTACCTGAGCCTCTATATTATGCTCTGTGTCGACGGTCTCGCTGTTCCGCGTACAACGCGCCTGGGCCATATATCTCCGAATATTCCACCTGCGATCTGGACCACTAGTACTCCTCCCGCTCCACGACACGACACGTCAATCCACCGAATTTCGGATTCTCCGAACGAAGCTCAGATCATCTCCGTCCATCCAGATCACTAGATCAGATCCCGCAAATCAGCCTCAGATCGCTCCGCGCCACGGCTCGCCAAGAAAATCCCAAGAAAATCCAAGAGAAGTCCAAGAGAATCCAAGGAGAACCTAAAGCTGCCACGTCACGTCCAATTCTGGAACTTGGATCAGGTGATCGATTTTGAGATCACGTGCAGGTGGAATCGCGTTGATCTCTGACCTTTGTGGGAGGTTCGAATGATGAACAATGATTTGAAGCTGAGGAAGACGACGGTGCTTTTTCGCGGATTGAAGGGCGTATTTATGTTTTATTATTCGCTGTATGGGTATGAGGCGGGATGTCGACGTTCTTGGAAGGAGAGCTCGGCGGTGCTTGCGATAATTTATTGGTATATCGAGGTCTGTTAGAGAATAATCATTGCGTGTTGCTCTCGTGCAGATGGTTGGAGGACCCGCTGGCGTCGGTTTGAAGTTCCTATACGAACGCGATGGCAGTCCATGATCTTTTGCTTCGATTTAGTAGTTCGTACAGAGCCTTGTGGAATAAAGGGTTGACTGCGGTTGTTCAAGTCGTAGCGACGCAGTCTGAGGTGTTACTACGGTCATCGAGTGCTGCGCGATAAGGAATAGATCCCTAGCTGCGGGAGGGTTGTATTTTGGATGTACGTTTGAAGTACAATGTATGTTCCTGAACTGCGGTCAGTCATTGTTCCGAGCTCGCGAAGCTTCTCGACCATGCATACATTTGATGTTCCAATGCGCATTGAGACGATTAGAAACACTGGAGTACAGGCTCCGTTGGCATTCGAGGATCAAATTGGAGGTGTCGTCGAGGTTGACCTGATTCGGGACTCGGTTGGTGTAATATCCATCGGCATATTTTTCTCTCATCGCGTTGAGGTGCTTAGTTATAAGAGTCGGCAGAGACAGCATATATACCTGGCCTATCGCAGCTGTTGATTGGACGCTGCGAGACCAAAGAAAGCCCCAGAAATTCGAAGCAATGTGCACGCTGCCCGAGTCGTCGGCTTCAGAGCATACAGTACGAGCCGAGTTTAACGAAGAGACCCTCAGGCTTTCTTTCCCGAGAGCATTGCTGATACTAGTACTAGGAAATGTCGGATTGACAGAATGGAGGCAGGCCAATTTGAGTCCAAAGGAGACGTATAAAGCACGTGTTCGACGGGCCCGGGAGCAAACTTCGAACAGGGAACACACGATCGTCGGATTGAGAAGCATGAGAGCTGCACGGCTTCCATAAAGCTGGGTATTGGATTCCGGAATAACGAACGAGCCAAGCACAAGTAAGAATTCCAGAATCAACATCCAATTCTCCTTCCCTACACCGACACGACATCCATTTCGTAAACTCGAGCCTGTAAGCCTGCCCTTGTACTGCGAGTAAAGTAGTTACTAGTGTTGTGTCGGAAGGGGTAAGATTGGAATGAGGAGACGGCATGATTATGAGCTAGGTCAGCTTGAATACATGTATGTTCGGCACGATGTCTCAGGTTCGGCATAGGGGCGTAGGCGTTAGGCGTTAGGCTAGATCGAACGGCACGAGAGGAACGACGGCCGGGATTATTCCCAAAAGTTGGCGATACCCACTATTACCCAGAGAATACTTCGGTCCCGGTGAACGGTACGATATCAGAGAATGAAATGGGGCGAGGGCAAACATAGGACGAGACTCTAAAAATAATGAGTTTGTGAAATAGGTTTTGATGTAATGGTGCGCGGGGTAGGAGGGCATGTTTAGCACGACGGTGTCTCGATTCTTCGCTCGATATAATAATTTAGAGTGGGTGGAAAAAAGGCGCGAAAATAGACAAAGGAGGGGGCTCGATAGGGAAGTGTGAGAGCGGGAGTAGAAGGTGCTTGTGGACCGGGGGATGGAGTTGGAAAGTACATGGAGGAGAAAGAGCGGAGTACGAAACGGGCCAAGAATAGAATGCCAAGAGATGCCAAGACGCCAAGCCGGGTGGTGGATCATATAATTGGCACAACCGGTGATGAGTGCTGCTATATATACGCAAAGCACGTATTCTCGCACAGAGAGGATTCCAAGAGCTTTGTTGCTGCGCTCGACGATGAGCACGACGTCTAGCAGACTGTGGGATGGGTCGGGCTTTCAATCCCGCTCTATGACCATGGCCCGTGCGCGGGTGATGCCGAGGCTTGCTGTCCGCAGCACGCAGCACGACGTAGGATTGTAGCATTATGGGCAGGCGAAAGATTGCTATTGCGAAGATCACGGTGAGTATCCTGTATCCTTGGCTCGTACGGCTCTCATATCGTCCTTAGCACGAACGCAATCGATCCGTAACCTTTCTCAAGGTTCGTAGATTTCACATCGCCTTTCCAATATCTCCGACAAATCGTCCTTTCCATCCCTTTCGCTCTCTTCGTATGGAATCATCGAATGCGATACTGAACTTGTGTTGTGTATAGAGGAAGAATGGTCTGTTCAAAAAGGCGTACGAGCTAGGAGTACTATGCTCCGTCGACGTCTGTGTCGTCATTTTCGGTACGTTAATCCCTTCCTCTACGTCCATCAACGCCCTCACAGCACCCCAGAAGAAAAGACAGGCCATCCCATCAAGCTATTCGAGTACTGCTCTGGCGACAGCACCAGTATCCTCGACCGTCGTCGCCACGTATGTTCCTCTCACCCACCATCTATTTATAGCACCGATTTCTAATTATGGTACTCTATTCGGCCATATCAGTTTGATGGAGAAAAAGATTGTAAAGGTCCTAATGACTTTGCGAATAAGAAAGACGACGACGATGACGACGACGATGATATTCATGTTGATCCTCATCCCCATCCTCCTCCTTCTCTTGTCTCAGGGCTTGAGCGAAAGGACTCCAAGGTACGATTTTGTGAGTCAGGGGAAATTTGGATATTTGCCGATGATATTTTCCGATTTTTAGCCTGTGCCTATTCCCCCCGTCCCTCTTACACAATCTCATCCTTCCCTCCCCCTCCCCGGTAATCTCCCAACCCAACCATATCATCATCAACCCTACCCCCTCCTCCCCCTCTCCGATTCCCGAGATCCAAAGAACTCTCCATACGGCTACGGGTACGATCAACCACCCAGCACACACCCGAATCCGAACCAGGACTCAAGTCCATATTCCCAACCTGCCTCAAGAGCCTTGAATGCGCTCTACCCCAATAATCCACCAAGTCAATCAAATGCCTCTCATCCCACTCCATTCGCTTATCCGCCCCATCCTTCATCCGCATATACATACCCCCCAAATCCAAATCGACAAATGTCACTCGGTGCAGGATCATCCAATGCGAATGCGACAAGCACGGCTTCAGGTGTTCCCGTCGGCGCGGGTGCTCCGAATCCACCGGCGGGATATCCGTATAATCCTCCGCATCCTTTTTATGGGAATAATCATCCCTACGCTTCATTACTTCCAACACCTATCCCTCCCCCTCCTCCTCCGATGCAAAGTATCGCTCCGGGTCAATCCCAACTCAACTATCCACCTCATTCCCAATATGCCGCTCGACCGCCATATCCAGGTCCCGGCCCTCCTCCACCGAATCCGAATACGAATACGAATGCGAATACGAACTCGGGCGGCAATGCAGGTGCGGGTGCGAATGCGGGTGTGAATACAAGTACGGGAAATGCAGCGTCTTCTATGTATTGGTCCGTCGCTCCGAATGCTACTCCTAGTGCGAATAGCGCGGCCAATACATCCCATCATGCGCAGACACAGAATCCGAATTATCCTCATACACACCCGCACACTCATTTACACACGCATTTACCGACGCATACGCATATACACGGACATGGCCCCCCTCCCATCGCTCATCAATCTCATCAGCCTCATCCACATTCGGTACATTCAGCTCATTCGGTATCGGCAGCTGCGAATGCGAATGCGCTGCATCAACATCATTCGAATCCCAGTTCTAAACCTGCGAGTCCACCAGGGATGGCGACATACGTCCATCCCCAGTCACAAATTGCACATAATCCAGCGCCTAGAGGTTCATTCTCATCCGCGTCTGGTGCTGTTCCATCGCATTCGCATTATACGCCTTCGCCTACTTCGTCTTCTCAATCGCGTCCTACGCCTGTTGAGAGAGATCGAGATCGAGAACGAGAGCGAGATCGAGATAGAAGACCTACGTCAGGGTCGAGTGGGATGAGCGCTTCTAGCGCCCCCGTTCCGCCTGCGCCATCTCATTCGAATTCTCATTCATCATCTACGGCGAACGTGAATATGGAGAGTGCAGATGCAGATGCAGATCCCTCATCATGGCTCGACTTTCTCTCCCAACCCCAACCCCCCAATTCGGGTGTTGACCACGATCCCTCTCACGAAAATGACGCGGAAAATGGGGGAGGGGGCGGGGGAGTAGGGAGTAGAAGTGAAAGCGCACATACGTTGTCGCCTGTGAGCGTGGATGAGCTGTTTGGATTTGATAGTGTTGAGGGGATCGTTGGGATTGGGGGTCCACCACCTTCTACCTCTGCTTCGGGAGTTAAAGCTGAGGATTTAACTGGGACGGGGGGAGGTGGAGGAGGGGAAGGGGTGATGGATGTTGATATGGATTTATCAATTCCAGGTTCTGGATCTGGATCTGGATCTGGGTCGACGATGGGGGGAGGGGAGATGACGGGTGGTGGTGGTGGAGATGAGAGGTCGAGGAAGAAGAGGAAGGTTGATGATTCTTCTTCTGCTCGTGAGAAGGAAAGAGAGAAAGATCGGGAGTCAGCGTCGGGGAAGGAGAAGGAGAGGGCGAAAGATAAATATAAGGAGAAGGATAGGGGGAGGGAGAGGAGTCATAAACACCGGGAGAGGTCGAGAGATCGCCGGGATCGAGATCGTTCGCGTTCGCGATCCAGGGATCGGTCGAAGGATAGAGAGAGAGTTCGTGAGCGCGATAGGGAGAGAGATAGGGAGAGAGATAGGGAGAGGGAGAGGAGGAAGAGTCGGGGTCATCGGTCGAGGGAACGAGAACGAGACCGGGAAAGAGGTAGAGAAAGGGATAGAGAGCGTCCTAGGGATCGGGATCGTGAACGCGAACGCGAACGAGAGCGAGAGAAGGAGAAGGAGAAGAGGGATAAAGATCGACCGAGGGAGGCAGATAAGGACAAGGAGAAAGAGAAGCCTCAAGACAAAGACAGGGAAAAGGAGCGGGATCGAGGAAGAGATAGGGAGAAGGACAGGGATAGAGAGGGGGATAGGGATCATCATCGTGAGCGATATGATCCCAACCGGGATACATCCAGGACTCATTTACGGGATTCCGAGGTTCCAACAGCGTCAGCGTCAGCGTCACGCAAAGCATCAACGATCCCATCAACAATACCCCCACCTTCGACAACGATCCCTCCAACAACGACGACAACGAAGACGAAGACGAGCGGGGAAGTCAAGGAAGTCAACTCGATGCACGATGAGCGCCCAGGTGTCGCTCCGACGCCCGCTACGTCTTCTTCGACACTCACACTTGCTACGCTCGTTAGTGGTACGGGGAGTAGTACGGCTGTTTCGTCCTCGTCCTCGCGGTCGAGATCGAGATCTGTGGAGGAGGAGGGGGAGGAGAAGGGGGAGGAGGATAGGCATATGGATAAGAAGAGGAGGATATCGCCTATGGGTGAAGATCTCTTACCCACTCTCCCTCACCTGCCTGGTAACGGTGTCGATCTCGATGTTGGCCTTGGGATAGGCGTGGGGGTGGAGATGGGGATAGGACTGGGAATGGACGTCGAGGGACCGGGTGATTCGAGACCTTCGACTTCTGCGACGGATGCGTCTCGTACGACCACTACTACCACAACCACGACTACTTCGACGACGGATACCCGCGATACGAGAGAGACGAGAGGGACGAGAGGGACGAGGAGTAGTGGGTCATCGAATGGTGTTACCCGACGACGCAGGAGTTCGTCAAGATCCCGTTCAGAACGTTCGGATCGTTCGAGGGATACGTCGCGCTCTCGTTCCAGGTCAAGGACGAGGAGTTCGTCATCAGGCTCGGCGCATAGGTCGCGTTCGACGAGGAGATCGAGGTCAAAGTCGAGATCTAGGACTCGGTCGAATCGTTCACGTTCACGTTCACGCTCCCGGTCAAGGTCCCGTTCATGGATTCGTTCCCATTCCCATTCCCGCTCCCGCTCTCGGTCTCGGTCACCGAGACAGCAGTCGCTCTCACCTACGCGTTCGGATCGGAGAGATATCGTGGACGTCGATGTCGATGAGGAAGAGGAAGAGTTGTGATCCCTCCTCCACTTCCTCCTTTCCCTCTGATCCTTCGCTGCTTTTCCGACTCGTTCGTTCGTCTGTTCGTCTTTTTATTGTTCGTCTTTTTATTGCATGGGCGCTTCTTTTGCGCCTCTCCCTGTCGATTCTCTGATCATTCCTCATTTCTCGTTACTGCTCTACTCCTTTACTCTCTTACTCTCCGATCGGACATCTCATTCTCATTCGATATTTTCCGTTCGTCAGTTCGTTTTCGATTATTTTGTACGTATTCTTAAACCAGTAATCCACATTCGCTGTGCGAAGTCTGCAATCCCCTCCTCTTTCTCGTAGAGGAAGAGAGGGTTTTGTCGAGCGATGATCGTGTCTACCCCATATCGATTTTCCTGTTATGGATTGCCGTTATGTACAAAATGTTCTGGGCCGTGTCTCGGCCAGTTTTTCTGTTCTCACATTCACCCTTTTGGTGGATTTGTGCTCAATTCCGTGGGATAGTTACTATATTGAGCAGAAATGTGTCCAAAGATCTTCCGACTACTCTCCGTTGCCGTTGCCGTGAGGTCGAAAAGTCACCCGCAATTGCACGTCGAGATTTTCGATCCGTCATTCGCTCTTCTCAAACCACCATGTCTTGGATGCTGGTCAGACTTTTACCGCCGGTTTATTCATGTCTTTCCGTCACTTTCGGCTTAATCGTCATACGTAACAGACTTGACGCAACAACTCTCTTTTCCATCGCGTCGCCTCCAGCATCTGAATCTTCAATCTTGCTCCGTACCATGAGCTCTGGAACACGAATTTTCCAAGGACTCAAGCCGATCATCTCTGAAGCGATGTGCTTCGCAAGATGGCTCCTTCGCTGTGCACCAGCTCTGGCCTCTTTGTTTGCGATTTTCGGCCTCGAAACCTCAATGGACTTGTGCTTCCAGCGTTTCAGAATCAGCGGGTTTCTCCCATTACGACTGCAATTTCTGCATCTCATTCATTGAAAACATACGCAAAAATGCGTCCCTTGACACAAAAGTATCCAGCGGCTGACCTGATCTCTTGGATCTCTGCTTGATAGTGCTCTCGAAACTGCCTCTTTACGTGCATCTCCCGCTCCAATCACTCTTAGACGAAACTCACCACATCAGCAAATACCGCCTTGTCTGATTGCCTTGGGTGTCATCAGCTTCCATCGCGCTTAAGCTTGCGAGTACTGTACAACACGATCCCTGCTGTGTTATCCTGCTTTCGCCGGAAACTTCTACAGACTATGTATACTCAAGACTCACTGCGGCTCCATGGGCTCCATCGCGCTTTATGGTGAATGCGAGCATCTTATCCGCTCTAAGCGCCGCGCGGAATCTGTTTCTGCAGCTGAGCACAACCATGCTTGTATCAAATCATAGCGACGCACTTATTTCTGCGAGTCATGTAAGATTAGGCATGTGGCAATATAATGCATTGTTGTAATATATCTCTGGTACCTGTCGTAGTTTGTTTCATCATAGAGAAGAGGAGGGGACTTGGTGCGCAGGCACCGCTACGATGTATCTTTGAGCAATAGGGAGCCAGAACGAAGCATCACGCAATCCAATGACTTGTTCGTCGCTTAGCGCTGAGCGCTCACCAGCCGGAGCTCGGCAACCGGCATGCCACACTTTAAACTCCGCTCCTTGTCTCGGACCAGCAATATCAATGTCTTGAACAATGTCTCGCTCCTTGTCTCGCAGTGATATATATACGGAGGACAAGGACTCTGCATTCCATGGCAGCTGATAAAACTCTCAATAATTCAAGTGGATGTCTCATTTCTCCTGGTCAGATCCCCCGCTACGACATCCTCCCAACATCTTCAAGTTGAACTGCCTTTCATTTGTTGAACCTCACTAAGATGGACGAACCTCAGATCCCACTGGCAGAAGCTCATATTAACATGGATATACTACCTTTCCACGACCCCGGTCCGGATCTCACACTCCCATTACCTACCGAACTCCTCATCGAGATATTCACTTTGGTCACATACACCAAATTCGAAGATTTACAAGATCTCGTCGAGCCAGATTATTACGCGTGCAGATGGGGAAATATATTATCTACGTAAGCCCCTCTTCTGTCTCATTGGACGACTATGATGGTTGATTTTTGATGTGTTGTTTTAGGTGTCGACGATGGAGAGAAGTGGCGATTGCAACTCCTTCATTATGGACTTCCATCCATCTCTCATGGCCTCGACACGTCATCTCTACGTTCCTCGAGCGGAATACGGGATCTCATATCGACGTTGCTTTGAATGAAGATATCCTCGAAGCTGCGTTTGATCCTGTCGATGGAGATGGAGATGGAGACGATGACTTCCCCCTCGCTCTCGGTCGGATGGAGAGATTGAATATCTGTTGGGATCCTCTTATTGGGTATGATGAATTTTTGGATGTCGTACATGGACTTCCACATATCAACTGGGAAGGTGAGACACCCATGCATCGACCTCTGCTACTCAATAACAATATCTTAACTCGACCGTTACAATAGGGAGTCTCGAACGTTTCACAGCTCTCTATTCTCGAAATGTCGCTATGCGACTCAATATGGTCTGGCTCCTTCCAAGAAACCTGAGACATGTGAATATACGTTGCTCCGACGTATCCATCCACATCCTCAATTTCCTCTCATCCGACCTGACGCTCGACACACTCATCCTCCACGAAGATCTAGACGACAACTCCATCCCCATCCCCCCAAATCTAATCTGGGACCCCAACGCCCCAATCGTCGATCTATCACTTATCAAACAACTGAGTATAGGATGGTGTCATCCCGAATTCTTCGACATGATATATCCACGTCTCACCCGCCCCGTAACAACCGAACTCGTCTTCTCCATCAACCGACATGAATTCAGCACCGTCCTAACCTCCATCCCTTTATCATGCCTCGATTTCTTCCGTCTATCCACATCCCTTTCAATCCACTGCGATCCCCACAACCGATATTCCACAACCCCCACATATCCATTCATCATCCAATGCTCAGCACTCGATATGGGCGTCGGTCCATTCCACTTCAATTTCAACGAATGGGAAGGCGGTGAAAATCGTTCCGAGGAACTCACACATCTATACCACGAACTAACAACCTCCCAATATTCCTGCAATCACCTCACCTCACTCAACCTCTCCACCACAAATCTGCCCTACGCAACGATCCTCATCAAGCTCTTCGAACCGCTCATATCGCTCCACGAATTGATCGTGAGAACACTCGATGTGGGACCTTTGTTCGTGGCTTTGGAACTTCGTGCGTCTGCGAGTGGAGTTCCGCTGTGTCCTGAGCTTGTTAGTCTTGATATCCGGAAGAGTCAATTTAATCCTTGGGAGCTGCTTGATGTTTTACGAGAGAGACATCAACTTCATCTTCCGAATCGGAAGTTGAAGAAGTTACAATTGACGGTTGGAGCTCAATTCCGCGCGAAAGATCTTCGGAAGCCTAAGAAAAGTGCGAAGCGTAGGAAGAATGCGAAGCAGAGAAAAGAGGGGCTCGCTGTTGTATTTAGGGAGCTGAAAAATGAGGTGGAGGATTATAATGCGGAGGAAGGACTGTGGCTTAGTGAAGAAGCATTGGAAGATGTGATCGTTTGAGCGAGTAACTTATTCATATCTTTATTTGTTGATGGAATCGTTATGTTGCGAGGTTGTGAGATAAAAGCTCGCCGAGTTGATCGTACGATATCCGAATGCTTTCATGTCAATTATGTGTAGACCGGATCAAGACAATAACTCAAGCAGAGTCCGAGTACCGGAACGCTGAGATACAGAAGCTTGCGTAGGCGCCCAGACTTTGACTTCCATGTCCCTTGACTATCGTCCTCACCAATTCCGCCGTCGGTCTTTCACGTTACAGCTCAGACGTCGGAAAACAGAGAGACTCTGGTCTCATTCCTTACCCCTCAAACTTGGTTCGCTCTCGCCGATTGTCAAACTAGTGCGCCGCCGGCGCGTTCTGTTGAACCCTGCATTTCAGACACGGTCACACGACCTGGTATTCACAAGAACATCGTGGCCGTTTTCACTTGATTTTATCCGAGAATGCTCGAATCAGCATGACCTGCAATATTTGCGAGCCGTTGCACCATTGAATGACTACGTGATACTTTCAGCAACTTGAATTCGAAAGCCAATTTATCGTTCTTCATGACATGTCACTCTTCTTTTAAAAGCTACGTGTGATCCCAGTGGCTTGAGAACGACTTTCACTGGTGCACAGACATCCTAAGAGACAGTATTCCAAACTTGGTTGTGAATACAGTCTCGCGGGTTTACTTGGCTCAATCACTCGTTCGGCAGGGTTTGCTTTAGCGTGATAACTCGCAGGAGCGGTATTTATGCATCAGATGTGCAAGGGCAACCGTGGGTCTTTTGATGACGTTGTAGTACGGATCAACCTATTTTGGCAGTGAGGAACATAAATCACATTGACGTGGCATGCACTCGTTTCTAGAATAGGACCTCGTCTTGCAGTTCAAAGACTCCTGAATATTAACGCATCGCACTCGGATCATTCGCAAGGGCATGTCCTGTGGTATAACACCAATCTGTACCATAGCCCCGGGCGCGCAGCACGGGGTCTCGTATTAGCTGATGCCTGACAAAGCTTGGCGTGTAAGCACGATATAAGCGCACGAAAGATGAAGATCAGCAAGTGCTAACACCGCTAGTGGTAACAGGAGTTAGGGCCAGACAGGGTACACCCACGCCATAGGGCGTGGCAGAAGTCGCAAAGCGATCAAGTAATGGGATTTTCACCGGAATTTCTGAGCACCAATGTCCTGATTTGGCTTCGGCCAGGATTGTACCACCACGCGCTTCGCTTCGCGGTGTTTTTCTCAACCGAACAGTAGTGCAACAGATTTCTGTCTCAGAAGCATGCCGATGAGAGGGCGTTACGAGACCAGAGGGTTCTTTTGCCGCAGGGAGCAGGGACATTCGGGTACGCGGAAACGGATCAGTCTCCAGCACGAACGAAGTTACATGGAAGGCAAAAGCGCTAGCTGAAGCGCCTTGTGATGCCCATCGTGAAGGATTCAGAAGCTTCGTGAAGTTGTGAAAACCTAAGAAGACTCGTAATCTCAACACATGCCGTTGAGTCGAACTCTACCTGCCTGTCGATTCGAATTCCATTCTTTGAATGATCTTCGAATCGTCATCTTGTCTTTGTACTTGTGATTGGCTTCCGCCCCCGGAGTGACCATGCTCAACCGTGCTTGGCGGAGTACTAATCTGCATCCCGAGGTCAGCAATGTACAAATATTTACAAACAATTCCTTTCGCTGGCGAGCCTCGATTTCAAACTCCGGAAAATGTCACTTCCTCGATGCTTCTACCTCTCCTACGGCTCTCTAGTATAGAGCCCCAGCCCCGTCATGAACGCACTAGAGACGCTCATATTACTTCGGTGTGATGCTTCATTCATCCCAAGAGGGGAATGGGTACCACACTAGTAGTTAATACTAATACTCGTACCGAGTTTCTTCGAATACCCGCCGCCACCGCCTCTTCAACGGACAACTTATGTTAGGAAACCAACTCAGTCGAATAGATGGCGCTGGTTGAGCCCTCAGTCATATATGTGACCCAAAAATTCTCTATCGGAATCAGGAACTTCCAGTTCCGACGATCATTCGGGCGAGTCCAGCGCCGCCGGCGCGCCAATCCTCCAAGTCTTGTCGGGAAAATTCTTCGAGTGCGATCAAGGCTCATTCGAGACATGAACTCCATTGCATGTCAACACAAGAGTTTCGAGCTGATTTTCTGCATCCCTGACGTCGATTTCCTTGATGAAAGCAACCGAAGCAACAGAGGTCATGTGAACATTTGCAACGAAATCGTCGCTTTCAATCTGACGAAAATCTCTCTATCCATTTAGGAAACAAATTGAGGACTGCCGACATTTTTCTTTCTTGTGAATGTGTTACGCTGCCGCCTTCGGCTCATTCATTCGCCTTTCACAGCAATAGAACCAGCTTCATTGACCTGGCCTGAGAGAAGGAAGGATAACGCTGTTCCACGTCAAGTCTTTCCGTTCAGCTGCCCCAGGGGAGACTATGGATTCCTCTCTCAATTCTCTTCCCGGAGTGCAACCAAAAGTCCTCATGGGGCAATTCTAATGGTACTTTCAGGTTTCTGCGCTACGTACGTAGATCAAGGCGTTCCATTGATATCATCAGCGCGCGTCTTTGAATAAGGGGGACACTGGTGGGCTATGCAGGGTAAGATCGGTTGTGATTCAAAACGTACCGACCCTCACTGATTGTGACTCGGAGGATGCAAATTGGGCAGTGGTAATAGCGTACTATTCTCGTAATTCCTGTGTAGCATACCTCTATATAACCTTCCTATCATGAGCCAGACAATGCCCCAAGAGTTTCCCAAGAACTCTTTCTCCTCATCCCTGCTCATACTGCAACATTCTGGTAGGAATACCACTTCATTCCGCATATCCTGCCAGCGTACTGACCTCACAAACAGATATGGATCCCAGCGCTATTGCTCGCACTTCTGTCCCGAAGACCATAGTCCAGCCCTCTCCGGCTGACAAGACCTCCACTCTCGTGATTGATGGAATCAACCTAGTTGTAAAATCCATTCAACCACTCTTTCCAAGGAGTTGCGAGTTCCAAGGAACTATCGGCACAGCTCTCAGTCGCGATATACTTTCCGGCAACAATGTTACAATCGTCTCCGACCAAGCTAGCGACTGTACAGCGGTCTTGGATTGCGACAAGCTCATTGTCTCCATCACTCACACCGTCGTTATCATTGCCGCTACCAAGAAGCATATCTCCAACACTACCGGCTGCGGAACTTTGATTCCCTTCCCGATAGTCACTACGGCGGGAGGCCCGGACCTCCTGCCAGACCCAGTAAAGAGTGGTTCTGCTTCATCAGCATCTGATGGGACGGTAGGGGACATGTCGATCAATCGCTTTTTATCTGACGCCGCCTGGACAGGACGATAGTAGCGATGAGGAGGGGGGTAAAATCATTCACGAATCCCATCGTGAAGACTATCAGGAGCAGGATGAGGAGATTTCCAAGAGGAGGAAGATCATTTCGGGCAGCAGCAGCTCATCCAAGACAAAGATCATCGTGTAAGAGAGGTCACGCTATCTTGAATAATTTGGCCTGTGTGGAAATGGTCGGATAATTCTTTGTAGTTTTCAAAGTCTGATAATAGTCTCATGAAAGTGATAAGGAGTCCCGTTAAATTGAAAATTAAGATTAAAAAATTGTTTTTAGTTCCAAAGATGTCAACTATATATTTTGGTGAAACCGATTCGCTTCGTTGAATATCAAGTCTATATAGGGGTTACAAATCCGCATGAAGAAGTATGACGAACTCAGAAAGCTAGAAACACGCCTACTCAGAGCGAGAGCCATGACTCCCCGGGGTAGGCCCGGCAGGGTACTAGTGTGAGCTGTCAGTGTCAGCCAATTCATCGGAGGTCTCTTCTGCCTTTCGAACGGTTAGAGAAAGCGTTGGACGATAAACCGTTGATCGTCGTACATGGATGCATATATCAGAGACACTATAGTATGTGATCAACGAAACCTTTGCTTACAAACCAAACCTTGGCGCCCAAGAAAAACCCGATACGTCCGTGTCCTTGTTATTTTTCGACACCCGCTGGATGGTCCGAGACTGCACCAGCTGCCGTGTCTCACTTTCACAATGGGACTGGTGGAGACAAGGAGACTCTCCCTTTGTCCGAGTACTCGCTTCTATGTTTCCAACTCCCTCAACTTTATTTATCCCATCCTCTTGACTTAGAACCACCGTCTGTTCAACCAACGCAACACGAAAGCTTCACGGTCGAAACCCACACGACCTTCACACTGAATTTCCACGGTGACAATGGACGTCCCGGATAACCCAGATACGACCTCACACTTTCCCAATGAAATAATCGCCGAAATACTCGAGAACGTCGTTCACACCGAGTTCGCCTCGATGCAAGACCTCATCGAACCGGGACATTACGCATCCAAATGGACTCTCATCCTATCTATGTACGCATTCCTCTCTTTCAATGAAAAGAAAAGAATTCAGACTGATCTCTTTCCACTTGCGCAGCTGCCGTCGTTGGACAGAAATAGCCATCGCTTCCCCAGATATCTGGTCCTCAATCCATCTCTGCTGGCCCCGCGAAGCCATCCGTATGTTCCTTGAACGAAGTCAGAGTGCTACTCTCGTCCTTGCCCTCAATCAGGATTTCGTTCAAGATTTCCTCGCCGCCGGATTCAACGATGTTCCTCTGGATGCAGGTCACAAGGTTCTTGCACTCGGTCGGATGAGGAAGTTGAACGTCGAATGGGACGTACGCATCGGCTATGGAGAAGTCTTGATGAATATTACGCAGTCAAAGACTATCGATTGGCAAGGTTCGTACTCTACATGTCTCAGCACAGTCCAATCTCTGAACGACTATAAAACAGGTAGTCTGGCCCTATTTTCTCACTTCCGATCCCGCAACATCTTGTTCACCCCCGATATGTTCATGTTCATACCTGAGAGTTTAAGATATGTGAACATAGGCCCCGCGGGCGTCGGAATCCACGTTCTTGATTTTCTATCGACAACTCCTCTATTGCACACTCTCGAGATCGAGGAGAGAATCGACGACGATTCCATTCCTTTACCTGCAGGTTTCACATTCCCCCCCAACGTTCCTCCCGTCCCACTTAACTCTCTAAAGAGATTGAGAATCGGTTGGATACAGTCCGAATACCTCAATCAAGTGCTTCCACGCATTTCCTATCCCGCTATATCCCACATTTCTCTTTCCATTAAAAGAGAAGAATATAGCACCGTCCTCGAATCACTCCCCCGATCCTGCATCGACCATTTCCGCTTCTCCACGGCCCTTTCGATCTTTGGCGATCCATGGAATCGCTTCTCCACCAATCCAGAATCGCCTTTCGTTGTTCACTTCACTACTCCCAGTGCCGACACCAATGGCAATGCGATTGATTATCGTATCGAGTTCAACGAATGGGATGCAGGAGAACATCGATGGGACGAGATGGACCATATCTTCTACGACTTAGCGAGCGACGCATATTCCTGCGTTCACTTGACGAAATTGAATCTTTCAATCACCAGACTTCCCTATCCTACCCTTCTCTTCAAGTTCTTCACACCCCTTGAACAACTCGAAGAGCTAGCAGTCCGCGTCGTCCATGTCGCTCCGCTCCTGGTAGTCTTAGATCCTAGGAACTCCGAGCCAGCCAGCCCTATCTGTCCTGCGCTGATCAAGATTGACTTGCGAAAGTCGGCTTTTGAGCCTTCGGACTTAGCTGAGGTGTTGCAGGAAAGAGAGGCCCGGGAGTGTCGTGTCAAAGAATTGAAGATCACGGTTGGAGAACAACTGCAAGAACCTAACGTTCCTGTGCATGATCTCCAAGGTTTGCGGGAGATCTTTGATAAGATCAGGGGATCGGTTGAGGTATATGAGGCTGAAGAGGGTGGGTGGATCGCGAACGAACAAATGGATGAGATTCTTTGACAAGGCATAAACCGATCTTTATTGTTATTATTATTTCTCCTTTCATGTGATCGTCCTTCCTGATCAAGATGATGTAATGTACTGTACCAAAGATGGGTCTTATCGCATAATGTCATAAATTCTCTGTGTTTTCTATGTCTTGACAAGTTCTCAATAGTGTACTAGTTTTCTATCGCCGTTTTGTGTCAATTCGTCTCAGAGTGCTACCATCAATAAAGTATGGAGGTTTGATTACGAAACGGAAATCTCTAGAAGCTGCATGTGATTGGATCAGCGTACGATACATTGAGCTTATCCAGAGGGACCACTTACCAATCGTTGGGGAATGTTGTGGCGAAGCATGGAGGAGCGAACATTAAAGGCTCGTCAGCGCTGGGGGCCTCCCTACATTAAAATGGTCAGTAAATCCGGCGAAATTTGCTGAGGATATGTCGTACGTCGGAGCCGCTGGGGCAGGCATCAGAAAAAAGACATCATTGTAAGATCAATCGAATACTCACGGCTAGGCGCAGCGGTGACGAAGAAGGCGGAAGCGATGAGGGCGACGGCGATGGAGAGCTTGAATTGCATCGTTGACTTCGAGAATGGAGTGAATCCTAATAATGCGACCTCTCAGCTGAGGTCACAGCGACTTTTATACATCTCCAGCCCCGCTCGTTCACTCGTTCATCAACGAACGCTGATGTATACGGGGTTATGGCTCTCCCTCTCCGTTTCAGACCCACATTGACTTGTCCGGCACACCAGCTGAACCATGTCGAAAACTGCGTGCAGAACGCAGTTCTCACCATTACCGCATGGTACTACGTCCTTGTGAGCTTGGAGGTGGTGAAGAATCACCGATAATGGCCTTCGATCGCAATGAGTCTCTAAATACTTGAGAAGACGTATGGGATGTTTGATGGATTGATGAAATATAGTGGCAAGCCTGAGAAGGTCTTTCGAATGCGGAATCTGGAGTCTGAACACACATCAGTGCTATCATGAAGGTTGATATGAGTACACATGTTCAATCCGGTGGCGTGAGACTGTCAAAAATATTCAAACAAATTAAATTCGCTCAGACGATTAATATTTCAGGTACAGCCCGAGAAGTTTCGGATGCCGGGAAGGAGCCTCGAAGACGCCGAACAAGAATCTGAGAGTCTTATTTCTCCTTACAGTGGTCAGCCGGATACAGATATCCCTGGAGACTCATTCGGGGTTCAGTGTCAGGGCATATTTCGTGTTAAGATCCAACCAACAGATTTCCTGCGTATTGTACGCAATTCCAAATAAAGGTTGCGAGTTGTCGAAGAAATATCCTAATTCAAGTTGAACCCATGATCGTGTCCAAAATCCATGGTCGATTGTGCATCAACGTTTCTCTAATTCTGTTGGTGGCTCGCGAGGGGGAAAATATTTCTGAATAATCCTTGGAGCTGTCATTAAAGATGAAGCGCTGACGAATGCGTGAAGCTCGTGAAAGACTCTAGGTGGAGGCACGAAAAGCGAGATTGGGCTCCGGTCGCACTGGCAGTGCACACGGAGAGTCGGACTTCTGCCGTTGCCGAATTCCCGGACGGGGGCTTTCGGTTTCGGAGTCTCAAAGTTTCATCCTCACTGCCGCGCCAAAAGCAAGGCCAGACGTGATCTATACGCTGGCTTCACTGAAGGTCTCAAACTCGCTCACAGCTCACGCACGCACTGAGCACGTGCTAAGCTATCTATTATCCCATTGAAGTGATAGCCCCAAGAACCGTGAAACGGCTCAGCAACGTAACTCAACTCGAGTCAACCGCAAGCATGGACACCGAAACAGTTGTTTCTCCACCTTCCGAAAGCGCTAAGCTCTTCTGGAATACCCCGGAGCTATTGGTTATGACCTTTCGGCATATGAGAAGGGCGGATCAAGCCCGCTGTGCGGGCCTCAACAAATACTCGTCGGAGCATGCACTCGACGCCATTTATAGAGACAATCCGCCCTTGGAAAACTTGTTGGCCCTACTCTCTCCTCTGGCTGCTGTTCCACGAACAGGACAGCCTAACAGCGTTGAATGGGTAATATCCCTATCCCCCCTGCTTGAATAATGATTCATGTTTATTTTCGGCTTCAGAAATTCACGAAGGCGCTTAGGGTGGCCGATTGGGACCGCTTTCGTCACTACAGTTTTAGGGTACGATCCCTTGTCAAGACAATAGAATCATTCGTCTTGTCACAAGAGTCAATGCTCGACCTTTTCACAACAATGCCTCCGGGGGTAGCGTTCTTGCCATGTCTCACCAATCTTTGCTGGGAAGAGGTTGACCCCTCCACAATGTCATTTGTCATCACCCTCTTCAACTCAAAATTGAAAGAGGTCGAGTTGACACTAGCTGAGGCCCCCATAGACTCTCGCATTCTTCTGGAGCAGCTCAGCCGTCGATCACCAGAGCTTGAGTCTCTGCAATTTTGGACGACGGATGCCGAGGTCAATGATAGCTTGGCCCTGTCTGGTCTTGTAGAGGCCGTCAGGAGCTTGCCTTCTCTACGCTCTCTGGAATTGTGTGCGCCCATGTTCAATTCACCACTCCTGCAGCAATTGTCTCAGACAAACCGGCGTCTCAAGAGACTGTGGTTCTTTATTTATGGTCCCGATGCCAGTAAGATGTGCTCAGACGACAAGGAAGATCGCTCAGCGGAGTCCTTTTCTGAGCTCCGCGACGTTTCAATCCCGAGTAGCGGATTGACAACGTTGTTCGGCCGTCACGTTGAGGGATACCAATTGACTTTCTTGCACGTCGCAGTTGATGATGACATGACCGCCTTGCGTGACAATCTCTCGGTGGTCGCAACTTCTTGCTCGAATTTAAAACATTTGAGCATAATGCACCATATTAATCATCCCGAGGCATCAGCAGCAGCTCTATCTATGGAGATGGTCACACCGTTACTGGCTTTGAAGTCCCTCCAAGTCTTGGTCATAGATCACTCGGAACCGCCGAATCTTTCCAATCAAGACCTCCAGCAGATTTCGGCCAGTTTTCCCGAGCTCCAACATTTTGAATTGTGCGTGCGAGCTCGGGGAAGGCCAAAGCCCATCAGCCCGACACTAGAGTGTCTCATTCCTTTTGCACAGAACTGCAAAAAGCTCATTTCCATCGGAATCTTCATGGACACTTCGATCTCTCCACCCTTACTTCGCCTCAATGAAATCATGTTCCCTCCCAACTTCAGCGCTATGCATGTGCAATATAGCAAAATAATCGACCATATTTCAGTTGTCGATTTTCTGATCTCGATTTTTCCGGCTCATGCCAGTCTCACAATCAGTCCCTATTCGCCTCATTTGCGTTATGTTTCTGGTCCAATGGCCCTCAATTTTCCGGGTGCGATGAGGCAAGTAGATGAAGAATCCGCGAAGAGCCTTCAAGAATGGGGCCGTGCGAGTCGGCTTCTTGCCGGACTCTCGCGGGCTCGCGACCTTCTCGATTTGCGGAGACAATGGAGCCCAGAAACATCTTAGCTCCTCACAGGCCTTCAATTTGAGAGGTGCGTAATGGCCAGGCCCGCGGAAGTAATTGGCAATTCATAGAGTATGATACTAGATCACAGCAGATACAAACACTTCCATCGAGAACTGCTTGACAGCACGAGTAGTATTTGAACAGATAAGATGATGCAAATCCAGACGAAACGGCGTGAGAAACTTGATTGATTGATCCTGCAACAAAAGTGTTCGTGCAATGAATGAGAAATATTCGGCTGTCGATTCTCTACCCGAAAGATGCCGAACCAGGGATCCAGGAACAATTTCGAATAATTTAGCAACCAGCTTTTACTGAAATGTAATATAATTTAATACCATTTCCTCAGGAAGGGGTGGCCTACGTTCCACAATAATCTCCACGCTTCACTGTTCCGCGGGGACCAGACTGCTGAGAATTCAGTATACCGGAACTATCAAAACAAAGTCACCTCATGCTATGAAGTAAACCCTTCAAAACGGAGCACTGCAGCTTCTATTTTCCTGCCGGCAACTTTGGTGCTTCTGTAGAGGGGTACTACTAGTAGTACTTATCATAAACATTCCCCAATCCGTTTCGTACAAGCACACTCACTTCAAAAAGTGAAATCCTCGAATATTGTCTTGCATATCCTATACGATTGATATAAGGTACCGACGTCGCACCAGTATCTCGAGCTCCTGCCCGGGAGCTCGGTGCGGAAGCAAATGAGTGCAGGTCCGCAGCCAATATCCGACCGGCAAATAGCCGCTCAGGAAGCGCCCAAGAAACGCCTTATGGTAATCACATGACACTTGCGACTAGCACTTGGACCAACTTCTCTTAGACCAGCTCTTAGACCGCAGTCAGGTCATGGTTGGCTGGTCAACGTATCAGATGTGCGCATCGCTCGACCGTTGGACATTCCAGCGCCTTCTGTATCTTTGTGGACATCGTGATCATTTCCGTACTCACATTTATCGTTTTGATGATGAGGCTCAGATGCCAACAGTCCTGGCCTTCAAAGTAAGGTTTCATTCATACGCCTAATGTCATCTTCGACCCCTAACTCTGTTCCTGAAGAAGACTCCGATATGAAGCCCGGAATTTTTCCGTCTGACTCCTCCGACTTCTTCGGGCAAGTTCCGGCATCCATTCTTTCCTGATATCAAAATCTGAGTCTGCGACAGGCCGACGGACGCCTGATTGTAGAGGCTGTGTCTCAGTGAAACTGCTTCTATGGATGTTAGCAGATAGAAATTTTTCAGAATCACTCTATCGCAATGCTTCATAACCGTCTTAATCGGAAGTTCGTGGCTCGCGTCTATAAGTACCAGGACTACCCGCCGATATTCCTCACATTGTTCTACCCATGCAGGCTCCTGTCATTTTAAAGGATGTCAATACCGAGATCGATTTTGTCCAGCCTGCAACTATTACTCTGAAATCCGAATGGGATTTTTCTTTGGGCTTCACGTACAGCCACGAACACAGAGAGCCAATGGAATTGGAAGTGACAGGTAAAATCCCATCTTGGCTGTGGTAAGCCAGTTTGAACAAGATCTATGATATTTTTTCGATCCTTAACTCAGTGGTGTCTTGTATCGAACGGGTCCTGCGATCTACGATGTCTGGGATCAGGAAACGGGAAAGGAGACCTCAATAACACACATGTGTGAGCCCAGTTTCTTGGTGTTGATCCGATTTCTTCTGATCCAAAATCAAATGTAGTCGATGGCTTGGCGAGGCATCATCGATTCGAGATAAAGGATGGGGCTGTGTTCTATCGAAGCCGAGACGGCGCCGATGCTCTCGAAGAACAGATCAAGAAGTTGAGCAGATATCCAGGGGTGACTTTCGCTCAACGGCCCGATCCTTGCGAACGCAGTCAGTGTTCTGCCTTCTTCCGGAGATAGATCTGACTTGGCGCTTACAGTTTGGCGAAGTTTTTTCACTCTTTTTGAACCAGCATACAACGTGTCGGGTGACCCCAGCGAACTCAGTGCTGGTGTAACACCGGTACTGGGTCACAGCTGGGACGGGAGAACTGAAAGCAGGGTCACCATGCTCACAGATGTCAATGTCGCCCAGGTCGTCGATCCCGAGACCTTGGAACCCGAAGCGCTCTTTTCGTACGCCAACCTTCTTCCTGATTTGAAAGGACCTCTGTCAGCGAGTCATTCATGCCGGTACACTTCTCTATTATTTATTTATTTTACATGCGGCTAATCGATTGTCAGCGATGGAAACGACTGGTACAATTATAATCTCGACATCGGAGTTGGTGTCACATACAGGGTGTTCAGATACGACAACACCGGCAAGGCCGAGATCCTCGCATCTATCACAGATGCTCCACCCGCACATATTCACTCTTTGTTTCTAACTGAGCATTTCGTCGGTATGTCATATCGGCTTGCCCCGGTATCTTGCTAATAATATGGTAGTCCTTGCCGTGTGGCAATGCGACCTGGCCTTGAATGGTCTTGCCGTCCTATGGCACAGAAATATGTTTGATGCTCTGAAACCATGGGACGAGAGTCGGAAGACAATCTTCTATGTCATTTCTCGTTGGGTACGGTTGCCCCTGAGTCCTTAGAAGAAAAATTCGAAATACAATTTTCGTTTTGATTTCTCACGGCAGGTTACCCGATGAGTTTTGCCGACGCCACCCTTTCGGTTCGCCAAGTTGTTGAAAGTCAGATCAAGTCAGATCCGTCGAGTATGACGAGTGAAGTTCTGAGGATGTACTAGGGCGTGCAGCTCTCGTGCGCATCAGTTTGCCTCCTTGTTTGCTTTGGATCGCCTCGAAGGATTTGTTCTTTATGAGTCATTGGACGCGGAGATGACGGAGTTAAGAAATACAGTACATAGACAACGTCGATGTCTCATCGTCGCACCAATATCCACTAGGTCTGCTATCCAGAGGATGTACGATACTTAAGGACAGTACTATGTGGACCTCAATACATTTCATGTGCTAACCATCTCGGTTTGCTGTCCCCCCCAACGTGCTCTGCTTCGATGCTTGATGCTTAATATGTTCTAGTGCCTTGAGATCCAGCAATCCAAAGTCGTATTATTATATTCATCGCTCCCAGTCTAGTCTTGTCATTCGGCCAATTTCAGTTGCTAATTTCCTGTCGCCTTGCTTCTCTTGTAGCTTCGAAGTTCTCTTAGCTTCGTCTTCAATTGACCTGATGCGAAGATAGTAGATACGACGATAATGCGCCCAATGACTACAAAGCTGATGTGGATGGGGAGTTGGAGGGACAGGTTGGAACAATGTCTTTAATGATAATAGCGGGAACATTGACTGGAGAGATGACTGTGACTGTGACGCAACGGTGAGTAGCTCCGCAAGAAACAAGGCGCTTGTTGCTACTGGCCCATCAGTAAGCGTGACATCAAGGTTCGCAAAACTCACTAAAAAAACTTTGAAAAGATGCTTGATAAGTCGCCACGCTATTCATTGTCGACGATGTCGACGTGTAAGTACTCGTTGACATGAGGGGCCGATAGCATGAGGTAATACGAATACCTGTGATGGCACTTAGCATTGGAGAAGAAAAGAAGAAACAACACACCTTGCCCTGCGAGCAAAGCAGTCCCGATCGCGTGTCGATGGCTTTCGCATATCATTTCGTTGTGGAGTATGCAGTATCGCAGTTGCATGCGGATTCTTCAGAGAGGGCGAAATCGCTTAGCGCAAGCTCAAAAACAAATGTAGCCGACTCACCGTCTACGACTTCATCCCGCATTCCTCAACAATCTTTAACACTTCTCGAGATACCCTGGTGATCCAAGTGTTCCAACTTCAGCGTCAAGTTCAGTCCAACCAGTCCCAATGTTTGCTTCATCAAAAGTTCTGGTTACCGGTCGACGTGTCAAGATTAGCGCATCAGGATTTAAGATCCCACTCACTTCGAAACATTATGATAACTCCTCTCTACACCTCCTGATTCTTGTCCCGATTGGCACTGTCCGCGGTTCGCTGACATTCGTCGCCTCGAGATTCACCGTTATCATCATCCCCCTCATCGCTTTTCTTTTGAATTGAGATGCCAGATAGAGGCAATGTCATGCTGTTGATGTTGTCGTCGAGAACTATTTGTGATCGGACAAGTTTATAGTGCTGGTGGAGGTGGCTTGATGATTTGCTTCACGGTTTTTGTTGGGGTGGGCACCTGGTATGAGTTTGCGGTCGATGTTGGGTGTCGTTTTGAGAACAGTTATCAGATGTTGAAATCAAGAGACGAACGATCAGGATTGTCCAGCAAGTTGATGTTGAGGCGAAGCTCAAGCCTCAGCGCTCAGCCTCAAGGACGCGTAGCATTGGTTGCAGCGACGTGCGTTCAAACTCCGACGGCACGCCTTGACCTTCTCCGAGCTGGCCGAACATACGGGTAATCTAGATCGGTTTCCCAGAAATTGGCGTCGGCGAAACTCGTCGGGTAACCTGTCGTGAGAATCCAAAACGAAAATTGTATTTTGAATTTCTCTACTAAGGACTCAGGGGCAACCGTAGTTGGGGGGGATTGGTCGCCAAATTCACATCTCCCCCATTTTACGCTTTCCATGCTATCAATTCCTACGAAGACCCTGTGGATGGATCTATTATTCTCGACGTGTCAGCTTATCCAGATCACTCCCTATTGGGAAATTTATTCATGGACAATGTAAAGAACGGATTTAATCCCATCAAGGAAGTACGTTGGCGCAGATTTCGACTCGCAGGCGTGCCGCGAGAGCCACCCAGAGATGGGGAATTGGTTATGACTTTTGAAGCAGAAACCGTGTTCGTGGGAGATCTCGACACACGGATAGAATTGCCTTCCGTTGCTCCTCACGTCCAATGGAAGCCATATCGATTTGCATATGGCACTCATCTTCAGCCATCGCATCCGTCCCAGGACAACGACACATTAAAGAACGCGAAGCTAACAGACTCGATCATTAAAATCGATACGTCTGTATTGACGGATCGCGAGTCGATTCCGGCTTCTGAGAAACCGCCACATCTTGTGTGGAGGGCTGATCACCTGGTTCCTGGAGAGCCGGTACTTGTACTTAGGCCTCGTTCTGAAGAAGAAAAGGATAGATGCACTCAATCCGAAGACGACGGTGTTTTATTGGTGGTAGCTCTTGATGCGATCCGTTCGTCTTCATGTTTGTTCGTGCTTGATGCTCGGTCTATGTTGGAAATTGGCAGAGCAGAGTTTCCGGACGGTCATCATATTCCCTTTGATGTACATGGCGCTTGGGATGGTCGGAGATAGGCCATTCTTATATAATAGCGCACGCCAATATACCATAGTAGTGAAATCACACCAGTCAATGTTGCCACGTCATGGACGTCGAGCATGAAGAACATGCTCCTATGAAGAGCATTGGTTCACAAATCCAAAATCACTTCTTGCGCAATCTCCAATCGTGACCGATATCGATGCCGAGAAATTGAGCAGTTTGCATAATGGGACCTCAGTGATTTGTTCGTCTCGGGAGACGTTCTCAGTAATCTCACATCTCACTGCTGCGATTTCCGTCGACCGTTTGCTGGGTCTCGGATAGCAATGACACCTGTTCGGTCGGGACAGATTCGGTGATTCTTCACACCCAGGCATCGGGCGTGACCGTCCAATTATTGACCCCGCCTCGTATGACTTCGGCATCGGAAGCAAGAGAGTTCTGGGAAGGACTTGCGAGAAATGCGATCAATTGAAATATACAGAGCGGTAGCGAGGGAAGGGGGATCAAGATGATCGAGTACGGGCGGGGATCCGCATCGTTATTCATCATCAGATTCCGACATCAGCCTAGTGAGCAGCGATGTATCGAGAGGACCTGATGCACCGATATGATTAATGGCAGCCATCCGTAGACGAAGTTGGACACTTACGACTGGCGTTACCAGGCACGTGACGCCCACGGTACCCCGCGAGGGGGCTAGCTGACGTAGACCTGGAGGCCGGTAAGGCATAAGACGAGTTTAAGCTCGAGCTGGGTGTGATGTTGGGGAGAGTGAATGAGGTTTGGCGACCCGATGAAGCCAGAGGGGATGAGGCGTAAAGAGGTGACAAGGGGTCGCGAGGTAATTGCTAGTGGTTCATGTTCAGGAAGAGCAATGGGAAGAGACTAATCATGAGCGTACTTTTGGCAATATGCCCTGCAACCGTCTTTGAGCCGGTGTCGTCAATCCTTTCAAACCCTCGTGTGGCATAGGCGAACGAGGAGAGGCCTTTTCACTCCCGGATTTAACATTGGACGTTAGACTGGCGAGTCTCCACCAAGAGTATCCACTGTCCAGAATCAGAAGCGCTGCTCCCCCGTATTCTGCAGATGGTGATGAATGACAATCAGCTTCCGTGGCATCCACGTTAACCTGACGCGACCTACCCAGCCATGACACTATTTGAGGTCCCGATAGACCAATCAAGTCAATAAAGCGAGCAACTAAGGCTCGCAGAACGGGGTATGGACCCAGGATTCGGATGAGGCACCATAGGATGATGAGGCTGAGCGACGATCGCAAGCGTTTGACTGCTGACGACGGCACTGAAGTCGATGAGAATAACGTCGAGAACGACGACGGAGGCTGAGTAGACATATGAAAGAGCGACGACGATGTTGGAAGAAAGAGAGGGCAAGAAACACGTTGAATAAGATGGACCAGTTCAGTTTAAGGCTTTGAAGGAGACGCGGTTTCAAAGTCCGCTGCTTCGACTCTGTCTTGCTGTTTCCTCCCTTATCTATATTATTTGTGTTTATCCCATCTATCGCGTCTCAGTCAGTTCCTTTTCGGCCAATTCAGTCCTTGGTTTATCATTGATCCTTATTCATCCCAGCCCTCGATAAGCGTCGAGCGCTCAAGCTTTCAAAGTCACCAAAAATTCAATTTCACTGGCAGTGCCATAAGCCCTAGCGCCGGCAGCAGCGTCCCCAGCTCCAAATTCACCCCTTGACTCTTTTTTATCCTCACTAGAATATTATCTCTAATCCATCCCCGATTATCCCAACTTCCATGGACGGACCGCAGGCGTCTGAAAGTTGCAGCCAATTTTGGAGCACAGCAGAGCTAGTCGCTATGTCATTTGAAGTTCTGGACAAATGCAGTCTAGCGAAATGTGCTCGTGTCAACAAATTTCTCTCTAAACATGCGCTGGATGCTATATACCGCTACAATCCCGACTTCTTGAGTGTCTTGGAACTTCTTTCGCCGACAAGTCTCAAAGACAATGAACTAATGGTGCTTCGCTCAATTCTTCGTCTCCATTAATATCAGAACTCAATGTGTGCAGTTCAATGAAGTAATGAACCCAAGCGGCTGGGATCGCTTCCGACACTACAGCTCAAGGATTCGGGCGATTGACGTGAAGAGGTTTCCCAATCCACTTTCGCAAGAATCGATGGTCGATCTCATCACAACAGTACCGGGAGGGACACCTCTCTTTCCTCTGATGACCGACCTTCGCTGGAGGACTATCAACGAATCAACCAGTCCTCTAGTTCTATTCCTTCTCCATGACAAGCTGAAGAACGTGATCTTTTCGGTCACGGTCGATGACCTTCACCATGGGATTCTCTTAGGAAACCTGGCACGGAGAGCACCAAATCTTGAATCGCTCCATTTTTGGGTACTGAGTGAGGACTCAGAACATGCGGATGCCGCCGAAGGGATCATCGATGCGGTCGAATTCCTGACTTCGTTGCGCTCGTTGGATGTCTTTACAGGGATGGCCACACCCAGACTACTCCAAGCATTATCCTCTCACAACCATTTACAGAGATTTTGGGCATCCCTCTATGGGCCCCAGGAATTGAGTGTGGATAATCGAGTCATCGAGAGCGATGCTGTCGCCCATCACGAATTTCCATGTCTCTCCGAGGTCGCTATCTGCAGCTCTCTCTTTATGGCAATGTCTTCAAAAACTCTCTTCGACGCACCGTCATTAGTCTCACTCCACATCGACGTCGATCTTGAAGCTCATATTTCCAGCTTTCTTCCACATGTCTCCAGCACATGCACTCGGCTCAGGCACCTCAGCTTGAGGATAGACGAGGATGAAGAAACAGAAATAACCTTGACGATGGAAATGCTTCAGCCAGCGTTGAAGCTGAAGCTCATCGAAACATTCGTAGTAGAGTGTACGTCCCCTCCTCTTCTCGACGATCATGATATTTCCGACTTTGCCACCGCGTTCCCTCGGCTTCGACATTTCGAATTGTGCCCCCGTGCTGAGGGCGCCCCGTTAGCCAAGAGCCCGACATTGGCCGCCCTCATTCCTTTCGCGGTGAATTGCCCCGAGTTGATCTCAATCGGTATCTATATGGATGCCTCCGTTCCACCACCTCCACTCCAACTGGATGACGTTCGATTCTCATCTCATTTCGAGGTGATGCACGTTCTGTGCTGCAGAATCACTGATCACCGTTTGGTCGTTAATTTTTTGATGTCTATATTGCCCGACCACGCCAACTTACGTCTCAGCCGTTGTTCACGCCACTTGCGATTTGTCACTGGTGATAATATGGAGGACTTTCACCCCGCACCAACGTCGGACGAAGGGTTGCTTCCGGAATCGATACAATACCGAAAGCAGTGGGAAGCAGCTATTGGCTTATTGGACAGCCTGGAGTGGCCTCGTGTCGCTCTGTCAAAGCAACGCGCCGAAATTTGCAGGCTCACCGCCCAACTGAACTCTATCGGCGCATAGAAATATTATATGTACATACAGACCGGCGATGTATCTGTCAGACTATGGGCCGCCGACTCGAGTCGTTATTATTATTATTGCTCATATATTCTTGTTTTGAAAAACTTCCACACGTTCACACACAGTGGGCCTACTTTATTAATTGCTATCTAACGGAATGGCTGGGGGATGCCTACATGCTGCATCGTTGCCAAAAGATCAACCCAGACATTGCTATCAAAAAGATCAAATTGACATACCATTTATCTCAGAGCGGCACGTTCCGCGGCTCTAGGCTTTCGGTCCCGAACGACGACGTCCTCATGAACAAGCAGCGCCGGCTCTCATTTTCTCCGTTCTGAAAGTCTTCCATCGTTCTCGGGATCAGTTTCCAATTCGAACTCTCCCTCTCCCACCTGTTCTGCCTTCTTTGGTCTACCTTTACCCACATCAGATGATTGGACTGCGCTTGCACCACTGTCTGCATCCGGCGGTCGAACTGGCCGCTGTATTTCTGCAAATTCCGTTGCTTAAATATCATCTAAATTACCTGAAAGGTTGGGAAATGCATCATTTAATTTGTAGCATCACAACGCTGATTTTAGATATCAGCAGCCTCTATTGCAAAGGATCCGCTGGCAGTCACCTGACCGTAAAGATGGCTCGTCGCTCTCATGTGAGATGCCCTTCCGCTGATCGATCAAGTCTAATTAGCTCGAAGAAGATATCGAATTCATGATCAAGAGCCTCGTGGACCGATGGACTCAAACAGCATGGCAAGTCATCTTCTTCGATCACCTGCGCCCCAAAATTTGAGCGGAGGAACTAGTACTCCCTCATATATCAAAAGACTTGTTGGTGAGTCACAACTTCTTCAAATGGCCTCCCATAATGCTGATCTCGCGGAGTCTGCAGACAAACCGAGCTATCCCTCTGCGCTTGGCTTTACATATGCACCGGAAACCAGAATGCCTGTCGAGTTGAAGGTGACTGGAGCATTTCCGGAGTGGATTTGGTTTGTTCTATCACAACTCACAAGACGAAATCTCACCCTTTTGACCTAGCGGAAACCTGTATCGCACAGGTCCGGGAAAGTTGGAGGTCGAAAATGAGAAGACGGGGAAGAAAACTGCAATATCGCACTGGTGTGAGTCAGCGCAGCGCAGCAAAGAAATTTAGATGTGTTAAATCAAAGCCAAAATAGTCGACGGTCTCGCCCGACATCACAAGTTCGAAATCAAGAACGGAAAAGTTACGTATCGGAGCAGAGATGGGTCCGAGACTGTGGAGAACGAGCTGAAAGAACGCGGGTCTTTTCCGGGAATGAGTTTTGGTCAAAAGCCAGATCCGTGCGAACGCAGTAGGTACTCATCTTATCCGTCTGAAAGATGGTCTGAAGTCGTCAATCAGTCTGGCGAAAATTATTCACCGTTTTCCGACCTGCGTACAATCCTCCGAACGATCCCACTGCTTTTCTCGTGGCAGTTACGCCATCCAAGGGTTTATCATTGGATGGTAGCCAGAAATCTGCCATAACGATGAAGACCGACGCGAACATTATGCAGAGCGTGGATCCCGAGACGCTAGAGCCAATCGAAGCTTTCTCGTACGCTCGTATCCATCCAGAGTTGACTGGCCCAGTTTCCGCGAGTCATTCTTGCAGGTAACTTGCGTCGTGGAAGGGAGTTCATGACACATTGAATTGACTTTCGGAGCAGAGACAGTCAAGAATCATTCAACTACGTTCTCGCCCTCGGCAGGGAAACGGTATTCCGGATCTTCAAACACGACGATGGAGGTCATGGACAGATTCTCGCGACCATCAAAGATGCACCTCCAGCTTATTTACATTCTCTCTTTCTCACGAAGCGATTCGTTAGTAAGTGATCGTGCACTAAATCATCGAGGATTCAAATTTAAGTGTCCCAGTCTTGGCAGTGTGGCAATGCGACTGGGCTTGGAAGGGCCTCCCTGTCTTGTGGTGTCGAAATATGGTCGATTCTTTCGCTCCGTGGGACAAGGATCGAGACACCATATTCTATGTCATATCCCGTACTGGCGGGATCGTCGCCAAATACACTTCTCCGACATTCTTCGCCTTCCATACCATCAACTCGTACGATGATCATGATGGATCCATCATTCTGGATCTCGCAATGTATCCCGATAACTCAGTCATCGAGAACTTCTTTATGGACCGTCTCCGAAGTGGGCTCAGCCCGCTGACTGAGTGTCGTTGGCGCCGCTTTCGCCTTCGAGATGTCCCCGAGACCCCCGACAAAGTCGTACCAACTTTCCGCGCAGAGGTAGTGTTCACTGGTGGAATCGATTCCGTGATAGAACTTCCCAGTGTCGCGCCTCCATCTCATTGGAAGCCGTACAGATATGCGTACGGGATTCACGTTAATCCCTCAACAGGCCAGAATTCTTCGAAAGAAGTTGGCTTCTCCCAAGCGATCATCAAAGTCGACACGTGGGCACTTAGCACACCCCAGAATACCAATGCAACTCCATCCCACCCGTCTCCTCACCTCGTTTGGAGATCAGACCATCTTTTCCCGGGTGAACCGGTGCTTGTACTTCGGCCTCTGTCGGAGGGCATGAGTCTAGATGATCAACCTGAGGACGACGGCGTCCTATTATTAGTAACGCTTGATATTTCTCGCGGCGCCTCCGGATTATTGGTGTTAGATGCGAAGACGTTGACAGAAATCGCGAGAGCTGAATTGCCGGACGGCCAGCATATCCCATTCGACGTTCATGGCATGTGGGACATGGCAGCAGCATCATCGTAAGAGAGCTAGAACGTCAGAGCAGGATCATTGCCGTCCCACGTGTGCGGCGACGACTATTTCTTGAACAATTGATGCTTCCAACGTGAAAGCCAATTTAGCCAAATGCAAAGACGAAGGAATCCTGACGCAGTCTTAGGAAAATCCATCCCAGGTCGTCTGATACGACTTCTAGCACCGAAAGCGTTCCCAGATCACTGCATTACCGATATATTTAAACCCATATTGAGACCCAGATTACACGTTAACGACCCCGAATCACCAGATGCATGCCCGCACTCAAGAATTGAATCTTCTATTCCTGAATCTTGACTTCGCTCTCCGGAGATTCGCGGACCATCTGGATGACAGATTCAGTCCCTTCAATTAAGCCTTGATCAAGAGTGCGCACCAAGATTGTCTTTACGGGATCCCTCTTCCAGTTCGGCGAGTCCCGTCCATTGACCATCTCAGCAAGGGCAAAGTACCCATGTGAGTTATAGAATGGGATATTGTGATGCCCACTTGCGATCAGCCAAGTAGCGCGACCCTGCGAATCCGCCTTTGAGAGCATCCATCAGCGTTGTGCAGAAGAGCGAATAAGAATACGACTCACGAATTCATTGACTTTCTCCATCAAGCGCCCTCCGTATCCTCTTCCTCGATACTCTGGTGAGGTAGCTACAAGATGCACATGAAGCATAGACTGCATCCGATCGCCGAGATAGGCCTTGAGAGTGCCGTTCTTCTCCTCAACCAGCTCTTGGTTCCTCTGATATAGAATGAGCATCGGAAGCCTGAGAGGGTCAGACGGCATTTGGCATACCACAGAGACGATTTTCCCCGAATAAGAGTCATATAAAAGAGCTGCGAGGCGAGCGATATAATCGAGCAGACGATCCAGGAACGAGGTAGGCTTGGCAAGAGGGTCGTCCACGGCTCGACTCCTAGAAAACATTTACAATAAGCATCCATGAATATAGCCAGAATGAACGAAATGCACGCACACCATGAGGACCGCCTTCTCGCCCCCCACTTGCCAGATGACTCGCCTCCGGATCCAGCACGCCAGCAAGATCTTATACAACAGCCGCCTGAACCAGTTTGGCCTTTTAGGTGGCGTGGTCCCCTAAAACGATGCACAGTTCCATTAATTGACATGGTTAATGAGCTTATCATCACTCACGTCGCCTCCTGCTCTAAACCGATAAAATGTATCGTTGACGAAGGCTTCTTGAATCATTTCATACAGAGTCCCAATCTGACCTTACAGATCTTCATCAGATGATGCCGCTGACGTTGAAGAGCCAGACTTACCATAAGTCAATCGTTTGACCTGGGGAAGACTTCGGTCGTCAGGCTTCATAGCTTTGCTGACGTTCGTTGGCTGCTGATCATCGTTGGTGACAGTAGTGCTTTTAGCAGGACTACTCATGATTGAAGTGAATTGTATCGTCTAGAAGGCGTTGAGAATTGATAGCGAAAGCGCTTGAGTCAGCGATAGGCACGCCCATAGCGCAGAAGACGAAGGCCACGGGTGCAGCCGAAAGCCATATTCATTACCACGACGAGCTCACATTTTTTGTCGCTGCGAATATTATTTGTGATGGTAGATGGCTTCCGACAATGAAGACGATATACTAAAGAAACTCGTCGACGAAGTCTCTCAGAACCTAGACGACGAATTGCTGGCCGTGTGAGTAGGTCTTGTAATATTGTTTTGAACTACCCAAGACCACCACCTGCAAATTGTCCCAATATCACACTCGTTAACTCATTACTAGTAATAGAGGTTCAGATCATGCCCTTTACGAAAAATGGATATCGCTTCCTCCAGCCGTCCGGCAAAGTCTGATCGATAAGGCACGAATCAAAGTGACTGGCATCCTGAGACGAAGCGAGAACAAGAATCCACAAACGCTCCGGTTCCGAGCAAGGCTTGCACTGCATGTGTTTGTATCACGTTCAGCGGTAAGCTCCTTGAAGTGCGTCGACGTTGCTGGGCTCATCGTTTTTAGCTGGGGCGGCGGACTGGCCGAGCAAAGGAGAAGGTCACGAAACCTGGATCCAAGCTCTCGAGGATGTCCTTAGAGCCCACAGTATTCGAGGAAGAGGATGAAGCGGTAGGGCACAATGATTGATTTTGGAATGTGTCTCTGGCAGAGAAGTTTGCCAGATCCTGATGCCTGTTGTTGCTGAAAGCGGGGACGAGCCTCTCGAATATTGACCGAGTGCTCTTCTGTCGAAATTCGAAAACAAGATAACTGGGTTGAGTTCGGTCAATGCGTTCAGCGCGGTTCCATGGTTGATATTGCATGTGGTGGGCATCGACGGTGGAATGTGGAAATATTATGGGTTTGAATCAACACCTGGAATTAAGTACAGCCTACTACAAGCAAAGTCAGACAGCGTAGCCAATCATCAAAAGCAAGGATCCTCACCAATTACGATGACTCGACGATGCCACAGTCATCAATGACAATTTTCTCCTTCGTCGCACCGTTAGGACTTCCCTTCGACTCGACCTCCTTTACGACCTCCATTCCTTTTACGACCTCGCCGAAGACAACATGGCGTCCGTCGAGCCATGGGGTGTTAACAGTAGTGATGAAAAACTAGAAGTCGAGGATCAGCATGTGCAAGGCAATAAGGGTATTGAAGATGTGTGTGAAAGTAGCGTAACGCGCACACGCAAACGACTGGGATAATTGTAGGAATATTCGTACCTGCGATCCGTTGGTGCCTGGTCCAGCGTTCGCCATGCTCAACAACCCAGGTTTGTTGTGTTTGTGGACGAAGTTCTCGTCAGCAAATTTAGCTCCATAGATCGATTTTCCGCCAGTTCCTATTGCACTGTCAGCAACGCTCTCTTGAGTGCCTCTGGCCGGGATGCGTGGCTTTAGAGGTGCAAAGCCTAGCACGCACCGTTTCCGTACTGGAAGTCCCCTCCTTGCAACATGAATTGAGGAATCACGCGATGGAAAGAGCATCCTTTGTATCCAAAGCCATTCTGCCCCGTGGTCAATTCGCGGAAGTTGCGTGCCGTTTTGGGGACTGTTGAGTCGTAGAGCTCAAATTCTAAAGTTCTTTACTATGAGCCCAGCTATATTATATCGATAGATGCGCGTACCTATGCGTCCCAATGGCTTCTTATTAGCAGACACCTCAAACTGCACCTTGAAATCAGAGTCGAACCGCTCGAAGAGCTACAAAACTCATACGAAGACATTGGGACTGTTTGAAATGAGATTTTAGTTTGATACAAGGCTGATACTGACGATAAGCTTACAGTTTGGCAGCTGTTGACAAGGCACGTCTGAAGATGGTCGACATTTAGATTGAAGAGAAAAAGTAACGAGCGCCTACGATCTCCGGACTTTGCGGGGATCGACGGATTGGGGTTGCGGAGCTCGGAAGTTACCCTTTGGTACTGCTAGCGCTGGCAAGCGCTGCAGAGGAAAGAGCTGAACAGAGATGATGGCTTGATCTCATGCGGTTTTATTTCTCCCAAAAATTGTCCATAGCAAGAAACAAGATTTCAGCCTTTTACTCGATTACAAAATTTTCATGTCGAACAAGATATATGGTGAGAGCGTGAAGTACAGAACAATTACAGTTTACAACACCCTGCGGAGTTATGACAAAAATGACCTAGGGTCCAAGACATGAAATCGAAGAGGATAAATATGATTAATGAGTATGCGAGGTCGTTTACACGACCATCGAGATGCAATAATGGAGTCGTCGCGGACACTGATCACACTATAGCACGGAGATCATGATTAGGATTAAGTGGGATAAGAAATCAAGAAAGATACTCACGTGTCCGCATCGTAATGAAAGTGAAAATATCAAGTAGTATGGGTTTTATGCGATGACGCAGTATCCGCTGTTTCCACCGCCGTTCGTGGTCTCAGCATTGACGGGGAGCTCCAAGTCCTCCACCGTCGACGAGGCGTTGGAAGTGGAAACGGAGGGAGTGAACAAGAGTGCGAAAGCGTCCATTGATAATTGGATAGAGTGGTAAAGCGAAGGAAGCTTTGGTGGTGAGGTGATGGTAGGCTGAGTAGTATGAGGACTCTGCTGTCAATAACCTAGCGCAGGAGTGCCCCTTCTTATAGTCAAAATTCGAAGAAGCGAGAGCGATGACACGCTTTGTTCGACTCAATAAAGCATAGGACGAGTTCCGAGACTCGGCTTCTTTTTAGGTTCGGATGGAACGCCGGGAAATTGTACATCGATAAAGGGAGTAAATGTCACAGGCACGAAGCTAAGCGTTTCCGAATGTCATTGGTATGATATCTTGATCCTTTCGTTAAGCGATCATCAGTGTGAGGCTACGCACATCGTCAGAACTGGTACAAATCGCCCAAGTGCGTCGACAGATATCAAGACGTCCAGAGCAAGAAATTCCGGAAATCCTGACTCCCAAAATCGAATTTCTCTGGATTGAGAGAGATACAGCAGTTTCGAAATCGATGTGAAAGGTCCCAAGAATGGTGACTTGAAGAGGGGCTCCTACGGAAAGGGTGATCGACAGCCGAGGCCTTCCATTCCCATTTGGGAAGTCCGGTGCCACATTTACCCAAAATAGGAAAAGCGCCTTACACAACGCTGTTAGCCGGTCGCACACCTTATTGTTAGACTCGAAGAGACGGACAATAATGCTATAGACAGGCGCTCGGTCGATGAATATCAAGCGGGTGTGGATGGATCTAGTCCAGGTTTATTTTTACTACCCGTGGATATAGCGAAGTTTTGGGAAGCAAGATAGATTTCGGAGCTCCATGACATGAGGCAGTCGATGTGTTCAAGAATTGGATAGAAGGCTGTCAAGAGGATAAGAATTCTCAAGACTTCGGTCCTCGTTGCGAGTTGGGAATGGGACGTACATATAACGGTGCGACGCTACGACCGACATCCGAGTCATTGGCGACATAGCATACGGCCTAGTCCGATGTGCGTAGCCTCTTCATCGTTAACGAAGGAGCTATTCCTGTTTGACCGATTTGTGAAGATGTCAGACATGAGGCATTGACGATCGCGAACGTCCGTGTTTCAGTTTAGTGAGGGTTATGAGTGCAACGTATTGAAGGGTCGAATGTATATAGATGAAGGATCTGCGATATATCAAAGAGGAGCATAGCTTTTGTCTTGATGACTTGGGACAGACAAGAGAGTCAGGATCTGGTCCGAACAATAAGACTCTGAATTCCGAGGGAAGCGTTTCTCCAGAACCTGGTTGTCAGGGAAGCTGATGATGACCTGAGAGATAGCGAGCCTTCGATAGGACCTTTCGACGTTGCAAGATGTCATACCGCCAAGCCGAAATGTCTACAGTTTGGAGCCACTTTTCAGACAGAATCGAGTGGGAGCGCATTTTGCTTCCAGTGAAGCCCGAGTCAGAACGATAAGCCAGAGGAGAATTCAGCAATGATCGTAGATCGATCTGAGACCGTCATGTGAATACCATACGGAAAACTGAAGAGAACAAATAAAAAGATCATAGCCATTGACGAAGGTGCCTTTTTGTTCGACTTAGCTGGATGCACAATTGGGAACGCGTCAACGAGAAACCAATCACGTAAGCGACAGAGCTAGGCACGTGTGCCGGGTCGGAGACCGGCTATGATGGAACGTTATATGAACTCCGGCTGCTTTCGACGCTTTGACACGCGCTTCGAAGTCCAAATGTCATCATAAAATTGATTAACAGCTGATATATGTTTCTAGCAAAGGTACAGGTCGCATTTGATTCTTCAACATAGAGAGCGCTTACTTAATAATAATTACCAATAATCATCATCGTAAAATCCTGCCAAGGGGTCCATCGAGTCTTCCGACTTCTCACCCCCATTATGATATTCCTCAGAAAGACAGCCCTCGCAATGACACTCGAGTCCACTCGACGCTTCCGACCTCGGGCCGTAGTTTTGGTTCTGACGACGATACTCGGGGACAAATTTGAACACGTCGACTAGTGCCTTGATATCCTTCAGAGGTATGTCGTCATATGACCATTCTTCGTCGTCGTGAGCCATTTTTAAGCAATGAACCTTCGCTCCACGATCTTGACGATCGGATAGGAAGTTCTTCAGGTCACTTCGAGAATAAGGCGATTCGAAGATGTTCAGCTCGCCGAGGTGCGGTAAGATGAGAGGGGTGGTTTGCGATGTCGCTCCCTCCGAATTCTCCTCCGAATCTTTGAGTGCGCGGTCTTTGGTCGGTGCGTCGGACTTCATGGCGGTGAAGAACGGCTTCAGTTCCTTCGTCTCCAGGCCGATTTTTAGGAGATCCGGACACGCAACGAAGAATTCGGCGAGGGACTCCACGTCGGGAAGACGGTCGCATTTCAACTTGATATTCCTCAACTGAGGAACACCAAGCTGGATCAACGCTGAAAGGAGCCCTTTCAAATCTAGAGAACACCGTTCGACTTTGACTTGAATTTTGGGCGCGAATGTTAGAATATAACTGGTTTCGTCTTTGAGATACGTGTTGAACACGTCGATGGAAATTTCTGGGGATGATCGAAGAAGAGAGACCAATGTCTCTGGAAACATTTTATCGAGCGTTTGGGCGCCGCGCACGTCGGAGAGGCTGAGATCGAAAGACGCTGATGGAGCGCTCTCGATCAACTTATTGAGCAGGAGACTGAGGGACGAATTATTGAAATAGCGAACGGTCACTTTTTTGAGCTTGGGGAGAGAGAAGGTCTCCATGGAGAGATCGGATTCCGTTGCGAAATAGGAGGATGGTCGACGGGAAATGGTCAAAATCCCAAGGGAAGGACATGATGTTAAGAAAGAAAATATCTCGGAAATGGTCATGGGAGAGTCTCGAATCTTGAGAGCGCGTAATTTGGGAAAGGATATTGTGGATGGTAAGAATTTAATTCCGCGGACTTCGAGTAAGAGAAGGTTCGGTGCGTTGGGCGGCTTCATAGCTGTCGACTCCGAAAGCATCGCTTTCCCATAGCTCAGATAGAGATTGGTCAAATTCGGCAGCTCTTTCGAGCAGAGCTGATCTTCGAGAAAGCGATCCATAACGTAGGCAGATTCTTCGCGGGCATCGGGTATCCATCCGACGAAAAGCCTCGAGATGCGATCAACCTCTTTCTCGAGCCTCTCCTTGAACGCGTCTCCGTATCGATCGGTGATTGCCATCGCAAAAAGCGACAAGGGGCATACGCCGTTCCGCTCGAAAAACAGATTGACCAGCCTGGGCTCCCAGCTGAAAGAGATCTGATTCCAAAGGCTCGGAGTGTGGAAAGCGACATTTCGCCACCGCGTGCATCTAAGGACGGATGAATGAGATGTAATTGACGACCCGAAAAGAGGGAGGGCGTACACTAGGCACAGGACTTTCCAGGTTTTTGGCGATTCCATGTGGCGAAGTCTCGTCAGTTTGCTGATCCAGACATAGTAAGTCATGATGCGTCCCAGAACCTCGTCAGGAAGACGTCCTATCCCGACATGATAGTTGGTCTCGCGATTGACCCTTGCCATTGAGCGAGCCAGATTTTTCGTGATGTAATCCAGATAGCTCTTCCCTTATCAACGATGAGCAAATGGCCCGATAGAAAGGGTAAAACACCGACCTTTCAGAAACTTTGACATCTTAGGAAAGGGCTGTACATGTCCGCCTCCCTCGACACGCGCCTGGACGCTGTAAAAGTTTGGGTCAAGACAAATTCAGACTCATGAGATTGATGAAGCGCACATCAACGCTTCGAGTTTGGTTTGGAACCCTTGATAGAGCTCGTCTATACCATCCGGCATCACGAAAGCAGTGCAGGCGAGAGTTGACGTCAAGCGGTAGACGCGTGACAACGCGTGAGTCACACATACTTCAGCTTCTCGTTCCAACTCCGCCATATATTGCACATCGCCTTATATCCTGTATATCTCTCTAGTATCTTGCCTACAGTTGATTGAATAATGGAGCCAAAAAGGTCTTGGAATAGAAGAAATGGATAACTATGAAGAGAGCTGGATAACATTCGTCTTTAGAATCCCATGCTGGGACACTACTTTGATTATAATAGCATCGGAGACACTAAGGTGCAGAATTGTCCACAGACTTGCATCAGTAAAAACCAAAGGCCTCACAGCCATCAGAGTCGTCATCAGGATACCTATGGTGATCCTCTTCGGAGAGACAATCATCGCATTCGCACTCTATTCCAGTCGACGAATCGGAATCGTCCTGGTTGCGTTTCTTCGGGTAATCAGAGACGAATTCGAAAACGTCAACGAGCGCCTTGATATCTTTGAGAGGGGTCTTGTCAGCATGTTCATCGTCACTATATTCGTCGTCGTCTTCGTAAGTCATCTTTAGGCTACGGATTTTCATGCCCTTGATTCGACGTTTGTTAAGGAAGGTCTTCAAGAGACTTCGAGAGTATGGTGTTCTGAAGATGTTGAGTTCGCTTAGTAATGGTAGGATGACGAGTTCAGCGGTTGCGATGGCTTTTTCCGGGTTCGGAGTCTTCGGACTGTACGCGGTGTCTTCTTTTGTGGTTTGCCCAGATTCTATGGCCTCGAAGAAAGGACGTGGATCTTTGGTTTGTATCCCAACTTTTCGAAGACCCGGGGAGGAATGGAAGAACTTGGCAAGCGACTGTGCCTCCGGAAGTCGTTTGGAGACTATAGTGATGGCGCTGAGCTTATGAACGCCGATGCTGGTCAATCCTGAAAGTACGCTTTTCAGATCTAGCGGACATTGACTGATTTTGAACTTGATTCGGGGTGAGTTGAGTGTGAGGAGATATGCGAATGAGTCGCTGGAATGAGCCGTGGTAGCGTCGAGCGAAAGTTCTGAGGCTGATCGAAGAAGAGAGGTCAAAGTTTCTGGAAGGATTTCGATGAGAGTGGTAGCGTTGGTTGTATCGCGAGAGAGGCGAAGATCGAAAAACGCCGATGCAGCGCTATCGATTAATCGACTGAGTAGGTTGCTCAGCGATCGATTACTAAAATTTCGGATCGTCGATGTCTTGAGTTTTGGCAAAGGAATGGATGGACCTGATAGGAAGCGTTCTTTGGAGGGATGCGAGATCCGTCGTCGCTCAATATATAACGTCTCGAGTGAAGGGCATGATTTCAGGAAGGAGAAGATCTCGGATATCGTCATGGGTGAATTCAGGATGTTAAGAACTTGCAATCGGGGAAAAGGGGTCGCTGCGGTGGTGAAGCTGATTCCCCGAAGCTCGAGTAAGAGAAGGTTTGGGGCATTGGGCGGTTTGAGGGAAGTTGTTTGCGAGAGGATTGCTTTTCCGTAGCTTAGATAAAGATCGGTGAGTGCAGGTCGCTTTTCTGAGCTGAGCTGATCTTCAAGGAATCGTGTCATAGCGTCGGAAGGGTTCTCGTCGGGCTCTGGTATCCATCCGATGAACAGTCTCGATATCCGATTGATCTCCTTGTGCAGCCTCTTCTTGAACACATCTCCATATTGATCGGTAAGAGCCATAGCAAATAGTGAAAGGGGACACACTCCGCTGCGGTCGAAGAAGAGGTCGATCATCCGCGGCGTCCATTTGAAAGAGATCTGATTCCAAAGGCTCGGAGTGTTGAACGCTACGGTCCTCCATCGCGTGCATCTGAAGATCAAGATCAAGCTCAGGTCAACGCTAGATGAAACAGTTGAATGGCGTACACTAGACAGAGAGTTCTCCACGACTGCGGCGATCGAGTGTGACGAAGTTTGCTTATTTTGGGGAGCCAAAGATAGTAGACCATGATGCGTCCCAGAACCTCGTCAGGAAGACGCCCTATGCCGACGTGAAAATTGGTCTCGCGGTTCACCCGTGCCATGCAGCGAGCCAGTTCTTTGTTGATGTGATCCAGATAGCGTTTCTCTTGACTCCAATCAGCAAACAGCACGCAAGGATGAGCTAGGACTATCCACCTTTTAGAAACCCTGATACATTTGGACGGATCTGCGCACGCCCACCTCCCTGAACACGCGCTTGGAGGCTATGAAATATGTGAGTCGAGATGTAAAACTAGAAGACGTCGCTCACATCAAGGTTTCTAACTGATCGTGGAACCCTTGGCAGAGCTCGTCTAGAGGCTCTAGCATCCTAGATGACCTTCAGGCGTGTTTCAAAACTAGAGCAGTAGCTTCACGTCAAAGAGGTGGTCAAAGGCATGGATGGACGCGTAACGGACGCGTCAGTCACTCAAGATCTCTCCTGTTTGAACTCCGCTTTGTCTAACATTTAATCTTGCAGTGTAGATAGAGTACATGAACGATGCATAGAATTGAAGAGGGTCGTTACTCTTAGCTCAAGCAACCCTAATAATATAGAAGTGATGTCGCTCATGTGCGAGCTCTAATATTTTACCCTCTTGCTTTCAGATTAGCCGCACCTTGTTCGACAACTGAGTAAACAGCAGTGCCAGGGTACACAGCATATCCGTCATTGTAAGTTGTTCCATCAGGGAAGGTGCTACCGGCTTGCCAATATTGGAATCCAGTGAGACCGCTGCTCACCACGGTGTTCAACCAGCCGGTGTAGATGGTGGTCTGGTTGACCGTAGTTCCGAATTCCTCGCTGGAAGTGCAAATAATGAGAAAAAGAGAGCCGCCAGGGCAAGATAGCATGACGTACAGAACAACAGGCTTGTTGGCGTTCTTTTGCGAGGTAGCGTGATCAGAGATCCATTGTAAGCCCCAGGCGGATTCGTTAGCGGCTTGTCCCCAGCTCTGTGATGAAATGTTAGCTCGGAAGAGGATTGCGAGACAACACAAAAGACGATACCTCTGGGTAGGAGTGGAAGGTACCGTAATCAAGGGTAGAGATCTTCAAGTTGAGATTAAAGTCAATGCCGACGTTGGGAGCATACGGGTAAGTGGGAGGATTGGCGAGTTGATACCATCCTTCATCACCGAGCGCGACAAGATGATTAGAGTCAATAGACTTGATATACGCCGAGATCGTCGAGGCCCATTGGTTGATGGTAGCACCGGTAGTAACGCAAGCCGATGACGCCGATCCGGTGGAGCCAGAGCAGCGCGGCTCGTTAGCGAGTTCCCAGGAGAGAATGGTGGGCTCATTCTTGTAGCGTTGGACCCAGGTGTTGATGTAGTTCTTGTATGCAGCGATGATGGTAGGGTTCGTGTAGAATGTATCGTGGGTGCCGCCGGGGTTAAGTTGGCTGACGTATACGTCCATGCCACCGTAGTCACTCCAGTTGTTCGTACTTCATTGCGAGTCAGCATTCATCCTGGCTATGAGAAGAGTGATGCTTACAGAGTGACGACGAGCTTGATACCGTGCGCTTTGGCCGATGACACAACGTAGTCGAATTTCCCGAGACCAGTGGAGCCGGTGTTGATAGTTGCAACACCATTCGACCAGCTTTGATAGTAAGCACCGTAGTTCGGGATGGAAGTAACTTCGTTGAAACCCCTGTGCAATCATATGAATACAATCTCCTTCGTTAGGATGACGCGCCTCTCACCATGTGCGAACAGTAGTCAAACCGGCGGCGGCAATATCAGAGAAGGCCTGGTCAATATCCGAATTGCTGTATTGTGCGAGCCAGTAGGCGTTCGTTCCGGAAACAATGTAATCAACACCGTTGAGGAGGAATTTCTATCAATAAAGTGAGATAATTGAACCTGGGATTTTGCAAGAAATGTTATGCTGACCTGGCCGCTGACAGTCACGAAGCCAGTTGGAGTCGCAGTAGAAGTGCTCGACGTGGTCGTAGTAGTTGTGGTAGTGGTCGTAGTCGTGGTGGACGTCGACGACGTGGTAGTCGAAGTGGTGCTTGTTGCTGGAGCGGTGACGGAAGTGACCTTTCCGCCGGTTTCACGAGCCTTGAGGTCAGCGGCACCTTCTTCGAGGACAGTGTAGACGTCGGTGCCGGGATAGACTGCATATCCATCGTTGTACGTGGTTCCGTCGGGGAAGGTACTGCCAGCCTGCCAGTACTGGAAGCCTGTCAATCCGGAGCTGATAATGGTGTTCAGCCATCCGGCGTAGATGGTGGGTTGGTTGACCGTCACACCGAACTCTTCGCTATTGAGAGCAGGAGTCAGCGTTTCCCCAACAGAACATGAAGTTGACAACTCACAGGATGACGGGCTTGTTGGCGGTCTTCTGGGAATTGGCGTGATCACTGATCCATTGGACACCCCAAGCCGACTCGTTCGCAGCCTGTCCCCAGCTCTACAATGCCGACTTAGTGATGTTGCTCGTCACGAGAGAAGAAGGGCTATATTACCTCAGGGTATGAATGGAAGGTACCATAATCGAGAGTCGTGATCTTCAAGTTGAGATCGAAGTCGATGCCAACGCCGGGAGCGTAAGGGTACGTGGGAGGATTCGCCCATTGATACCATCCCTCATCACCGAGAGCGACAAGATGGTTCGAGTCGATGGACTTGATATACGCCGAGATAGTGGAAGCCCATTGGTTGATCGTGGCACCGCTCGTTACACAAGCCGACGAAGCAGAGCCAGTCGACCCAGAGCAGCGCGGTTCGTTGGCAAGCTCCCAGGAGAGAATGGTGGGCTCGTTGAGGTAGCGAGTGACCCAGGTATTGATGTAGCTCTTGTAGGCGGCGATAATGGTGGGGTTGGTGTAGAAAGTATCATGAGTGCCTCCTGGGTTCAGTTGGCTGACGTAGATATCCATGCCACCATAATCACTCCAGTTGTTGGTCCTAATGATACGAACTATTAGCAAAGGACCGCGGGAAAGAACGCGTCACGACTGACAAGGTAACCACGAGCTTGATACCATGAGCTTTGGCTGAGGATACAACGTAGTCAAATTTGCCAAGACCCGTCGAGCCAGTGTTGATGGTCGGGACGCCATTGGACCAGCTTTGATAGTAAGCTCCGTAATTGGGAATCGAAGTAACTTCGTTGAATCCCCTGCACTATATTCAGGAAGATTGGCAAATTCAGTGCCGAGGGAGCGTACCAAGTTCTGACGGTCGTGAGCCCGGCGGCAGCAATATCCGAGAAGGCTTGATCAATGTCCGCATTCGAGTACTGGGCCAACCAGTAGGCATTTGTACCAGCGACGATGTACTCAGCGCCGTTCAATAGGAATTTCTAAGAGACGCGTCAGACGAAGCTGGAGAGACAGACTATAGGAAGGCTTACCTGTCCGCTAACCGTTACGAATCCGGTAGGCTTAGGGGGACCTGTGGAACTGGTGGTGGTGGTGGACGTGGATGATGAAGTGGATTTCGATGTCGAGGTGGTGGTGGTAGTCGACGAAGACTTCGTAGTGCTCGAAGTTGTGGTCGTCGACTTCGTTGTAGTAGTGGTCGTCGACTTCGAGGTACTAGTAGTGGTAGTAGTATGACTTGAGGATGTCGACGTCGAAGCAGGCGCCAGACATTGGTAGTAATATGGATTCAGCCTAGTGCCCTTTCAGTCACCGACGAAAATAAGCTTTGGATTGAGACTCACTCGGTACAGACCCATCCACCGCTGCACTGAGTAGCTCCAGTCCAGTTAATACCGCCGCACTATGGAAAGGGTCAGTATCCCATGCAGAACGTTTAAGACGGCTCCCTCACTTGTCCCCATTGTCCGACCTGAGCTGACACAAGGCCAGCAAGAGCAGCTACAGCCCAGAATGCTTTCAAGACCATTGCTGGGGATCACTCCTGCAAGATGCGATAGTGAAGGAAGTAGCTTGTCAGAGGGCAGGGGGTCAGGGGATGTGAATGAGATCCTCAACTCTAGACACTAGCTCTAGTTATAGTGGAATTATAGTGCGACGGACAGGAAACACGTACATGGATCTGAAATACGGCAACAACGCAGAGAACAATCAAACACCCGAAAGTATCGGTAAGCAGACAGGAAGTTATAGGGGGTGGCGAGACAGGATTCCCTGCACTGGACGGCTGTCAACTACACTGCGACGTAGCATATGTATGGCAGCCTCGATAATGTGGCAAGATATTTCTCCGACGTCGCCATTGCCGTCGATTGTGAGCCATCCTCGGCACGGTTAAGGGAGTCACAGGCCCTGGAAAGAGGGTGATTATGGGAGAATGACGGTTTGTCGTCGGTTTCAACCATTGGAACTAGTAGATCGTTATGGTCGCAGGACCTGCAAGGTTCCTCCGAGGCAAGCGGTCACTTTAGCCTGTCACTGGCAGTGAGCGAGGCTATTGTTCAAACTCCGATAGGTGATCCTATTTAACCGCTATTTTCGGTGAGCAAAACACGTTTCCTGTTTGACATTTACGTCTAGCCAAAGCATAGGGAACTTTCCCTGGCAATTTTCATTAACATTGTGTCCAGAGTGACATCGTAAATGCTTTCATTATCCCGATTTATCCAGTGCTTGCAACTGATCCTCAGTGCGCGCTTGTGTCACAAGCTGTCTTGTATCAAAATGCCGATAGACATTGACGAGCTGACCCATGGAATCAGAGATAACATCGACCATCAGCCATCGCGGGCCGCTTCGATGGCAGCCGCGCCGGGCAGCATCCATTCAAAGGCATTTCAATGTTTTCATGCAGTACGGCATCCTCGCTGGTTCGGCGACTGAGACATCTTCTTCGTGGATCTCTCCTGATAGCTCTCCTTATTCCAATTGTCCGTGTAAAGTCTCATTCTGAATCGAGGTATGGTCAATTTGAGCCAACGAAGTGCTTAAAGTAGCGTTCACTTATGGTTCATCCTCGGAAATAGTTTGTCGGGACAAACGGCATTTTCGTGACAACCGCTTCCCTGACCTTCTTCCTCACTTCAACCAATAACTTGGAGCCTGATTTCGTCCAATCCCCATTCTTCACATATCCCATCGCGATGTTTTTTCCCAGCGTCGGTGACGGAATCCCAGAAGTAACGGTGCCTGAATGACCACCGATCAAAAACTCCGACATTCTCTCAAAGAGATCAGCACGAACCTAATTCCTCCTCGGAGTCGGGGTGGATAATCTTAGCACCCTCTGCGAGGCACAGACGATCAGCCACGTGAACGTAACATTTGGCAATAATAGACATGAAAACTGACCTCTCGCTGGAGCCCCGCTCACGATCAGTCCAATTCGTTTCCGCGGACAAGCTCCCTTCTGAAGATGCTTCAGAACTGTTTGTGCTCCGATGAAATCAGCTGACGCTCGTCTATCTTTGCCTGGATGTAGATCATGGTTAGAACGATCATTCGTCGGGAAAACATTCGGCCCACCGATCAGCCATGACAAGCCCGCTTCTACGGGACTAGTCTGTTCATCCAGATCATGCCCATAAAGGCACATCCCCGCCTCTAATCTCAGACTATCTCGGGCACCAAGTCCAGCGAGTTGCACAGCTCCATCGGTGCCGACGATTAACGAAGTAATTTCCACGGTATCGGCAGGAGGGATTGAAATCTGCGTTAGACATGAGACCTACAGTATTCCCGGAAAAGATGAACGCACCTCAAAGCCATCTTCACCCGTATATCCCCCACGCGCAACGTGAACTCTGACGCCTTGGATGGACAAGTAGGCGGCCTTGCCGAACGTTATAGTGCTCAAGTCGAAATCGGTGAAACGTTGCAGATGAGCAGCTGCTTTAGGACCTGACGGTGCCCATAAATGATCGTAAGCCTCTTTGACTCATAATTTTCCATAAGCGTGAGCCATACCTTGCAACGCAATCAAGCCCCAGTCATTCAATACCTCATGCTCAACTTTCCCATCCATCGACCGCTCGCTTTCGTTCCACTCCTTCAAACGGGCCTGAAGCCACGCAAGGTCTTCATCTCTTCGTCCCGCGTTCGTCACAACATACCACGTCGCTTCAGGATGTCGGCAAATGACAGTATCGTCGATGATACCGCCTTGTTCGTTCAACAAGACTGAGAGAGTAGATTGATAGGCTGAGAGAGATCCAAGTGATGATGGGGTCAACCACTCGAGAAATTTGAGTGAACTTCCTCCGCGAATGCTGCGTGATTCAGTCAGGATTAGGAATTGTGAAATCTTGAGTGGATGAGCAACGAACATGTGTTGAACCATATGGCCGACATCGAACAAGCCGACGTTGTTTCTGACGTTGTTATGACTTGCAACTGAGCATTTCAGATACTTCGCGTTCAACCTGACCGATAGGAAACCCACCCTGTCCTACATCCCCATAGCTCAACGGCATCGAATACCCAGCAAATGGAACCATCTTCGCTCCTCGTGCGACATGAAAGTCATATAGCCCCGTCTTTCTGAGCTAGATGATACAACATCCTCAGCGGAAAATAATGCTGTAAGGAGATGCATAACCACCTCACTCGACCCTCCACCAGACATAAATCTAAGACAGTTTCTTCTTGACGCCACATTCAGGGCCACCCTCGACGATGCCACAGTTGTTGCGAGCTTTGTTTGAATCATTAGATAGATAGGAGAGGCGATGATCAAAGTACTAGGCCGATGACATGTAAAGACAGTAAACTTCTGCCTGCTGAAGAGATTTCAAGCGGGTGTCCGTGCACTTCCGAAATCCGAAACCCGAACCACGTGGACAGAGGCGCGCGTCTAGACTCCCAGTTTGTTCTCAGCTCTAAATTACTTCAAATTTAATCTTTTCCGTTGACAATGTAAGTCCTCCAGACACGTCAGGCCACAAGAAACAACTATAGCAACGAGACGATTTCATGACGCTCGAGTTAGATGTCCAAGACTGCGGGGCAGTCTTATGTCAGTCTGCGTTCCGAGCACTTCTGCAACCCGTTCAGCAGTGAGCTACATATGATCACGAGTAAATCAATGGTTCTCGAGCCCTGCAAGACGGAAGACGCACGTACGCCTCAACCTTGAGAGTCTGCAGAACGAATCATCGTTGACGATTACATTAAGATGGAGGACGGTGGTCAAGAAATGGCAAGAATATCAAAGCCATATCCAAGCTTTAGATCGCAATCCTGGGGAGAATATAAACCGCGAGTTCCGACGCAGATCAAGCCCGGAAGCTTTATCAATCGGTGCAGCGAACGGCCTGATCAGTCGGTCGCGTAACCGACCCCAATTTATTTCCGCATTCAAAAGCCAATATTAATGAGGGGGGAACCGGGTGCCTAGATCCAAGCCAAGAATAGCCAAGCCTGTATGGTCTTAAGGAGGCCAAGAGGTAGGAATATCCACTTGGTATATCGAGTCGAATTGAATTCAACTTGAGAGACATGATGCATCGGTGGTCCAGCCAAACCACCAGGGTAACAAATAGGGATCCCCAGATCAATGTCAAAGCCTGTAACGCTTCAAGTTCTTCCTGTTCCTCGGTATCAGGACCAGAGTAATGAGCCAACAAAATAGACAGAAAAGGCTTCCAAGTCGGTAAGGTACGACCCGGAATATCTGCGAAGGGCTACGGGAGCAGTGCATTGATATCCTGGTGAACATATATCTACAGAAGCCAAAGTCTTCGCACGTATGAAAACAACAGATCTTGGACAGAATGTGTCAGCTGGCCGAATCTGACGGAAATTAATGACCCATCTAGCTCGACGCAATCCGGACAGAGGGTACTCATCCGTTCAGATATTTGACTCGGTTGATGCCTATGGGTATTTCAAGGCTGCACAGGATTTGAACCATGCGGTCGCTCGGTTATGAAATGACAAGGAGTCAGGGGCCTGCAAAACTGGAGCAAGAAAAATGAAAAGGCAAATTCTCCTCGAAGCTTTTGATAAAATTCAACTGTGAGCATGATTTCGAAAGCAAGCCGTCGAATAGACTTGTAGAAGCTTCGTGAGACTCCTGCGACCAAGAAAGGTCATGGTTGAACAAGAGAAGAGAGGTTGAAACTCAGCGGGCGCTAAGCGGAATCAGATCGCGGCCGGTACCTTCTCCAGCCAAAAAATTCTGCAAATGGCTCCCCAGACCTCATGTCCGCCTCTTCTGGCTCCGCAAGACTATGAACGGTATTCAGTGCAGATATCTATAAGATCGCCCCAACCAACGACCCTGGCGCTCTCCCGTTAGCCTTGAATCGGATCAACTACCCTGCTGGAGTCTGGACAGCACGACTCGGGGCAGGCACGACCCTTACTGCCACCTCGCTCTCACAACACCAGGACTTGCGATTTCCTGTATCATCGACGACGTTGTGCAAGAGTCCGAGGCATACCGTGACCAGTCTCCGATAGGCTTGAAGGCAGAAGCAGCTTTCCGGATCAACTGCGCCAATCAGGCCGGCACTGGAGATCATAGTCCGTCGGCAGTGCACAGACATCCAAAGATAACCATTATCTCTCTCCGCACATCTCATCTCTTCATCGCTGTATATATACCCTCGGTCGTCTCAGACTTCGTCCTCAACCGGTTTAGTCAGCCTGGCAGGCTAGAATAGGCATGGATGCGAATGCCATAGAAGGGTTCGCGAATACCATTTTGGTGTCGAGATATTGCAGTATTTGTGGGTTGACGATGTGTCTTACGGACATCTGTGAGTAGAGATTCTTTCCCGTGTCTTCAGTAACCTGGAATCTGGATGTTCGCAGTCAACACGTTGCCCCGAGAAGTTAAATACTATTGGGGAACGCCAAAGAGCATACCAAAAACTCTCTATTTCTACGTGAGTGTATCTTCTATGATACTCTTCCCCACATAATCTCTCATTGACATCAGATGCGCTATTCCACTTCCCTTCAACAACTCCTGCTGACGATTGGTTCGTTCTTTCCGCGAAACCTCTCGATGAATCGGTCTTTCTAATTGTTTCCCATGTATCAAGCCTTATTCCATCCTGGATCAGATCTGGTGAGTCGCCCTGTTCCTTTTGCTTGTGTTTCTTACTCATTTATGTCAGTTGTACGTACGCTCCAAATATTTGTGACAGCTGTAACTAAAGAACTTTCCCTGACTTTCCTAGCTGTAAGTACAGTGGCGCATTTGTCACTTCCAATACTTATTATTATGCGCGCAGGCTGGATCTTTGTGAATATTCAACTTCTTATCGGTACTTTTCTCCGTCTTCCTGTCACGCACCTCAGCTTACTCTGGATGTTTAGGCTTATCATTATTATGGTCCATCGAAATCATCCTCATCATCCGAATACACGCTCTATATTCCAACAAGCGTCTACTGATATTCATGTCCATCCTTTTCCTCTGCACCATGTCCGTATCGTCCATAATCGGATTCCGAGGAGCCAACACAGCCCACTGTACGTCCTCCATCCCTCATTCCATACGATTGGATATCGAAGAAAATCCTATAGGGTTAGCAGAGGGTATCCCAGGTCTTCCCTGCTGTACTGCGAACAACTCGACCCTGCTGCAAGATACGTTCTGGGCAAGCTGGTAGGTACCTTCCATTCTGTGTTTACCAACTTCTGAGACGAGGGCAGGATACCCACGCTCGTGTTTGAGAGCATATTAGTGGGCCTTGCGATTAGGGCTTTGCGGAGATATCGTGAGTTCCATAAGGGTCTTCACGGACCTGAGACCCTTGTCTGGACGCTTCTTCGGGATTCCATTATTTATTACCTCGTGTAAGCTTTCTATGCTTCTCTAACTTTGGAAAATGTCCTCATTATTGTCATAGTGTTCTAGTGTACGTTTGATCTGTCCGAGGTCGATACATCCGATTCTAACGAGTATGACGTCTTTCAGCGCCGGTGCTATTTATATGGCGGTTGCAAAGGTCCAATGGGTAACTTTCCACCATTCCTCTCCAGATTATTAATTATTGAATATCACATCAGTTCAACGGTGAACCAGCGTCAAGCGTCTTGTTTCCCGTCATCTCAGCATGCGGCGTTCGCCTCCTATTCCACCTCCAAGCTAAAAATGCCGAACTCAGAGGACAAGATATGTCCATGCAAGTTCTACACACTCACACTGAGATCAAATTCAAAACAAGGCCTCCACGATCAGAGACAGATATCGAAAGTGGAAGTGGCCCTACTTCGACTGTCAACGGATTGGATCAAATCGAGGGTCCTATCGATGACACACGGACGATTTGATTCGGATCTGGCGTCATCCAGATTCGTTTCTTCCTTATTTTTTGTGACGAATGAGTGACGATATGTAATGAATATACCTGTAGTTTTAGAGTCTATGCATGGTCAGTTCGTCCTGCCAACTCGGATCCGGAGTCCGGATTTGTGGAATTAGAGTTTGGCGGGATCAAATCACTGCGGAGTCGGCTGGACCCATTTCCGGAAACGGCAACCGCACGGAAGCTTTTCTACAATTTGCCGAGATCCCCTTCATATTGTGAATCTCGAGGTTGCGCTTCGTAGATTTTGCTCGTGAAAACGGAAGGGCATATGGTCCCTGCATATGAGCACGACCTGTGATTTTTTCAGATGCGCTTGACTTGTCACTGTCAGATGCCAGCGCAGCGTCCTCAGTTCTAAATGTTGATTTCTGTTGACAGAATGAAGAGGACTTGGATGACACTATTATTGGCAGATCGATTAAATGCGACATTCATTCGCGGAGTTCTCACATCGATTTCGTACCCCCTTCTCGTGGATCTAGCAAAGGTCTAGCCCATTTGCGATTGCAACGTCAACGGGGTTCAAACCCTTCAAACCAATGCAACACTCTCAAATCCAAGAAGTCCAGAATGCATTGGGGACACGAGACTTGATATATGATAGTGTGGATTCAAATTTCGTTGTTGTTCTTTTGCTCTGCTCAAAATAAAACCAATATTCCAGGAAAACGGTCGAGGCGTCGAAGACGAATTCACACGCCAACTATTACGTCTATCCAGAAGCGCCAACCCTTGACCGAGTAGGCCTTTCGGATTCTTGCGGTGTATCTATATAGCTGGAACCTGTCCATCGTCGTCGCTCTTCTTTCTTCTACCCCATCGCTCGTCTTGAAAGGCGCGCCGCGGGATGGATGTGCAAGATGAGGCCCTCTTTCTCAACTCGTTGTTGGTCTCCAGATATGGCAGTGTTTGCGGTTTGACGATGTGCGTTGCCGATATTGGTTAGTCGAATGATTTTCGCATCTTTCGGCACGCTAACCTCCACTATTAGCGACTACGCTTCCCCGGGAAGTTTTATACTACTGGGGCACGGCATGGAGTCTTCCTAAGATCCTTTATTTTTATGTGCGCCCGGCTGTCCTTTTGATGTTATGTGCACTGGCTCATTATTGGCAAGATGCGATATTGCACGCTCCTCCAACAACTCTTTCTCACGATTGGTTGGTTTTTACCTGGACATGCCATAACATGACATCTTTACTGAATTCACTTCGCAAGCTCTGTTCTATCCTCCTTCAAATTTAGTGAGTGACTATACTATGCTCTGTTATTCGGAAGTTTCATTGACAAATGTTAGTTGTACGTCAGTTCGAGTTGTCCAGGGAAAGCAGACTTACTGAATGATATTCGCATCTCAACAGCTGTAAGTGAGATTGTGACCATATCAAGCTTCTGCTTTACCTTCCGTCTTCGACGTTCCTAGGCCAGATTTCCGTCAACATTCAATTTGTTATGGGTATGACTTGATTAGATTTCAGAACGTTCAGCCCATTCTTTACTGACAAACCGTAACCAGCAATGTCGTTGTTATGGTCCATCGAAATCACGCTCGTTCTCCGAATACATGCTTTATACTGTCACAAACGTCTGTGGTGGCTGATGTGGATTCTTTTCGTCCTTTCAACGGTGATATCCGCTGTCTTCGGCTTTCGAGAGATTAATTCTGCCATGTGTGAGTGGACCAACTGCATTTATTGAGCGCCAATGAGCGGGCAAACTGCTGAGCTGTACAAGGGTACGTAGAGGTTGTGTTGAACTTGCCGTGCTGCCTTGCAGCAAATGCGGATTTACTACAACATTCTTTCTGGACGAGCTGGTGGGTACTCTATGTGGAACAGGTTTTCATTTCTGATACGTCCTCAGGGTTGTGACTCTAGGTTTTGAGAGCATCATAGTGGCCTTGGCATTCCGAGCACTCTATCATTATCGTGGGCTCTATACAAATCATACCGGGCCTGAAACACTTGTATGGACACTTCTTCGAGACTCCATCGCATACTATTTGGTGTGAGTGTCTTTCTGAATCTTATTTTGGAAGATAGAATTAACTGACATAACCTGTTCTTTCTAGTATTTTACTGTACGCCTCAACTGCTGAACATTGAGTCCGCCTTCCGACTCAGTATTATATTCAGGTCGGGCATTATATACATGGTCGTAGCGAAAGAGTTATGGGTGCGTTTGATATCGATAGTCTGGTCATCCTCGTCTCATCAAATTTTCAGTTCAATGGCGAGATCGCCTCAAGTATTCTCTTTCCTCTCATCTCTGCTTGCGGAGTCCGGCTTCTGTTCCGTCTCAAAACCAAAAACGCTGAGATAAGTGGAGAAAATATCTCGACTCAAGGCGTGGGTCCTGCGAGCAATATCGAATTTAAAATTGGCTCTCGTCAACGAGATGCTAGTGACACGATGGTCATGCCCTCTACCGCACTTTCAACAACTTGACTATTCCGGACTTAATATTTCCAGCATGGCCTTGACCTCACATACATCGGAGCGTCCACGTCTCACCACTTTGCTGGCTGTGTCTTTCGACTCTTCTATCAGAGTTGAAATTCCTTATGAAATTCTCTCTGCTAACATATCTGTATTTGTTAAATCAAGATAATAATATGTAATATAAGACATCCAATCGCAAATCCATCTGCAGTGTTCACCACCGTATACATTTCATGTCATCCGGCCGCAAACTGGTTGGCTAGCCAAGTGGCAAGCAGACAGGATGCCAGTTCGGCATCTCGCTTACGCAAACACGACCAAACAACACGAGCTACAGCAACCCGTCCTCTCAACGACTGCCCTAGTTCGACGGATAACGCCTTCTTGAGGGACATCGATCCATTGGAGACCTTTATCTGTAAGCAATAATCGCTCAGTCATCCTGGGCTATTTACCTATTTCTCTCCCAGACCGAACGCCCTCAGGTTTCCTCAGGTACCTTGCAGCAACGGTAACTACGCCGCAGACACTGGCTAATCCACTCACAAGGACCTACATTACCTACGATTATACCAGACCGGAATATCAAGTATGGCACGATTTGTCCGGGCTTCAAAATATCGGTGAGCGATTTCTGCTGTAATCGAAGTCTGGCTGATTGCTGATTTACATCCGCAGCCATGTCTTTGGTCATCTGGGAAAGAAGGAATATTCGATTGACAATGTGAAAGTGACCGGGAGTGCATGGGATACTAACATGATCGCTGCATCAGGTGTACGTGGCCCTTGCAATATCTTGTACTGCCACCGCGTGCTAACCATCATAACGTCACATAGAGCTATCTCAGCATCAATTGGAACTCGTCTGGAGGAGGTGCATTCGCCATCTTACCTCTCGCTTCTCCATTCGCACCCCTCCCGCATCATCTTCCTTCCAAATTACCAGATGTAATACCTCTCGCGCGAGGTCATACTGCGCCAGTCCTCGACACCGTATGGAATCCATTCGACGACTCGGTGGTGGCTTCAGGTGGTGAAGATGGAAAGGTGTTAATTTGGAAAGTGGAAGAGTCTCAATTCGATGCTTGGGGCGGCGATAAATGGGTTCCTGTCGACTTTGACCCCGTGGCACGCGTCGACGCCAGTCCTCGCAAAATCGGCCAAGTCCTGTTCCATCCGACTGCGGCACATGTTCTCGCTAGCGCCTCAGGAGAACATACCGTCAAGCTCTGGGATCTTAACAATACCGATAACCCGAAATCGACGCTTGTGGGGCATGGAGATACGATCCAGAGTTTGGCGTTCAACACAACGGGGAACCTCCTTGTCACGACCTGCAGAGATAGGAAACTCAGGTTGTTCGATCCCCGAACTGGAGGGGTGCCTGTGAGAGTCGGTGAAGGGCATGGCGGTATCAAGGGAGCTCGCGTGACCTGGATGGGCGAACGAGATAAAATCGCGACTACTGGCTTCAGCAGGATGAGCGAGCGACAAGTTGGCATTTGGGAGACGGGAAGTTTAGCCAATGAGAGAACTCTCAACGTCGATCAGTCTGCCGGAGTTGTCATGCCTTTCTGGAGCGACAACAATATTCTATTCCTGGGTGCGTTCAAATGTGTTCTTTGGATTTCCTTATTTCTGATTCGTGAGTGCAGCTGGCAAAGGGTATGTCGAAGTTGAATCTCGATTTCCTATCCTAACCTTCTCACAGTGACGGCAATATTCGCTACTACGAATATGAAGGCGACCAGCTTTATGCACTTGACGAGCACAAGTCATCTGATCCCCAACGTGGGCTCTGCTTCCTCCCTCGTCGCGCACTCAATGTCTCCGAGTGCGAAATTGCGCGTGCCTACAAGGTAGCCGGTAACACCATTGAACCAATCGCTTTCGTAGTCCCCCGAAGAGTAAGTCAGCTTAACACTTGCGTTGATCTTTGTCTTAAATGCTCCGTATATAGGCGGATTCTTTCCAATCGGACATTTTCCCTCCGGCGCCTTCGTCTGAGCCTGCCCTCTCCGCTCGAGAGTTCTTCGAAGGCAAAGTAGCTCCTCCAAACCTCGTCAATCTCGAAAATGGCACCATCACGACATCCACGAGCCCTCTTCCTTCGATCCCCTTACCGTCGATTCCTCCTTCCACACGAACTCTCTCTACGCCATTGCCCGAGCCTGCGCAGGTTCCCATTCCACCCACTCCGATGACCAAGAGGACGGAAACTTTCCCACTTCCCTCTCCCTCTCCCGCGCAGCCGAGTCCTTCGTTGCATAGTTTCACACCTGTACCTTCCCCGTTACCCGCTTCTGTTCCGGACTTGAAGCCCGAACCCGTTCCAGCACAAAAGGTCGAAGTAGATGTAAGCATGGCTATTCCTTCCCCTCCTTATTTCGTTGTTGACTGGAATTGGATGCAGACCAAGCTTCAAGAAGAAAATGCTAAATTGAACGCTGAGCTGCGTGAAGCTAGAGCGATGATACGTACGTTAGAGCTTCAGGTCGAAGCTATGAGGGCCAATGCACAAAGGGCTGCGAAGGCATTGTTGGAACAACACTGAATTAATACGATGCTCGGGTCGTGATAGTGTATTATACATATGGCTCATGGGAAAATGAAATTGTGGAATGCATTCTTGAAAGTCTGAGGATGGTCAAGCCCATTTGTATGTAGGCTGCCCAGCGTTTCATGTACAAAGCGGTTACCGGTAATCGTGACCTCTTGCCAATCGATATCACAGGGCACCAACAACGTGTCTGCGAATGATGTGGTACCACCTGGCCAGTAGTACTCAAGGCAGTTCTGCGACTCCGCCCGGCGGTGCTTCGCGCTTTTACAGGTAAATTCGACTCCCGAAACGTAACACAAACCAACTTGACACAAACTCACGGTCTTACAAACACACACCCGCAGTTGCAACCCTCACCGGCTCACGTCCTCTTTGTAACGTTGACTAACACAAATACTTGCGCTGAACGGCTTCATTTTGCCACAGTCGTCCTCTGCTGAGACGATTCTGAGGCTCAATCGCTACAGCCTCGAGATCGAGACGTTTGGCTTGAGAGTTGAGACTGCGTTCTGCTGCATTGACCAGCTGGGTCATTCACCTGAAAGCAGTGGCCCAGTCCAGTTGAGCAAAACTGAGCGCTCTCAACGCCGTGAATAATAATTGAACTCGAGACATGACTGAAGGTGCGTACTGAACTCCGTTTCCCTGACATTTGTTTATAAGTTGACCTTCATCCCAAATTAGATATGAACCCGCCTCCATCTGATACACCCGCGGGCCGTGGATGGGAGAAGGATGATGTTTTCGTTGATCGTCTTCCAGATGAGATCCTTGGCCATATGATGGTGCTGGTCGTCTGGCGCGTGGACTTTCGCGAATTCCGAGAAGTCGGAAGAAACCCTGACGATTGGACAAGGCTCTGTCTGGTGTGAGTGCTATGATATGCCTCGGAGCGCTATCGCTCACTACTTCACAGTTGTTCTCGATGGAACGCAGTAGCCAAAAACACTCCAAGTCTCTGGAACCAGATCTCGTTCCGATGGGCTCCAGCAGCTTTCGAGACTTTCATTAAGCGGAGCGGAGCATGTCCCATATCCGTCTTTGCGGTGTTGGAATTCCCGTACTCAGAGAAATTCCATCACCATTTCCTCGTTCAACTCCACCCTATCCAGAGGGTCTGCTTGTCGTGGCTTCCCGAACCTGAGACGCCGAGCTTCTTTTTCCGAACTGATAGCACAGATTCGACCAGAAGGGCTTTGATTTCTCTGCTAAGCTACCAGTGGTATCCATCTCCAGTATTTTCGGAGCTGTTTTTAAGTCACGGTGTCCATGAAAGTGAGGATTACTCAGTGTTGCCGCTACCAAACTGCCCCAATCTTCACCGGCTGAATCTGCGGGGCATCTGCCTCGCTGCTTCAAGTTCAGGACCCGTCGTTCACTTCCCTAAGCTCACAGTCTTAACCATGACTGATACCCTCACTAAGATGTCTGATATCCTCCGTTTCCTCTCCTTATGTCCGGCACTGGAAACATGCCGTTTGGGGAGAAACTCCGAAGTCGTTCAAATATACGACTTACCTGCTCCCGGTGACGAAATTTCGCTCCGCGAACTCAGGACATTGCACATTTCGGCCTTTAACGCCCCCTCTTTGCAAGATTTCTTTTCCAGAGTGAGGTACCCCACGTCTGCAGATGTCACTGTCATCATGAGACGTGAGGACAGGGAGTCGATGATGCACACGCTCCCCTCGGTACTGTACTCTCGAATCACCAGCCCCACGTACCTCCAAATCAGCATCGACTATATATGGCGCAGAGTCGACCACGCGATCGCGAGCATCAAGTCCCCGCGTTATTCTCTCGAATTCAAAGCTGATGATGGTTCGAATTTAACGGTGACGTTCCTTGGATGGGGTACCGATTTGGAATACCATCTCTCACATATCCTGCGGCGTCTTGCGCAGCTCGATCTATCTAAGACGTTGTCGGTGTCGCTGTCTTCACCTACCATTCCTTCTCACGGGGAAATCCGCAGTTTCCTCTATTCATGTCCCAACCTCCAGACACTTGAGGTATCGACTCAGGAAGGCGATAAGGTTCTGGAGAGCCTGCGCTACTCGTCAGATTCCAGTGGAAACGTACACTGGCCCAGGAAGAAAATCCTACCAACCGACACAGGAACGTACTCTTCAGTTCAAATCGAGACCTCCCCTGTCGTCCCCAATCTTCAGAGCTTGGACATGACAGACTCAGCATTTTCTCCCGATACGATGAAGGACTTGCTCATGTCCCGCCTCGAACTGGGAGACGAAGTCCATTCGCTATCCGTGAACGTTAGCTACTATCCAGGGTGCCTGGATAGCTTCCAGGAGGCCATCGACAACATGTTCTCAATCTCGCCCGTTGGGGACGAGAGCGGTACAACTGATTCCCTCGCAGAAAGTTCCGTTTCAGATCAAGCTCAGCGTCACGATGACCGTCCAAAAGTGACTTGCGAATGTGCCAGTTGCATGGGCAAGACCCAAGAGGAGTGGTACAATCTCCGCTGTTCAGCCAATGCGTAGGATATGGTGCATACGCAACAGAATATAATAAAGAAAAGCGATTGATAATAATTATGCATGAAAGATCACAGACGAAGACGCGGAAGAAGACGAGGTTCGATCAACCGCGACTCTTCAAAGTAGCAGCATACTGCTCTATCAATGTGTACACGGCTGAACCGGGATAGACGGCATATCCGTCATTATAAGTGGTACCATCGGGGAAGTTGCTTCCAGCCTGCCAGATTTGTTCGCCAGTGAGACCGCTGCTGACGACAGTGTTGAGCCAGCTCTGGTAGATCGTCGCCTGATTATTAGTGACGCCGAATTCCTCACTGAAGAAGACATAAGACTTGAGTATCAGACGGAATCAAGTCTAGGTAGAACGTACAGGACGACGGGCTTGTTGGCGCTCTTTTGAGAGGCGGCGTGATCGATGATCCATTGTACGCCCCATGCGGATTCATTGGCGGTTTGGCCCCAGCTCTGCCGATAGATATGAGTCATAATTGAGTGTCCCAGAGAACAGAACGTACCTCGGGGTAGGAGTGGAATGTACCGTAATCAAGGGTAGTAATCTTCAAATTAAGGTTGAAGTCGATACCGACGCCAGGAGCATAAGGATACGTGGGAGGATTGGCCTCCTGGAACCAGCCTTCATCACCGAGAGCAACAAGATGATTGGAGTCGAGGGACTTGATGTATGCCGAAATGGTAGATGCCCATTGATTGATGGTAGCACCGGTAGTGACGCAAGCCGAAGAAGCTGAGCCAGAAGAACCCGAGCAGCGCGGCTCGTTGGCGAGTTCCCATGCCATAATGGTAGGCTCGTTCTTGTAGCGGGATACCCAAGTGTTGATGTAGCTCTTGTAAGCAGCGATGATTTTGGTGTTGGTGTAGAAAGTGTCGTGAGTGCCTCCGGGGTTGAGTTGACTGACATAAACATCCATGCCACCGTAGTCGCTCCAGTTGTTGGTCCTGATTATCTCATTAGTTTCCTGAAGGGAATGCGGAGCGAGGAATATACGCACAAAGTAACAACGAGGCGGATACCATGAGCTTTAGCCGAAGATACAACGTAGTCGAATTTCCCGAGACCAGTCGATCCGGTGTTGATGGTGGGAACGCCATTTGACCAGCTTTGATAGTATGCTCCGTAGTTGGGGATCGAGGTCACTTCGTTGAAGCCCCTGTTTCACCATATCAGAGACACAGCCCGCAGAGTCGCTGACTGCAACGACAGGAACGTACCAAGTTCGGACGGTGGTCAAGCCGGCAGCAGCTATGTCGGAGAAAGCTTGGTCGATATCGGCATTTGAATATTGAGCGAGCCAGTATGCGTTGGTTCCGGCAACGGTGTATGTAGCGCCGTTGAGAGTGAATTTCTGTTAAGCGTGGAAATTTCTGAGCACCTCTGGCGAATGGTCGAGATAGTACTCACCTGTCCGCTAACTCCAACAAAGCCAGTGCTGGCGGGGGGTGTTGAGGTGGAGGTTGATGAAGTGGTGGTCGATTTTGAGGTGGTGGAAGTGGTGGTGGTGGTGGAAGTTGATTTGGTGGTGGTGGTGGTGGTGGTCGACTTTGATGTGGTGCTCGTCGTTGTGGTGGTGGACTTCGTCGAGGTGCTCGAAGGAGCCAGGCATTGGGAGTAGTAGGGATTCGAGTATGTGCACACCCATCCTCCAGCACAAGTAGTAGCACCGCTCCAGCCAATGCCACCGCACTATAACATACTCTGTTCAAAACGACATCCATGGTAAGAATGCTGCAGTGTGGCTCACCTGACCCCAGTTGGGAGCCTGAGCGGATACAGCAACCGCTACAGCTGCAAGACTTGCAAGAGACTTCAAGAACATCGTACGCTGAGCAGCTCTGACTCCGTGAAACACGTCGCCAGCATTTTAAACCGCTTCGGAGCAATTCTGGATCGTCCGACGCGCTATAGAGCCATGACCCCATGCCTTCCAGCTGACTTGGCGGACAGTCAGGAATATTGGCGGGTTGTCTTCGGGTAGATGTAGTGCCATCTTCTAAAGCCTTGAAGCCGTCGTCGTCTGAACGAACATCATCCGCGTCTTGTCACGAGTCAATCCAGAGGCGGCCCGGCGTATGCCGATGGCATTTTTTCGCGTCGTCAACATCGAACACTTCACAATGGCATTGAAGCGACTCTCATTCATGTACCCAATCTCTGCCACATGCCTCATCATTCAAAAAAATAAGAGACCGAATCCATAGAACTTCAGGAGAAAGTTTCAGATTCTCGCTGTCAGCCCAGTATAAAGAGAGCTACCGGATGCATAGACTCAGACCCCGTCACTTGACTGTAGCAAGTGCTTGATGATCCTAGGAACATGTGATCCTGGGCACGGTCTATATTTGTCATAATAGAACCAGGATACCTCTTTCTGAATGTAAGCCGCTTTTCATGCTCAACTTCGCGCTACCTGGCGAGTTTGGTTATCTTCTCTGCTCATTTATCGGAAGACTATGATCCAGATTCCAATATCTCAGTCTCATATCAACTCTAATGCGGCGGTTGAGCCTTCCTTGCATACCAAACCTTCAATGCTTTGGCGGTACATCGGTGTTCTTGGCGCTTACATCGGAGAAAGTGTTAACTCTTATTCGCTTACATCGGTAAATTTACTTAGCCCACGCGTTGCCTGATCGAAACATTCAAGAACCTTTCGCTTAGACTTGAGCGATCATCGTTGCACGTGTCTCTGGCCCGTAAACCATATTCTGAGGTCATGGCCCGAAATGGGAACTAGGCGAAGGGGCGAAACGGTATGAGATATATCTGATCTCGCCAGGACAAACCCTACTAAGCCGTTAATTTCTACAATACCCATGAAGCAATCTGGTACCCAATCCGTCTCCGCAGCCCCAAAGACGTAGCGATACGGAACGCCTATCAACCCAATAGTCAGCATTCAATTTAATCCCTGTCGGACGCAAATACCTCTCGAAACACCGCCCTGACCTGCACCTTATTCTCAAGCGAGCATTCCATATACTTATACGCCGCTACATTTTCCGCCAATGCTTCACCTTCTTCGGGAAGCACAGGTCCCGGTCTCTGGGGATCAGAAAGCAGTCTATGAAGCACCTCGGGATCTGCCCTTTTTTCGATATCAATCCCGAGTAGTATAGTGCGGAAACTGAGATGCTTTGTGACGAATGATTTGAAAGTCGAAAACTTGGTTTCTCCGAACTCTAAGCGGGACAAGACGCTGCAGTAGTTAATGATAACTAGAAAATCTGGAGATCTTCGGAATGGTCGGCCGCGGAGATCGTCTTTTGCGAATATCATTCCGTCATCAGCTGAGCAGGGAACGTGAACCTTCTCCGAAATCTATGGCTCGACATCAACACTCACAGTCGATCTTATACAGAATGGGGTTGTCCCCGTCGCTCTCTGCGGGACGTCCATCTAAATAATGTATAACTGGAACGTGAAAGCAGAGAGTGACCGGGAGTCGAGAATCAGTTTTTGTTATTTTCTCCAAGATCTGATGGTTTTTTATCTAGTCATGATCAATAGTAGGGATAGCAACGAATACCACAAAAATACAGGTACTCGTGGGTACTCAAGTACAGGTACCTGCTTACTAAGCAAACACGAGTCCAGATACGGCCCGCTCTGGGAAAAAAAATTGAAAATACAGGTACCCGTAGGCAGGTACCTGAGTTTTTTGGCAGAGGGACTCGCGGGTACCTGAGTACGAGTCCAGCATTTTGGCCCAAAATCAGAGGCAGATACGAGTACACGGCCTGAAAAAAAACCGCAGGTACCTGTGCACAGGTACCTGAGTCCACGAGTATATACTCGTTGCTATCCTTAATCAATAGCCACTGTTTGTATGGTTGATTTTGACCTGTGCTCTTTCACATTCCTCGAGAGACCTATCTGCCGCGATGTAGGCATGTAGCAAACGATTCTGAATCATTGAAAGGCCCAAATCGACTCAAGTTCGGGGAGTATGTCACATACTTGTTTGTCTGAGCTGCTCTGGGACACTCCTAGCATGATCCATAGATCTGTACTCTCCTCTTCAAAGCTGAAATAGAAGCTCATGGCGGTGCTAGCGAAGCTCGATTCCGTGACTCACGGACTGTCACGCCTATCTTCTCGTTTGTTGATTCCGCGCTCGTGGGTTCTCATCGGCGCGGAACTTCCGTATCAAGCTGTCACAGTCCCAGCGTAATCATGCTAATAATAACCTCATCTATTTATCCCTTCCCTATACTTATATTGAATACAGTCTATCGACTCGTAATAGAATTGCTATACAAAGTGATATAGCCAATGCTGCACTCGGACTTTTCCCCTTCACAGACAAGACGGAATAGAGAACGAAAGAGGCAAGGGTACTAGAGTCAATCAACTGACAGCCCGCAACAACACGAATCAAGAATAGCCTCCGATACATCCGACAACGTGCTCGAAACTTTCTGCCAAACAGAACGTCGGCCCAAAGCAATTCTCAAGAGCTGCTCAATCCCATTAACTCAAATCAGAACCCACGCCACAATTATGAATACCATACCTCATCAACAATAACCTTAACACTCTCCCCATCGCCAAGTTCACATTCCAAATATCTCATCCTTTCATACGTAATCCATTCTCCCGCCACTCGTTCTCCATCTTCAGGGTACACAGGTACTTCCAAATCCGACTCGTCCGGAAATATTTGATGGAGTTTAGGATCTGTTCTTAGTTCGATATCGACACCCAATAACACGTTCCGAAGTTCGAAATACGGCTTTTGCCATCGCGACCGATGACGGAGTCCGCCACTCGCACTTGTGAGTTCTTCGAATTGGAAACGGGAAATGACGCTGAAACAAAAGACGACTATGGCGAAGTCGGGACATGGATCAGGATGTAGATACGGCCAGAGAGACGACGAATCACGGTCTTTGATGGCATCGAAGAGCACGACCGAATTGTCTAAAATTCGTGAGATTTGAGTCTCAGCTTGTGAAGTTTTCATGATCGGACTGACGCTCGATCCTGTATATAGTGTGATTAATCACCGTTGGATTGCCAGTGCTCCATATGGACCAATTAGAGAGGGTGACTCTGAGATACATTCTAATATCTCCGGCAGGTCCATTTTCGGATGTTGATAGTAGTCGATGATCTTCATTTTGGATATTTGCTCCCAGAGTGATTTTGCATGACTCGGAAAACTTCTCCAATACCTGTAAGTGGGCATTATCAATTGAACGTAAAAAGTGATAGATATGGCATATCGATCACCCGCATTCTTTGAGGCTCATCGAGAGAGCCCTCCGCTACCAGGAAAGCAGAAAGCACCCGAATCTACAGCACCATGAAAACTCGTCGGATCAATTCAATTCAAAGTTCGAGACAGGCGATCATAGTACCTTCTGTACCGAATCCCTCTGACTACAAACCAACGAAATACCAATCCTTCTCTCTTCACCGTACGACAACTGTAGGGGGATCATCATAGAGGGATGATTCGGAGGGATGAGAGTGCCGTACGGTGTGAGAACCTGAGAGATAGCTGTTATAGATCACAGGGTTGTTTGTAATCGAGTTTGTCGATGCAGTGCAGCGCTGGAAGCCTCAAATCCAATTGTGACATTGTCCGAAGATACTCAGGGTCAGAAGCTCAGGAACTCGAATGGCATCATGGTCGCATAACTCACAATTCACACCCTGACTCACACGCGAGGTGGGTGTAGACGCACGTATGTACACCGCTTGCTCGACGTTGTGCGCTGGGTACATAAGCTGGGTTGTGTCGACCGACGAACAGGCTTTAACTTGGTGATCAAGCACGACGTGTTGCAGATTAGTACCATTGACGATAGTCCTTTTCCACGCCGGCGCATTCCTGCATCATAGAGCTCTCCCGCCGCTTTCCAATAATTAGCCGCTGAGCTGCTATCCCCGACTGACACGTCCGACGCCGCCCAGCGCCCCGCTGGTTGTTTCGCATCTCTATAACATGATTTCACGACCGGTCCCTGCATTCCTTGCATTCCGTTCAGTAGATCATTCTACGGGTCTTCGGCAACAAAGATCTGATAATGCTCATGATCATTTGTTGCCTCTGCTTTCCCCAAGTGAACAGGGATATATTCGTCTCGGGCTCCCCAATGATTTGGATCTAACACCAAATGCTCTCACACACTGGTACGGCTGCATAAAATGGCTCATGAATAAGGGACCTCGACGATAATCGATATAATGACCAAGAAATGAGATGGACTCCAAATGCCCTGTGTGGTCGCGTAGGAGACGATATGCCAGCGGCGTCCACCGATCTGACGAGACATCGGATCTCATAATCAGCATATGCATCTTCATAACTTTGGGAAACACGAAGCTCAACCTACCTTGAAATATTCCAATCTATCAGAAGCGCTGTGTCAACGTATTATAATGGCAATGGTCAATGGCTCATAATGTCAGTCCATTCCACCACGAGCCATTCTTTAATGCAAGTCTCCATGCCTTGTAGTTCATGAGATAAAATATCCGGTTAGCATCCTGGCTCAAATAGTCACGCTATTAAACTCACCTCTCGAAAGACAGCTTTCACCTGCTCTTTATCCGCAAGCGAACATTCCATATATTTAGTCGCTCCGATCTCTAGTACAATCCGTTCTCCTTCTTCAGGAAGCACCGGACCGAGCCTTTGTCCGGACTCGCTGCTGTGAGATTGAAACAGACGATGGACTTCCTCCGGATCTGACCTCCACTCAATGTCCATCCCAACGAGGATCGTAGGCCAGGGCTTTCTCCGCAATCCCAACCACGACGACCTCTGTCTGTCATCGACTCGGATGTTCCCAAACTCGAATCGTGACAAAACACTGAAACAAATAATGTTCGCTCTGACGTGCGTAGCTTGTTCGGAGGATTGGAAGTCGTAAAGCCAGGTAGTAGAGATTCCTTTGAGCTGTTCTTGGTCTCGGGATAGAATGCGTCGCCGGCTTATCGATCGATGTTAACTGTGTAGTCAGACTCGTCTCCTGGTCGGAATTAACGAACGCACATTTGATTTCGTAAATAGTCGGAGATGAAGAACTTTTAGGCGGTTTGGTGGACGTCGATTCTGGTTTGCGAGAAGGGGAAGCAGGCAGGCTTTTGAAATACACGTGTGTCGTCTTTTTAGCTTCGTAGGTCGATATCTGACCCAAGAGCTATACGGCTCGGCGGGAATCACATACCAACCCGATGTAATGGGATTATGATCGGACTCACTCTAGATCTCTCTTCTTCCGCTAGAGATTCATCGACCAGAACGTATGCGGAGACTAATCGATCCTAACTTAGATTACGGAGTAAGTCATCATGCCAGTTCTCTTCGGTGAAATGAATTTCATACCCTTTCCGTCGCGCTGATATCAGTGCTACGAATGCTGATACAGAACTCTTTTCGATCATTGAAGAGAAACATGGGGTTTTGATGCAGAAGATGAGGGGTGAACGCAACGTGGTCGCTGTGCCCTATTTGCAAAATGCAGTGCCGTGGTCTGACGTCTTCCTTGATATATATTCTGTAGAATTTTCTCGTCCTCTTGTCCAAATTCATTGAGTTGATTGGAGTTGGTTGGAGTTGGTTGAGAGGATATTCCACTACGAACATCATATCTCGCAAGCCAGGTTTATCGGTTTCGGAGGCAGCTAAGGTGGTCACTTGAACCACGCACTCAACTTGCAATTCGGCAGCGGATGATCTGATCATGATCGGTGATCGATCAGATTGATCTCGTCACCTTGCTTACGCACCCCACACAAGCGCCCAGGCACACCGATCAACCACGCTCTTCGACCCGAACCATATCCGCTTTCCTTATAGCAGCTCGAGCCTTGCCTATCTCGACGACTGCGCAGCCTTTGGACGCCGTTAAACGTCATTTGAAGGGAACAGAGAATAGCAACTGAGTCATAGAGTGACTCGGAAGCGTGCCCTTATTGTCTTTTTCAGCTTAGTCGGTCGGCTCCGAGAGGTGGGATGACAATTAGGTTCTAGATAAGGCTCAAGCTGAGGGTCTTACATATAGCACCTCGTTGTTTCACTTGACGCGTACACACCTTTGTCCCATCGTCCTCCCTATCCAATTTCACTATAACGATGTCCCTATTCCAAAAAGCAGGCCAAAAAGTCTGGTTCATAACCGGCACATCCTCAGGTTTCGGCCTTCATCTAGTCCAAACTGCCCTCTCGCGAGGCGATAAAGTCATCGCTACAGCGCGCCCATCGTCGCTTCCGAAACTCACATCTGCATTGACATCTTTCGACTTCTCGAAGTCCACAAATCCAGAGGTAAAAGTCGATCAAGAGAACTGCGTTGCGCTGGGATTGGATGTGACCAGCGATTTGGAGAGCATCAAACAAGTGGCGGAGGAAGCTATTAAAGTGTGGGGAAGAGTCGATGTGGTAGTCAACAACGCTGGGTACCTCATCCTCTTTGGCACGTATTTAACGAGTTGACAAGCCTTTGATCAGATTTGGAACTGTGGGCACGCACGAAGAATCAGGGTACTCCTTTCGTTGAAGGAAGAGTACAAAGCTAAAAAAATCCACAGTGTGGCAGGCCTCCTCAACCAATTCCAAACCAACTTCTTCGGGCCTGTAAACGTCACGAACGCATTCTTACCCCACATGCGATCTCGTCAATCAGGCACGATCGTAAACATCGGAAGCAGATCAGGATGGCGTACGAATATACCCGTACGTATTTCATCCCAATAACAATGATACATACACGTGTATTGAACTATGTACAGTTAACAGGTACATATATCACCTAATGGACACCGTGCTAATGCTAATATAGCATCATCGATGCACAGGATTATACGGCTCATCCAAAGCCGCCCTCCACGCATTCACAGAAACCCTCACAACAGAAGTAAAATCCTTCAACATCCGCGTCCTCCTCGTCGAACCCGGCGCCTTCAGAACCTCCGCAATTCGCACTTCAAACACCCACCCCCGTCCCGCGGACTCAACCTCTAATCACGCGCTCGCAGATTCGATGCTCGCACCCGGATCATTCTCCATAGATGCCTATCAGCCTCTCCACGAACGCGTCATTCAATTCATGCATTCGACGGTTGGGAAAGAGGAAGGTGATCCGGTTAAGGGAGCTGGTGTTATTGTGGATGTTGTTAGAGGAGAAGGTGTTGCGGAGGGTAAAGAATGGCCGGAATGGTTGTTCCTTGGTGAGGATTGTATAAGTGATGTGAGAGCGAAGATTGGGAGGATTTTGAAGACGATTGAGCAGTGGGAGGATGTGGCTGTCAATACGAAGTTGGTTGAGAAGGCGGAGTAGGTGTGGAACCCCAAATCAGATTCAGTGTAGAATAAGTAATTGTTGTATGATACATGTAGCGCAGATGCCACACATTTTGTGAAGCCGTATGACACGATGCTATTGCGCTAGAATGCAAGGACATCAATAGCCCGAATATCACCGTCTTGATCCATCTACATCAAGATAAGCTTCACATCGAATAACGGAAAGAAAGGGCTCACATCAAAGGACAATATCCGATCCTGCGCAATCATACACCCGCTAAACGAGCTAGGCACGATCGGATCAGGGAGTTGACGAGGAACGAAAGGTAAACTTGGAAGGAGGGACTTCCAATCATTCACGGTCGTCCCGTTCGACGTTGATGTCACGGTTTGTTCGTTCGGTGCACGAGACGTTGAGGGAGTCGGTGGTATTGGATCGTGAGAGGATGAAGATGAAGTCGATGCTGAGGGGATTGAGGAGGGATTCGGTCTGGATGAGGAGGGTGGTGGAGTGAGAGTTGGAATCGAAGCTCGAGGCGAAATAGGCGGCGAATCGAGGATTTGATCTGGCTGATCAGATGAACGTGGTCTCCGCACGTTTTCACGAAAATCCTCTTCGCTCTCATCCGACTCTGAAGAGAACTCCGAAATGGTAGACGGTCCACCTCCTCGAACAGCGCCGTCCTCTCCGTCATCATCATCCGCTTCACCAGCGTCAAGCCGAGATTGAACAAAGCCAGATCCAATACCATTGACAACATCCACCGGTAAATCGACCCCTACCGGTATCGAATCAAGCATCCCGAGATCCATACCCATCCCCGCATGTCGAAGATGGTTCATAGCGAGATATTCCCCACTCGGTTCGCCAAGTTGCAACCATCCTCTCTCCCTCTCAACACCCGTGTCCTGCGTCGAAGTCCCATTTAGATCGCCGTTCAGATTATTGTTCGAGATCTCTTGAGCCGCTCGCGTTCGTATCCCGAATACACGCTCGAACATCGTCGCTGTAGGACCGGGCTCAAGATTCCACACTCCTAATCCTGATTTGAATTCGGGTCTTGATTCAGGATCTTTGCCTTTCCCTTTCTCTTCTCGAGGATTGAACCCATTTGCGTCTCCATTCCCTTCCGACGAGCTCTGGAGTGAACTTGAATCGACCAGAATCGACCCATCATTTTCCGAGGAAGAGGGCAGAAGGTCGGATGCCGATGTTGATGTCGACTGGGAAGTCGAATGACCGAAATCAAGGACCCAGTCCTTCCGGTCTTCATCAGGACCTGTACACCCCAACACCCTCGACCCATGAACGAATCTAGCGCACAGTCAGTATCATTACGAAGAAGATGATGAGGGAAGGAAGTACCTGAGCCAATGATGCTGATTACCCCGATTCACAATACGCGTATTCCGAGGAGCCCATTCGTTCCATTTGAGAATCTTAGCAGGGATCTTCGTTTGATGTTCGTCCCATCTTATCCCACCGCTTCTTGAGCTATGGGAATGACCGTGGCCCGGTGTTCCGGGTGTTGTAGGTGTCGCGGTTCCGGAGAGATTGGGGGTTGAGATCCGGATGGGCGTTGCGGTTCTTGAGAGGAGGGGAGCATGGAGGTTGTAGAATGAAGACGAGGAAGACGAAGATAAGGGAGGTGAAAGAGATGAGTTGGCGCGTTCTTCTTCGATTTCACGGATTATACGCATGAAGGTGCGATTCTTGATGATAATGTCGAACGAGACGTGATATCCGACTCCGGCTCCTCCTCCTCCCATTGCTGGTGGTTGTTGTCCCATCACTAGCTGAGGTCCGATCACCTGTTCAACGACATTCCCACCTTGCCCTTGCCCTAGTCCCTGAGCCTGCTGAACAGCTGCAAGAACTGCTGCGAGAGCCGCATTGAATTCCTGAAAATCAGCGCCCGGAGCAGCGATTTGAATCTGTCCCATCCCATTTGGAAGCACCTGAGCTTGACCTTGAATCCCAATCCCGCCTCCTCCGCCTCCTCCCTGCTGTCCGGGACCAGGACCATGTCCATGTCCACCACCTCCACCGGGAGGCGTCGGAGGATCAACACCGAAACTCAACCGAATGACATGGACAGCTTCTTCCCTTCCTACGCCGAATAGACTTCCGCCTTCTTCGACGGGTAACATCGTTTCGTATGGGCCTGTGTGGGATGTGATGCTTGATCTCCATGTTAGGCCTCCTCCGGGTTGTCTTCCTCCAGGACCTCCAAGACCTTCGCCTGCGGCATTAGCGTTGGGTGCGCCGTTGCCGTTACCAAGACCGTTCGCCAATCCACCGTTCATGTGAGGATGAGAGGGATGAGGAGTGAATAATGGAGCAAGAACTGGAGGAGCGAGGGAGGATATCTCGAGCGTTGCGATGTGCATAGGTGTAGGTCCATCCGAAGGCGAAACGAATGTGTAGAGATTGAGCGCTACGTTTCCCGTATGTTTCCTCACAGTAATGAGGAATGATCGAGGAGTGATAAAATCGAAATCGGTCATCGTATCATCCATCCTCAACGTCTACCCCTCATCAATACAAATCACCTAATTAAAGAGGAAGGGAGACGCACGGTTTCCTGGATTCCGGTGTGCCAGTTCCATATGACGAGTGATGTCGAACATGTTAGCGATAGGACGTCCGAGGCGATTTGCATCTCGCTTCCGTGGAAATCAGGAGATGTATAAGCCACCTTCGCTCTGGCAGCTCTCGGATGGACTTTATTCCCCGACATCGTCCTGAAATATATCCTCGACCAGCTCAACTCGTCGATTCTACCCAACCCACGATCAGTCCTCCCAGTCTCCAAAGTAGAAGAAAGGAGACGCACATATGTTCACTCTCCAGGAGAACTAACAGATCCTGTCCCGGATCAATAGCAAAATCACGAATATCGACTCCAAGATCTTCAATCCTATGTATGCCCCCATTCCTCTCCCCATCCGGTAGCATCACAAAATCGATAATCCGACTTCCAACTCCAGGAATTCGGGGGTTGGGTTTAGCCTTTGCGAATACGCCTCCAACGAGTTCGTAGCAGTTACATGAGCCGGAGAGGGGGATGTGGTAGAGTGAGAGAGGCGTTTGGTGGGTCCAGCGTTTACGTCTTTCGAGCAACTTTTGGAGTTTGGTTGATGTTGAGAGAGGTGGTGTTCCGTTATTGGTCGAGTTGGGGGAAGGAGGGGGTGCTTCAATCAGGCCATCTCGTGCGAGTTCGATTATATAGATCAATGCAGGGCTCTGCAACACTGTCTTCCTCGTCTCTCGATTAACCTACATCATCCAATATTAATCCCATCAGCACTGTGGCATGTAAGCAATATGGAATATGGACGCACGAGAGTACATTGTAATAATTCACGGAAATTGAGGTACGAGAGGATATAAAGCTCAAGATCATAAGGCAGTGGGAACATCGCGAAGACCACGCCGACCACGCCAACGAGCTATCGATGGGTGAGATAACGTTGGGCGTTGGGGGGCGGGAGAAGGCGTGGATGAGGTGAGCGTAGGCTGTGGGATCCGGAACCAGGACTTGCAATGCGGGGCCTCGATTCGGAGGCGAGGCGGGGTAAGCCAAACATGTGTAATCACGCCATCGGCTCGGCTGCGGCAGCGGGCGGCATTGGGCGCTAATATTACCTTTACCGATTGAGAAGTCGCACGAGCAGTTGCAAGTGGACGATACAAGTCAGCGTTTCGGTGAACTGCTTAACGAAAGTTATAGAAACTTCGAATGGTTGAGTTGTACTGGTATAAAGTCACTGAGAAAGGGCCAGTCCGGACTTCGTTGGTACTCGAGTAAGACCGAGTTGTCACGGTGCTTTTTCGAGTGTAGCGAGTTTGTTCGAGACTTTGATTTGTGATCCGCTTGAATTTGCACGAAAAAAGTTCTACATCTAATCTCATTCATATATTCGCTTAAATCCCCACATCCTAATTCCTAATTCTATATTCAATCTCTCCCTCATATCCGCCTTCGCTCGTCGCCACATCGTCGTCCTTCGTTCCAATCATAACCACTCGTAAATAAGTTCACTCAAAAAATTTACTCCTTAATCATCCCCACAACAGTCTTCGCCCGAATATTCGAAGTCCTCTTCAGATTCCGGAGCTTCAACGGCGCCGTTTCATGTTCATGTGCTATAGCTGCTTCGCCAACTGGCTGATTATAGTAGAACGTTACTTCTTCTAGACTGCATACGAATTAGCATGGGCGAAAACAGAGAAAATGGAGGGAAGAGGAAAAAGAGCAAAAAAGCGAAAAACGAACGGAAGAACGAAAAAAGGTTCCGGACGGGAAGTGAAAATGAAAGACTCACTTAACACCCCAAGGAACCCAAAACCACACCTCCGGATCCCCTCCCTCCTCCTCATCATCCACCTCCTCCCCCTTCTCCGCCCTCTCCTCCCTCTTCTTCCTTCTATCCCACCACTCCTCCCCGCCCCTCCACTCCCACTCCTCATACTTAATCCTATCAAATCTCCCATCAACCCCACACTTAACACCTTTCCTCCCAAAATGTCTCTTAAAACTATCCTGTCTCGCAAAAACGCATTTGCATATAGGACATTTCCAGAATGGACGAAGGATATCGGGGAGATGGCCTGTTAGGTGACGGTGCCATGATATCCATGTCCAACCTGTTTTTTCGAGGTGCGGGCAGGGGAGGGAGAGGTCCGGTTCAGAGTCGTGCGTTGTGGAGTGAGCGGTACCGGACGCTAAGGTGGAGGACGACGAGGGTCCGGGTGGGGTGGAGGATGAGGGGTTCGATGTGGAAGCGGATTTGGTAACAGGAGCCGTACTAACCATCCAAGGGCACCCCCCTTTCTTCTCAGGAAGCACAACAAGCCTCGGATCAATCCCTAACATCCTAAGCACCTCCACAGTCCTCGGAGGTGGATGTGTAGGCGTGTACTCGAACGGAGGGGGGTAAGGAGGAATTGTCAAGGCGGGTGGAGCAGAAGGGAAGAGTGGGATATTGTTCAGATCTAGAGTTTCCTTCGCGTCCTTCACCTCACCGCCACTCCCACCTCCAGCCACCTCCGTCGCCTCCCTCGAAGGCGCGTTCGTCAAAGCATTCGCAGACGCATTCGCAGACGCATCCTTACCCTTCCCGCCCTTCAAATTCCCCGGCGCACAAAACCCCGTCGGAGCAACACCCCCAACACCCTCAATAGCCATAAAAAGCGCCGCAGGCCTATACCTAACCGCATGATGTCGACTCGCACAAAGTGTCATACTCTGTATATCTTTCTGTCTTTCGAATGCGGAGAGTCGGTTTGGGATTGAGGAGGGGGAGAGTTTGGGTGGGATGTGACGTTTTTTGGAATATTTGGAGGATTTGGATTTGGAGGATTTTCTGGCGGGGTGGGGGAGGAAATCGGGGTCGGGAGGTTCGAGGATTTCGAGGCCGGCTAGTATTTCGGATTTGGTGGGGGATTCGAGTTTCTGGGTGAAAGACGATGGTGTCGGAGAAGATGGACGCAGAGGTTGCAAGAGTTGGGAAGGGTCGGAAGGACCAGAAAGATCAATAACCTCCGGTTCATCCTTAACCTTCACCCTTCCTTTCGCTTTCTTGACACTCCCAGCATCCGTCTTTACTTTCCGTTTATACGATCCTCTCGATTGAGCCGCAGGTTCGTAGTCGTCACTTTCACCTTCGATTTCGAGTCGAGCTTCGTCCTCGGGATCGAGCACGACGACTCGTTTACCAGATTTCCTCCTCCCGGTCAAGGTCAAATTCGCAGCATCAGCAACAACGGCGCTGTGAGAGGAAGCAACGGCTGAATGCGACTTCGAAGCTGCGACCTTTGCACGAGTCGCACTCCTCGACCCGCGCGTCGAAAGCGAAGACTCCGCAGAAGGTTCCTCAGGTTCCCGAACTGGGCGTTCGATTGGTGCGCCACTGGCACCGGAAACATTACCAGAAGAAACGGGTTGCTTCCGCATAATAGGAAACGGCAATTCTTCAATCGGAGGCTCAGAATCCATAGAACGAGGTTGGAGGAGTGGCGAATCGATTATATTCGCCTCCGATTTAATCTTCTTCCTCTTTCTCCCGACAGCAACAGCAGCACTGGCACTCGGAATGACCACATCCTCAGGCTCAGTTTTGACTTTACCCCTCAACATCGTCATGGTCCGATACGAGATACCCTTCCGCGGTCTAAGCGAATATCCCTCCTTTTCGACGATCTGCACTTCCTCTTCTTCTTCTTCCTCTGGGGCAACGGACGCAAGCTTCCGAGAGCGAAGTTTACGAGGAGGAACTGGAGAAGGCTTAGCAGGACGTGTGATGGGCGATGGGATATAGGGAGCTGCTTTTGCCCGGATTTCTCCGCTTGTACCTCTTGACCAAACGACTTTATTCTTCCTCCACTCTCCACTCCCTCCATTATCACTATGAAGTCGAGAACTAGGAGGAGTGAATATTTGAGACTGATGTAGGGCAAGAGGAGATGATGCGAAGGGGGAAGATGATAGTGGCGGTTCCTGAATATTATCTTCGATTTTGATTTTGATTTTGATTCCGATCGGAGGGGATCCTATAGCGGTACTCTGTGAAGGTGATAGTATACCCTCTATAGGAGTAAGAGTAGCTGTCGTCGTAGATGAAGATGAAGGAGAGAGCAGAGGCGTCGTCGTCCCTTCGATCAACTTGCCACGAGGCTCATCCCTAGTGGTAGCACTCCCATTTCCACCACTAAGCACTGCAGTAGTGGCTGTAGCGCGTGCAAGTAACTTGCGCTGCTTGAGAGATACCATCCCCCCTCCAATGTATCTTTAAGATATCCCAGGGCAGACGAGAAGGGAGGGGGGGGTGCTAGTGGGGAGAAAGCAGTAGCCGGCGGAGAGTGTGGGTCCCTTCCGAGTGCTAGCGTTGTGCGCTTACGGCTTTTCCTTATTGCTTCCTTTCAAACTCCGATTAACCTTCTGATCCTTCTTTGAACCCTGCTTGACTGAATAATCAGTGCGCCTTATGATTCGGTTGCAGGCACAGCTTTGGAAGCTACCCCCCAACGTTCAATATATAATCCATACCCGTCTATACGCTACCCATGCTGCAGGAGAAGGAGAGAGGTATCCGTGGCCGAGTTCGCCGAATCCCTCACCCCTGGAGATATTTCATCTTCGGAAAGGGAGCACACAGTCTGAGATCAAAGCGCGTTGTATGTCTTTCAATACCTCTGTATTTATTGGACGAATGACTGAGTGACCGATGGTAGATTTCGAGCTTGTAAAGCTGTATCACCCCGACTCTCATCATGCCCGCTCCTTACCGTCCACAACCCGTCATCGCCGCTTCCAATCCCTCAAATCAGCATACGACATCCTATCGCACCGTCGTCCCTCCTCATCCTCATCCGGATTCAGAGCCTCAGACCACGAATTCGGTTACGAAGAAGAATTATCAAAGCGCAGAAAAGCATACGCAAATGCGTACACGAATAGAGCGTCTTGGGATGGAGGGACTTATTATGGGGAGTATTCGAGAGGGGGATGGACGCCTCCTAGTAGTGCGGATGTGCAGAGTGAGAAGGTTATCCTGTGGGGCGGAGTATTCGTACGTCCTGCTCTCTCCCTTCCCACATCCGTCCTTTCGTTTATCATAACCCCTCTCTCAATTCGTTCTGGTTCTTCGCCATATTTTTCTTCCTCCTCAATGCCTCTCCTCGATTCATTCAACCCCGATGCCATCGACTAATCGCTAATTGAGAATATAAATACAGATCGCATCAATAATTTTCCTCCCATTCATATATCACTCCCCCATTTCCTCATCCCTCGCCGCACACAAAAAACACCATGAATCCGCCGCACACAATCTAGCTTCCGCGCGTGCTGAAGCGAAAGAATGGGGGAAGGAAAGGAGGAGGGAGATCAGGAGGGTTGTTAGGGAGATGGAAGTTGCGAAAGCTCTGGAGGCGGCGGAGGCTGCTGATGCCAGTCCTGCCGTTAGCGCCAGTTCTGGTCCAACAGGCGGTAGTGGAGGTGTGAGTGCTGGGTCTAGTAGAAGTTCTAGTGTAGAGACTTGTCTAAGATAATATTTTGCTCTTTTTCGAGGACGAACGAGTGAATTTCGAATAGTGTGACGTAGCACGTCCAGTAGCCGATGCTCGGCTTTGATCGGCTTCAGTCGGGCCGTGTACCGGCTTCCTCGGCATGCTCGGTCTACTCGGAGACGGCGGAGATAGAAGTTCCAATGGCCGGTTATTCAGGAACTTGCAACAAAACGTTACACGGTCTTGTTCACCTTGATATTCATTCGTTTTTTCGAGGGAATCGGGCTCAGCGGACGACATGCACTCCCATTTCTCTCATTGCTGCCATTTGACTATGCCGTTCAACGGAAAACAGAACGAGTCGACCCTCAAGACAAGACTTCTTTGACACTTACACCGCAGACCCCCGACAATATATAACCCCTGGTAAAGATTTGGCTAAAACTTGTCGGGATTCCTCTTCTAGCGGACTTCCAACGATCTGAACCCTCCGTCTTCTCAGAATAAAAAACTTTGTATACTGATTACATGTAGTCCGGAGGATCATACGGCCGGGCGTCTGCAGTGCTGACAGGCGCGACGGCAGCGCATCTGACGAATAATGCACAGCCATTGATGGTGCCTTGTCTTCCCCTGTCCTTGAGTTTTGTTCGACCTACATCAAGATGATGTTCTCCCGGAGTCATCAGAAGGAGTTCTGCATCAGCGTTCTGAGTACTGATATCAGCGCTACGGAGAGGGTGATTCGGGAAGCTTTGACGACGCGTCGCGTGAGGGCTGATTAGGATTTTCATACAGGATCGACTGGTCGCGGCCTATCTCCTGCTTGATGACTCTCTGGAAAAGAAGAAAAGAATACAGGTAATCGTTGATTTTCAATATGGAGGTTGATTGATTGATTGAAAGTTGTATAGTTGCTGGGTCAAGTCTCGACGTACGAAGCTGAAAGAATGACACATCTATATTTCAAATTTGCCGAACCGAGCTCTCACAAAGCGGAAACAAGAACAGAAATGAATATCATACCCGCACAATCACAGTCACAATTAAAACAAAACATTCCAACCCCGTACATCCACAAAATCACTTGTAAGTCCATTCTCATGCTCCCCCATCCTCAACGGAATAACCAGAAGAGTCTTCTCCGAAAAGCCGGCGACGATTTCTATCCAGAATCCAAAATCGTCTCAGGGGGGATATCAAAATTCTGGCTCTACGATACAGAAGCTGAACATGACGGAGTGAATATCATCTGTTTCAGCGTCTTATCCCGCTTTGAATTTCGGAATATCCAATTCGACGAGAAGAGGAGGTCTTCGTGGGCTCGAGTAGGACGAAAGCTGAGACCGACGATTCTTGTTGGGATCGACATTGAACAGAGGTCTAATCCAGAGGAGGTCCATCGATTATTTCAAGAGCAGCCGCTCTCTGGGGGCCTGTATGAAGGAAGAGTTGGGCCGGTGCTCCCAGAGGAAGGAGAGATGATTGCACAAGAGATCGGAGCGACGAAATATATGGAGTGTTCGCTTGGTGACAAAGAGCAGGTTAAGGCCATATTTCACGAGGTCCGTCGGAAGCATATTATCTTATATGAAAGAGTGAATACTCACTGGCATGCGGCTTTCGGCGTCCGAAAGGCATCGAGACTTGCCGTGAGGGATGGCTCACGATGGTATCGAGCAATGAAACGCATTGAAATTTATGTCGAGGGGTGGCCTAATACTATTAGAGCGTACAGGGAGGCGGTGAGCATTAGCTTGTCTTTGCGTTTTTGCGAGTTTGTGTATAACCGTACGATCAGCTTTGCTGCTGCTAAGATCTCCTCGGTTCAGAGGAACGAGAGATTAGTGCGCTCGCTTGAAGAAATATAGTCATGGAGGAAATAGTTCAACACATTAACTGTTATGAAAGTCCATTATATATCGTATGGTGGGCCGATTGGGGATTTATTATAAGGTCGCATTTTTGGCATTTTTGGCTGTAAATGAGAGGTCAATCTGGCAGAATGCATTTCTATCATGCATGCAAATAAAAAAATGCGAGTTTGTGAAAATGAATAGTTGCAGAAGCCAAAAATGTAATTGCATGCATGATTCAGAATGAATTTGCGTGTTTGAGGAGTCACTGATGACAAGATTTTCGACCTAGCATACAGGCGTTCATGCATTCATGCACAACACTCCGCTTCGGCAGCAAGCCTTTCCCAATCGAGTCGATCCGAACTGCGGTCTTTCAAGTCAAGCCTTCGCCAGGACGCCGAAGTGTATTCAAACGAGCCTGCCGGACCTGTTTATGTCATCTCGGAGGCAAAAGCGTATGTCCCGATCACCTCACTGGCAAGCCATCCCGCTGAGTCTCGCGACTCTGCATTCATGCGACTTTGCATCCTTGTTCACTCACATAATCGAGGTCCTCAAACACATTTTCAAACTCGCAAAATCTCGCAAAACATCTTTTGATGCTCCCCAGCTACGCAAACTTGATTTTCAACATTCTTAGTCGCATGCATGCAAGTGAAAATGTAATTTGCATATTTATAATTAATCCCCAATCGGCCCACCATAATATCGATGTAGCCAGCAGCTACGATGAGCGCAATTATCGGAAGTTCGAGATCGAGTATGGCGCAACTGGCAAGAGAATCCTGCATATCTTAATATGAGTTCTGGAACGCAACGACCCATTCTGCAAGATTATTCCAAGGAGAACGTGTAGCGATCCGCAACGCCTAGGTGACAAAAATAGATCGGTTTCTCAGTACGTCCCTATTCATGAAAGGCCAGAGAACCTACATCTTGAAACACAGCCTCCACCTGGGCTGTGTCGTTCACTGAACACTCCATATACTTGACCGCTCCGATTTCCTGCGCCAATCTCTCCCCTTCTTCAGGAATTACCGGACCCACTTTCCCGGTGGACAGGCTCGGCTCTAAAAACAGCTTATGTACGACATCAGGGTTCGACCTTGCCTCGATGTCCAAACCAAGAAGTATAGTCGGGGGCTCGAGCATATTCTCCCACATGGTTTTCGCTCTTCGACGTTGAATACTCTCCGCTTCTACGCGTGACAAGACGCTTATGCAGACGATATTCGCCGTGGCGTGTGGACAGCGTGGACCAGATCGGAATGGTATCGGGTCTTTGAGAAAAGCGAAGTTAAATGGTCTATAACGGTCATCTGATCACTTTTTCAGTCGAAAAAAACAACGGGACTTTAGGTTGACACGTACATTTGGTAGTAGTGAACACTGGGGAGCGAGTGTTTCTTCTGCCGATCAAGTTCCTTAGCCATCTTGGTAGAAGTGAGAGGGTATGTCGGAAATGGACATGGATTGGGAATCGAAGAAGGTCCTCATTTGATATTGGGGGCCGCTAGATAGCGCCTTTCAATCATCTGTGTGGGTAGATTATTAAACGGAGACGAACTTGATTTCTCTCAGCTTCCACCGCTGAGAAGTAAGTGTCGAGAAAGTCCATCTAGGGTTCAAATGTTGTCAGGTGATCTTTATGCAGATGACAGCGTTCCGTCGCAACTGACGTATGACATACCCTCTGCGACTGACATGTATAGGTCCCCAGTACGCGAACGCATACCTCTTTCTCCTTCCTCAAGGACCACATGACGGTCAGCACGAAAAGAGTCGGCGCTGCAATTGAGCAGGCTTCCCAAGCATTCGCCCGCAGTGGTCTCACTGGGCGGTCCTGGCCAGGTTAACATGTGTCGTTGAGTGTTGTCGCAAGGCGGGGTGGTTTGATCAGGGTTGAGGGCTAAAACTTCTTTCGATAAACCGCAGGAAATTAGGGGATACAGCACATAAAGTCACAGCAAGATATCGCAATTGATTCAAATACATCGAACTTGAATCGTTGTCAGGTCTCGAGGAGGTACTGATTCCTAGGATCCTTCAACCAAGAATGAGTTGAATTTAAGATTATCGCAACGTGTCCGACGCGATGACCGAGGGGGAAAGACGAGCGATGAGGTCGTATGAGTAAGATAAATAGGGAAGCATTTTCAAGAGCTCGGCCTATCCTTCAATTATCCGTGAAACGAGAGATGTCACTTCCTCTCCGAGTCATAGAGACTCGAGGTGGCCCAGTGCTCGATGATCGATGATCGGTCAAGACCCCAGACACTCGGGTTGCTTGGATAAACTCAAATCCCGGTAAGCCCCGAGCCTAGGGCTCCACTGTATCCATATCCATATACAAAATTTTGTATTTGATACAGTATAGGGTATATAACATATATATATCCATATATATATAGTATATACTGTATATTTGACTTAATAAATTACTAAGAGCATTACAGTACTACAGGAGTATTACTATCACTGTGGTACTACTAGACTCATCTGCCTACATACCTGGGTGTGTATATCTAATTAAATTCTTTATTTAAAATCTATTTTGGGTGTTCTCCAGATGGTTCACAGCAATTGTGCATTGATTTTGACTAACCTGAAAGCAATAATCATTGTCCAAACACTATTGTACTTGTGAGAAGACCTCTCACATCACTTTCTGTTTTCAATAATGTGTCTGACCACCCCCTGGATGAGAATAATCCGCAATTTATTAATATAAATAATGATTAAAATTATTTGAGTCCTATGGTGTAGAGTTTGAAAGTCCGGTTGCGACTGGACTTTTTCCGTTTTTGCCCGTGACTGGTAACTGCCGGTCCGGTTGCCTGTCAAAATTTTGCATGACTGGCAACTGCAACCGGTTGCAGGGTCTGGCAACCAGTCACAAAAAGACCAGTTGCCTGACCAGTCATGGCCAGCAACTGAGGTCATGACTGGTGTAAACCATTATTTTAATCAATTATATATTGTTTTTGGGTCTTGTTAGTGGTCATATAGTGTATAGTACTGCATAGGAACACTATATGATGCAATATATGGTGAATACATGGCCATAAATGGTCACTTGACACCCAAAATACCATGGGTATACCCTTTCCCAGGGCCCTTAAGGGTCCTTGGTTGCGACCACGGTTGCGACTGGTCATGACTGCAGTTGCTGGTTGCCTGATTTTCAGAAATCCAGATGACCGGCAACTGCAGTCCAGTCATGACCCCACCACAACCTGCGGTTGCCTGCAGTCACGTGGACTGGACTTTCGAACACTACTATGGTGCTGTTTCAAACACTTTAAAACAGAGATCTCATGGGTCAATGTCACCTTAACCCCAGCTTGATCCTCTTATTATATTACAACTGTATACCATATACTATACATATACTATACATATACCAGGAAGCTTGTATATTATACACCGTATATCATATATATACCCCATATATATACCATATATATATGGATACAGTGGAGTCTTACCCGAGCCTAACTTGGACCTGCCAAGTTGCGACTGCAGTACTAGTACTACTCAAAAACTTACTGAACTACCTACCTGCCAATCTCGCCAGTGAACGTCATGGGTCGCCTGGCCGTTCGATGGATACCTCGGTTCCCTCCATCGCTTGTAGGTGTCGGTTTAGTATGTGGAAATGCGGATCCGGTTCAGCAGGTACACGATTAGTCTCTGCTTTTTCGGAAACTTCTCAAAAATTAGACGAGAAATTCATAGATTGACCTGCTATCTGCTGTGCTGACGGCGGAAGGCTCGATAAATGAACCTCGAAAATCTGATGTAAGTTCCCTTGCAGCGGTGAAATAGGCCTTGATACGTATTTATAATATTGATTATGGATACTAAGATCCTTCAAAGGCTCCGCGACTCAATTCGCAATGTTCTTCAGGCTGAAGAAAAAACCGGTCGTGAAGGCCCTTCTGGAGAGATTAGGATATATTTTGGAGTCGCCAACGAGGGATCGCGGAAGCAGCTGTTGGATCCGGGCGGATAAGCCATATTATCCGGGCCCCACGCCGAGGTTAGCCGTAGGGATCAGATCGGACGATCCCGAGTGAATACGGTAACTGTCAGTATATTAGTAGTCGGCTCCTAGCATACAAGCCGGAGGGACTAGTTTATCCATTATCTTGTTAGTAATAAAATAGTGAATTATTTTCTATATAACTAGGTAGCTCCCTACGATTATATACATCTTTTACTACGATTAAAGACCTGCGCAACGACAGCAGCCAACAATTCAGGCATCTACCATCCTCAGAATCGAACGTGAGTCTCCGGCCTCAGCGTGAAATCAATGCTAGAGAAGATAATAAAGCATATTTTAGACAACTCTCTGATACTATTCCCAAGCGACCTAACTAATCCGAACCGTCTTCAGCCGAGCTATGTCGCATCTCTGTTTTGTTTCAGCGTTACTTCTCGTCGACAATTTCGCGAAATCATAAAAAAAGACGTGAGGAAAACAACGCCATGGAACAAGCCGTATATCGACGTCCCGAGCTTCCTCCTAGGCCTAGACATCGAAAGAAGATCTGATCCGGAGGTTGTACATCTCTTAGAGCCTGTCCAGTAGCGATTCTCCCAGATTGTGGAGCCAGATTCTCAAATGAAATTCTCGGAGCGTGACATTATGTAATCAGTCGGCAGCCTCCGTGATCGCAGTGCGCTAGTGCGCCGTCGTCGTCGTCGTCGTGTAAGATTGGTTTAGAGGTTTTGTTTTTACGATAATGAGCGCAAAGTGATAATACATGGGTATGCCTTGTTATAAGCCCTATCATAGCTGCTCTCTCCACCCTTGTCATCTCTCTATCCAACAGAACGCCGTGCCATACTCCTACATCCATCCTCTCCGCTATGGTTTCTCCCGGCATTCTCACACATGGGGTCAAGGGATCTCCAGTGCTCGTCTGAGTCGGTGTGAGTCGTTTGAATAGTTCCCTGTTGACTTCACATGACCCCAGGGATCCAGCGGATGGTGTTGGCATTGTAGTTAGCATTGTGAGAGCTTCAAGTCGACGACACGAAACAGTGAGCTGAGGGTTCAACATAGCTCCGACGCTCCTGTCCTGTCGGTCCACTGTGGATAGCGATTGAGAGATAGAGACTGTATTGAAAGACGGGGTTGCAATAGGAAATCAGGCTGTAGAATAGCGGATAACGGTGTGCGCGGTGTTGATGACTCGAAGGTGAAGGCACGTTCGGATAATGTGACGACGTGTGACAAAATGTGACTACTTGTGACTGAGAAACTCGGTTTTCCCAGATTGTCCGTTTTGGCGCGGATAATCTGGCTCCACAATCTGGGAGAATCGCTACTGGACAGGCTCTTATATACGACGGGTGAGAAGGGTGGGCCAGTACTTCCAGAAGAAGGCGAGCGTATTGCACGGCGACTGGACTCAAAGGTGTCGATGACTTATATGGAATGTTCTCTTGAAAAGACTGATCAGGTCGAAGCAGTTCTTTATGAGGTACGTCAGCCTGATCGAAGATTCTGCCTCCAGCTAACGTTTTGTCTGACAGGCTTTTCGGCAGGCTTTGACCGAACATTCTCACTGGGAAAAGACCAAGAGGGCGATACGTCACAAAATTGAACGCCTCTCTTTGTAGTTCTGTTCAGAAGCGAAAGTTGTGGACAATAAATTACGTGTTCGGAGCAGAGTGATCATACAATGGGACCGAAGCCAAAAAGTGATAAATACAAACGAAATTCAATGCAATCTCGTGCTCAATGAGACATCTCTCCACTCTTCCATAACCCCTCTAACCCTATCACATTTATCTCCAACATCCCTCAAACAATCACTCCCCAAGAACAACCACTCCGGCCATTCTCTTCCCCTCGCAACTCCCTCTCCTCTAACAATATCCAAAATAACCTCCGCAGCTTTCTTCGGATCCCCTTCTTCACTCCCGCCAACCTGCGATACGAACTTCTCTGCTTTCCCCGAGATATCGTCGTAATCTGATATATGTTTCGTAGAGACCGACATGCTGGGACTTAATCGCTTTTGATGAGGGGATGAGGGGGATTGGACGGTGCGGATTGTACGTGTTCGGAAGCCTCCTGGTTCGATTAGGAGAGAGCGGATGTTAAATTGGGCGAGTTCTGTTCGGTATGTTTCTGCGATTGCGTGGAGTGCAGCTTTTGACGAGGCGTATATCCCTCCGAGCTATATTAATCCATATCAGCACTCGACGACATCAAATGAGTATAACGACAAGGAACGCACCGGAAGATTAGTCCGCCACCCAGACCTCGAACCAATGAACAGAACCGTTCCAGACCTCCTTTGACGCATGTATGGAAGGAAAGCATTGGTAACACGGACAGCACCGAAGACGTTCGTCTGATATTGCTTCAGAAGACCTTGGACCCTGTAAATCCGTAACGAGGCACGACGTCAGTAAGCGCTCAAGAAATCGAAGCAGATGGGATAAACGCTGGGCAGGAATGGGGATGTGATGATACAGGGGCACGCGGAAGTAGACTCACCCCGCTTCCTCTAGCGATCCTACCGTGCCGAATCTGAAATTAGGATCACACGCATTAGTTGATATGATAGCCAATATAATTAATGGGAATATCATGAGAAGTGGACGTACCCAGCGTTATTGACAACTACATCAACACCGTCCCACACTCCCCAGGCCTCTTTTGCGATTCTCTCCATTACGCTCTCATCTTCGTTGCTGACGTCAACGTTCATAACGTAGCATCTGTCACTTCGTTCAAGGTAGCGAATATTGTCAAGGGATCGGGCGGTAGCTATTACGCGATCACCGCGCGCCAGCGCCGAGTGAACGAGTTCGAAACCGAAGCCAGATGAACAACCGGTGATGAACCAAACTTTTGGCCGAGAGAACGTCTCAGACGACGAGGTCGTCGTTGATGAGAATGAGGATGAAGACAGGGAATGTGAGTGCGATGATGAAGGTGACGGCGGCGTTGGGAGCTGGGTATTCGATTTATGCGGACGAGGGATTGTGATGTGCGGTGCGTGAGCGAGTGGGGGACGAGGAGAGGGTGTAGCACGTTTAGGTGTTTGAGGACGAGCTCCCGGCGTGCGGGATGTAACAGCTGCGAAGGACATGGTCGGACGTTGACTATCCTGGAGGACGGTGGACCACTGCTAGGCTCGATAGAGTGAAGGCACAGGGGCGTCGCCGAGAGATGAGAAATGCCCGGCTTCATATGACCCTCTTATAGATTTCGATGGCACTGGTTTTCCTGTTATGTCAATGTCAAAGAAGAACCGAGGACCTTGTCTCACATATTTTCAATTCTTGTTCGGGATAGGGGCCTAATGTTTCAATCACCGATTCGGCCTAACAATATTGATGTCGTGGCATTCATGGTCCGGAATCTAGATTGCATGCCACCGAAGATTAATTGCCGCGACTCAAATTAATGCCTTGTCTTGAGGTGCCAAATGCAGAGTCTGAAGGGCGTCGTTAGAATAATAAGAAATTTTATCTGAAACACTTTGACAAACCCTGAGTATGCCTCCCCATTGATGCAAATGGTATGGTCAATCCACACACAGTTCCCGCAGAAAAGCAGCGTACCTCCGATGTCCAGTGAATCTGTGTGAAACGAACCGCTCGGACTGACTGATCTCCAGGTCATCAAAGACTCTAAACCCGGTAGTTAACGTCACAGCATGTCACATCGCGTTAGAGCGCGACTTGGCCGGCGAGCCGAAGGCTTGGCTCAGCAGAAGCCTGGAGTTATCCGAAATCCCGAACGCTAACATTGGTAAATCCGGAGATGTGCAATTTCCCGATCGATCGCCGAATGCGGGCTTTTCGGTCGCGGTGGTGGTCGCTGCCTTGTGGCTTTCATGTTTGACAAGTTGGACGTGACATTGACAGAGATTGACGTGTAAGCTCGATCATCTCACTGTGATTTTCAGTTTGACAAGTGTAGTTAGATAGGCCCCCGGATTCGAATGTGACCGTGTGACCGTGACAGGAACGGAGATCCTGCTCCGCGTCCCTTTTGCGTCAAAATTCCGTTTGGGATCTAGTTGATCTTGCTTCAATTCTATGTTCGCGTGTATGCACTTCGGCAACGCTGATTCTGCTATAAAATATTCGGAGATCCCTTTAGCCGAGCAAAACCGTGAAAGATCCATTGCCGGCGCCGATTGCTGCAATACTGTGAGTTATTTCTAGACCAACGAGTCGCGTGCCTTTTTTTAGCAGACTTGCACGGCTATAGAGACAGGGTCAGGCACTCGATTCCACGAGCTTTGAGAGACGGCACACAGTACCAATCACCCAACTAACTCCTCCCGAATCAACCCGCAATACGGCGATCAGAGCGAAGGCTGAAGTTTTCTGCGCTTGCACTGACCCTCGAGCGTCTGGGGAAATCTCGAAGCCTAGTCTTGAGGCGTCGGTGCGTCATACCGTGAAAACATTTCTTCGACTGAGACCATCCAATATTCCTCCGCAGCTTCGAGAACTCGACGACCAGATTTTGTATATCAAACGTCGACGTCGATCCGGGGACAATGTCGATATTGTCTTCCTCGAGGAAGTGGCCGGGATGTCCGATAGCCGGGATCCGAGGCCTTCGATTAACCCCTCGTTGCATAATCTTCCGTTGTCGACATTGGGGTCTGGAGGACGAACAACCGTGAGCGTCAATCAACCATGGCACTTACTGCTTCGACTCGCTAGTCTTGCTCCTCACCTTGTGACCCCACCACCGTTCCAGGTTTGCCAACGATTGAGAAATTGAACCGGCATTTGCCAAACTCCGAGTCCGTTCGCCATTCGAGCGAAGTCCTGAGCTCTCCTATGACCCCACGGTTCGATCAGCCACACATCATCACACACTCAGGAGTTTGAGAACACACACATGCCGAATGGAATAGTTTTCAGTCGATTGACAGACTGACACTGACGCTGGTGAGTTTCTGCTATATAATTGATGGGAGCATTGATGTGCTTACTGTGCAAGGTCTTCTGAAACGGCACGATAGAACCGTCAGGTAAGATTGCCGATGTCAACTGCTATAGATTGAGCTCCGAAGGCACGGGCCTGATTTGGAGCGTCTCGTTCGTCCCGAAGTCGGCTCCGATATAGGAGCAGCTTTCCATAGCATGAGGGTGAACACATATTCGTCTAGGCCCTGGCTCAAGCGCATACTGACCTACTGGTATGTTATCATGAGGGAGACTCTCTGGCCGCGGTCGCGGAAATTACTCACATTAAAGACCAGACTCTCATTCATGGGCTGCATTTCTCACGCTGTGAAAGGCGCCATGTTGCGCGACACGGATTGGCACTGATAGAATAGGTACGAAAATACAGCAACGATAAAGCGTTTTGCGGGGCTTCGGGTTCATAGCGAACGGTGTAGGGTGCTCTTCGTCCTGCATCAGGCCTTAAGGCGCTATCGTGTAAAAAGGACATTTTTTGAGATTTTCTTTAATTTCAGAAGCATGATACTAAGCAAACTCACCAAATATGCGGATGTTCTGGGGGCAGATGCCTTGAACGTTCGTCAACTTCGCGGGAAAGCCCGCTACGCGCCAAGCATCGTAATTTTGGACTCGCATCTCGCACTTGCGCAATAACGGCACCCCTGAAGGAAAGAAGGCGTGATCACACCAGAGGATTTACTAAGGCTTATTTTAGCATATTCAGTAAAGCTCTCGTTGAAAGAGGGGGGCCGGAAAAACGCTCCAGCTGCGAGTCCTGTGGGCACTCAGGCAGTGTGACTGATTCATGGAAGCCACTTTAGTTGAGCATAGAAAGCCTAATATTCTGAGATGATAGGTTTTGTACCGAGAACGTCTGATTTTGACTTGAGAAATTGAATCGCAAGGTTGTGCACATCTGCCCTCGCAAGAACGGAGCCAAAAGCAGCAGCAGCCCAACAAGCGCCTTGAAAAGCGCCCAGTGGTGTGATCGGGCCGAACATTGCATCCGTTGCCGGATGACTAAGCGACACATCATCTGCTTGATTTTTCGACGACATCCATCATGAGTGTTGTCGAAAACGAAGAAGGGTCATATATATGTCTCCGCCTAGTCAGCTCCAGTGCTTATGAAGTCGATCTGAACTCAATGGTATGTTTATCAACTCTCACTGTTCCGTGAACCGCCTTCGATTATTGCTCAGATTTCATCGTTGACAGAAAATCTTGATTGAAATGTTACTTGAACGGTTGAATCTAGGTACGCCAGAACTACTTCTCCGATACAAGGTTTGTCCTGTTCGATGCTCTGCGAGAACGAGTTTCCTGATGACTCATAAGCTTCCAGGGGGAGGATCAACGGCAGTTTCAGCCACCAAAGGATGAAGCTATAGTCGGGCAATGCAGTGTCATCTGTCTGCATTTCCGAATTCCCTCAGCTCTCTCTTCTCGCGACTCGTCAGAAACGGAGAGATTCGTCAGCGATGCGGATTCAAATAAACGGCCTCGGCTATACGATATTACATGTACGTTCTTATACGTCCCACGCATCTGCAACTCAAATTGATTAGATGAATCATGGGGAACATTTGAAGAGTTCTTTTGGCGTGCTTCCAAATCTTCGGAGCCACTTCATGCAGGACGTTACGCCAATATCCTTTATTTCAGTGTGTTGTTGCGACCGGAATTCGAATCCATACGAAGGAGATGGAGTCAGAATGACAGAAAATCTTCAACACATGCAATCCTTCTGGTCGGTCTTGATGCGCGATCAAGATCTGATCCAGAAGTAGTTCATCGATTATTTTCGACGGGCGAGAAAGAGGGACCTGTGTTACCTGAGGAAGGTGAGAGGCTTGGGTTGGAGATCGGAGCGTCGAAATATATGGAGTGCTCTATGGATGACGAAGAGCAAGTCGTTCAGTTATTGCAAGAGGTAGGTGACATCCCTGTTTCGGCGTTGTCGGAACTGATGTCCCATTTGTCTCATAGGCATATCGGATTTCTTCGAACCCATGGTCACTCCGTAACAAACTCGCAGATTGTGTCCTGCAGTGAACCTGCTTGAAATTCTAAGTAGAGCGGCACCCATCGATACGGATTTTGAAGATCAATGAAGTGCACCCTGTCGGGCAAAAGCTCAAGTTCTCCAAAATCGCAGACTAAGAGACACGAGGGTAGTATCAGTGGGTCATCAATGAGGGCGAGCTGTGGCAGCAGTACGGCCTAAGATATTCCTCGCGGAGTGCTATTTGGACGGAAAGCGTAGTCATTATGATTCATGACTGCTAGAATATCTTTCATCTCTTCCTCGATTTAATCGTGTGTAACAAACCGCCAAAAGCCCTTGGGAAACGCTCGCGGAACGGCTGCTACCGGCAGCATCCGGGTTCCGATTCATTGCGCCTCGGCAGCCTCGGCCAGAAATTTTTGAAATCTTGGCTACAAGCCAACGACCGACGCTGTCTACCTACTGCTCGCAATTCTCTCACCGTCATTTGAATGGAAATTATTCGTGGCACGGATAGCTCTCGTCAATGTCAACTAGCGCATCCTCTAAAGTGTGGGCCATCCCAGAGCTGGTCAACCTGATAGTCTGGAGATGTCCAGGGTCGATGACTGCGAAACTCGCTCAAGTGAACAAAGCTATATCCGAAATTGCTCTCGCGAGCCTTTATCGCGTCATCCTTGGAAATATGCACGATCTGCTAGCGATTCTAGCTCCAATGGAAGCGCATAGCGATGAGTCTGGGCTGGTTCGTAATCCCTATCGTATCATGCTTTCGAATACCCAGATTCATTGATTCGTTCTCAACAGACTTTTGTCAGACCCCTGGAACAGTCAGACTGGACTCGTTTTTTGAAATATTCGGCACACGTGAAGGAAATTTTCCTCATGGAAATATTACCCCAGCGACAAGCAATCTCTCCAGAAGCTTTCTGCGTAATGGATGCCACCCGACCCACCGATGCAATCTTCCCATTCCTCACATCTTTCACGACTTTCGAGCCGCTCGCATCCTCGAATCATTTTTACAGGCTGATATATCAGAAACGACTCACAAAGCTCTCTGTTTGTTGGGAGACGCCATTCCGCGTCCTTCAGAACGTTCGCATAATTGCCGCAACCTTGAGATTGCTTAACATCAAAGGCTCCCCAAAAGCCTTCGATTCTTTGACGCGACAGGAGTTCCTTGCGCTCATTCCCGAGCTCAAGACAATCGCCGTCCTCGAATTGGCCTCAATTCTCGTGACCTCGGACATTTTCGAAATGCTGTCTTCTAAAGAGCATCTTCAAATCCTCTCCATGATCCTTACCCCCGCCGATGCTGTGAGGAACCCTATTGACGAATATCGTTATCACTTCACCGAGGAAAAGTTCCCCAGTCTCAGAGGACTCACCCTGGAAGATCCATCTGATGGTCCCCATCCCAATTTTTCCACTCTCACCGCAATCACAAGATTACAAAGCTTGAAAGTCGCCCTTTCTGGGAAAGTCACGCTCGAGAGCTTTCGAAGATGCTCTTCGGCCCTGAGCGCAGGGTTCCCTTGCCTACACAGCATTACCATCACCGTAACAAAATTTCAAGATAACACAGAATTCATGGATTCGTCAGAAACATTCTCAGTGTTTCAGCCGCTCCTGTCTCTCACGGAGCTTCGGCATTTTCGTATCGAAGTCCCATCCCACATAAGTCTCACCGATGAGCATATCGAGCAGATGGCGCGAGCTTGGCCTCACCTCCTCGACTTCCACTTGGGTTGTAAAACTCCGTTCGAAGGAGACGAGACTGAGCTAACGCTCTCGTGCTTAGTCTCTTTTGCGGAGCACTGTCCGTCCCTCCAGTGTCTTTGCATCGGGGTAGACGCAACTGCAGTTCCTCACCGACCACTCACGGACAAAACGGTGTTCTCTGAATCACTGATTATCCTCGAGCTTTCCGGTTCGTCGGTGGGCGAGACCATTGCAGTGGCATCGTATATTGCAGATCTGCTTCACGGCGGTGACTGTCTTGTTCATCACGCGAAGAGCAGTGATGAGTCTTGGCGGTATAGAATCCATAAATGGAACGAAGTGGCTACTCTGGTGGATAATATTCGAGAAGCCAGGTCTCGTGGCGTCAGGCGTGCTTTCAATTTGGTTGCTCCCGAAGGCAGATAAATATGCCGTCATTTATCAATTCGGTTTCTGCTCTTTAATAATTTATTTACTACACGTATTTGCACAGATTGGGCTGGAAGAAACGCGGTCGTTTGTAATGATCTTGTCATGAATATGGTACTAGTATACGGAAATAGAGTCGAAATGAAGGATCCGGATTCCGAGCCGATCAATTTTTCTCCCAGCAACACCTGAGACTAAGCCCGAACGCAGCTCTGTCCGTGTACTTCCTTCATCGAGAAATGGATCGTGCTACGCGTAGTAGTCGTAGAAGTCAGCGAAGCGCCTCCGCTGCAGTTTGGGCCATCCCAGAACTGGCCAGCCTCATAGTGTCCGAGTGTCCGCAGTCGACAACGGCAGGACTCGCTCGAGTGAATACACTCATATCAGATATCGCCCTTGCGAGCCTGTATCGTTCCGTATTCAGAAACCTTCCGAATCTTCTCGCCATTCTGGCTCCAATGGAACCATGCGCTGAACCTGAGTCTGGCTTGGTTCGTGATCCTTATCTTGCCATGCTCCAATTGCACGGTCTGATTTACGCAATAGACCTTCGTAAGACCCTTGGAAAAGTCAGACTGGACTCGTTTCCTTAAATATACGGCATTTGTGAAGGAGATCTCCTTCTTCTCGACATACGGGAGGCCTAACGCGCCGAGAGCAATTGCCCCCGTAACCTTTGCTGTGATGATTGCCACCCGTCCCGTCGATACAATCTTCCCCGTCCTTGAATGCTTCACAGCTTGGCATCCGCTCGGACCTTTACATCCCTTCTACCAATTGATTTTCCAGAAGCGACTCACATCGCTCTCTGTTTTTTGGGAACCATCTCTTCGTCTATTTCAAAACATGCGCGCGATAGCAGATTCCATCCAGAAATTGACTATTTATGGGTCGCCTACTAGTATGGACTCCTTGACGAGCAAGGAATTATTAGCCCTCATCCCGGAGCTCAGGTCGCTCGTGACCCTGCGATTGCCCTCAATATTTATAAACTCAGACATTTTCGAGATGTTGTCTTTCCAAGAGCATCTTGAATGCCTTGTGATGAAGCCCAATTCCACAGAGGTTTCAATCTCGGTTACCGGGTACTCTTTTCGGTTCGTCGAAGGTCGTTTCCCTTCTCTCAAAGAGATCTCGATGGAAGATGGCTCCGATCGCCCACACAAGCGTCTTTCCATTCAGACTCCGAACCTGACCTTGGAGAGTCTCTCTGTCTCTCTTTTAGGGAGGGTCGCGCTCTCCAGCATTCGCAAATACACTGTCACATTAGGCGCGGGCTTTCCTAGCCTACAAACTTTGCACCTCGACGTAACAACCCCCTTTCAGGACCAAGAACAAGTCATAGATTCCTTCAAAACATTCACCGTGTTCCAGCCGTTGCTTTCTTTAACGCAGCTTCGTGATCTTGCGATTACTAGCGAATCGCCTATAAGCTTTGCAGATGAGCATATTGAACAAATGGCCCAAGCTTGGACTCATATCATACACTTCCGCCTAGAATGCGAAACCCCGTACGAGAGCAACGAAACCGAACTCACTCTTTCGTGCCTCATCTCGTTTACCGAACACTGTCCGTCCCTCAAATGTCTCACGCTCGCGGTTGACGCATCCCTCGTTCCTCCACGACCAGTCACGGATAGCACCTCATTCTCCAACTCGCTCAATCTTCTTGACCTTTCGGGCTCTCTAGCAGGTGACACCATGGCGGTGTCCTGCTATATAGCCGACTTACTTCCCAACGACGATCGCATTTTCCATTATCGAACCTACCATCACGGGCAGAATGAATTACTCAGGATACAGAAGTGGACGGATGTCCATGATACAGTCCTAAAGATGACAAAAGTGAGGTCCCGTGGACTCAGGCGCGCCTTGATCCGAGCTCCTTCAATGGATAGCTGATTTTATGCCTCCCCACGCCTGCCTTTCTGCATCTTCCTATCGTTATTTGTCATTTTCTATATCTCTGTATATAACTCTCTGAAACTTTGTGCAAAATTTGACGCCAACAATAAATCAAGAATCAGCGACCGTGAGTTGGGCAGTAGCATCCGGACTCCGAGCCGATTATTCTTAGGGTCAGCGCTGCGACCTGTACAAGTTACAGTACAACTGGCCAAAAAGATAGAGAGTGACACGTACAAACGCGCCCACTTCAGCTCTCTCTTTCCTATCTTTCAAAAATGACTCGAGTGACGCGTAGCCGCCGCAAAAGCCAGCGATGCGCGTCCGCTACGGTGTGGGCCACTGTGAGGTCGGAAACCACACATTTTCGGGGGTTTCGCATACCTAGGGTTAGGACCGGTGTATTCAAACCACCGAAGTGATCGGAAGTCTGGACTTCGGAAAGCGACTCGTCAAGAAATTTCGCTAAGTCCCTTCGGTTGCAGGCATCGAGCCATCTGTTTCGATTGAAACTCCGCAACATCTCGTCGCTCCACCTTCCGTCCACTACCATCCGCGTTCTCGTCGACGTACACGCCATTCCCCTCTCGCAACGCAACATGATGCGTCGACTATCTCTGCTCAAAGACATATGACTCAAGAATGCCATCTCAGGAACCCAGTCCCAGATGTAAGACGTTGGATTCCGATGTTGTAGGTTGGATGGCAACGAGGTAGAAACCCGAGTACGTCCTCTCCTCATGTCAAATCTTTTTCGAGTCGCGTCCTAATTAATTCCAATGCCCATATTGGATTTAGGATGCTTTCATCAAGCCTCCCCCATGGCATTTGAGAGTTCACATTCCGTTCGTCGTCATCAAAGTCCCTTCATTATCCCTGCCTACATTCTTTCATCAGTTGCTTCCCTTGCACTTCTTCGCATGCTCGCCGTCGACACGCCGTCAGGTTAGTGTTGCATTACATACCCCCAGCGCTCTCAACTCACCCTCAGCTTGATTTAGTTCTGCTCCGCAGTCTGGCATCAAAGAAGAGATAATGGATGGATATCAAGTCACGGGATTAGAGAGCGTCACGGCGAGGCAATGAGCAGGGTGCGACAGGTGATTCCTTTCGGTTCGGCTTGAGTAGATAGCACTGTATCACTAGTAGACTTGACAATAAATTGATTATCTTGATAATATCGCAATTGTGTGATTTCGAATACACCGATCCTAGCTAAAAAGCAAAAGGTGTGCTCGCTTACTTGCTCGAAAACCACACAACGAACGCAGAATTCCAGTCAAAACATGTGGTTCTTCGTGTGCTTCGGGCTCGGGTTAGTGTTTCTTTTTGTGGGGATTTCGCACAATATTTATTCTGAATCCCCCGAAACTAGGTGATAAATCCCCACGATTCAGGTGGTTTGAACCACCGAATTTGTGAGGTCCCTGACCTCACAGTGCGGCCATTCTATAGCTTGTCAGCCTCATTGTGTCAATGTGTTGGCCGGGGTTGTTTTACTCAGACTTACTGGCAAATCTCTCTCGAGTAAATAAACTCATATCAGACATCGCACTTGCGCAGCTGTACTGTGTCATGTACCCAATTTTCCACGACTTGATATAAACTTTGTCCCCCATGGAGCCGTATGCTGGGTCTGGCGGGCTGGTTCGTAATTTCAAATTGTTTCATGATCCCAATTCCGAGCGCTCATACAGATAACAGATGTCTGTGTGATCTTTGGAACAGTCAGACTGGTCACGAACGTTTTGAAAGTGAGGAATCGGGCAGTCAGGCGCGCTCTCAGCCTGGGATCTTCGCAAGACAGCTGAGTCCATCCAGCCTGATCGCATCGTTCATGTTAATATCGTTGTCGTGTATTTCCCCGTCTTGAGCTATTTACCAATAATTATCACTCCATCAGCAACCAATTTAATTACACTCAGCCTGGATGCTTTCACCCGACACTAACGCTGATCTCTCTGAACTTTGTTGCAGTTGGGCTGACGAACATCTGATCATTCGGTCGATTGTTGTACACATACCTATAAAATTGACGCAACGAGGTCCCCAGCATCATGGGTATTGTACCCAAAATGTTGCCCAGTAGTCACCAACTTAAACCTGCCATGCTCAAAAAGACAGCCATTAATACTTAAACGTCCTTCCTCCGGAATCTCCTTCTCCAAATCTCTCACGATCTCGAATGCAATCTCCCTCTGTGAACAAGCCTCGGCGAATGTTTCAGTCATCAGTTCGTCCTTGTGGAAGCGGTCTTCCAAACGACAAGAGAAGCCATAGAAGTAGTCGTAGAGATAATCTCCGAAACCCCGGCTGATTTGCCTGACACGCCCTTCGTCGAACTGAGAAGGACGTTAGTCGAGATGTCTATGCCGAAAAGAACTTGATCATGCCATACATTGGGATCGGCGACGATGCCAGCCCAGATAGCCTCGTAATCCGCGACAAGCTTTACATCGAAACCTGCGGAACTGTGAGCATAGTGCACGGCATGAGATGGCAAAGTTGATCACCATTCAGTTGATCTCGAATCCGCTTAGTCACCTCACCGCTCCTCTTCTCCCATTGGTCTCTGATAGCCCTCCTTGCTATCAGTGGTAGCGTTGATTTCGAAGTCTTGAAGATGGCTGTGCGAGAGTTTGGATACGCTACGGAAGAAGATAAACGGAAGAAGTACCTTGATCCACGACCCTAGAAAGGTCGGCATTCGCTTCAGGGATATTCACACCCACGCACCCTGGTCTGTAGTTTATCTCCCATATGCCATCTTTGATGGAACACCCCGAGTAGGAGTCACATTCGGGATCAAGCGCGAGTCGGATCTTCTTCTTGGATATCAAGCTGTTGAAAGTTTCGACTGCGATAGGATCATCTCCCTAACAGTTCCAGCTCAGATTCTTGTTCTGTTCAGGATTTGGGACACGTACTTCATTTACCAACTTTGTGAGATGATCGACGAAATAGGTGAAGTATCCCAAGACAATGGGTGCTGGGCATTATACTCAGCACATCTTCGAGAAACTGCGCATGGGCGGGCGTACCAGGATTCTGTCGCAAGCCCTTCTGATCAGGCTCAGTAGAGTCGATGAATGCTTTCCAATCGACATCAAAGTCGTAATCGACGCCCATCATCTCTTGGATCTTCTGCAGTAGCCTTGGAGCTTCGGGTTCCCACGAGTCTCGTACTAAATAGAAGATAAGAGCCTATAGCAGCGCGACTGAAGCAACACATACTGCTAACTTTCGCAAGAAGCGACAGCTTTAGCTCGGCTCTCTTGAGGACAGGGGTCTCGTCGGGCTGGACGTGGATTCCGAGGGTCTTGAAAGTGGGGCAGTGCGAGCAATACGGCGAAGGAGAGTGAGACAGGAAGGGGTGAAGCTGAGGAACTGGCGGCTCACCTATTGAAATGAGCGACATTTATGGATCCTCAATATCCTCCCTGGTGTGAACATTGAGGCAGTGCACTCCCGCCAATCATCACCATTCGCCAAGGAAATACAGGCAACGAGTCAGGGGGATGCTGCGGGTGCCTTGATGTCGACGACGTTAATCGGGTCCTTCGGTTCAGCGATACAATTGACAACGGGTCGAAAGAGTGTCTACAGCATCCACCACGTCGTTATTTCCGGCATCTTTGGTCTTCAATGAAGTTGTCAAGCTTCAGAAAAAAGGCGGAGAACATAGAAACATACGAGGCGTGTGCGTCCGGACGATAGGGAGACAGTCTGGATTCGAACAGCTACTGGGCGTCAAGCTATTCACCTGCACGGAGTCATGTTTGAATGCAGACAATTTATCCGAACATCATTTTCAGCCCGGGAATAGAATAAGTTGATTCGAGCCCATGCTTATCATGGGTCTCATTGCACCAGCAAGAGAGCTAGCAGGAGGTGGCAATGTTGCTGTTTGGGTCTATGTGGGCTTGTCGGCACTACGGCAGTCAATTATTTCAACTAGGAAACCAATAAATATTCGACTGAACAAGCTATTTGTGATCAGAGTCAATGCTACAGCAGTAAGGAGACAAGAGAAAAGCAGGAGCCATTTTAAGCGGCTCAGGATACTGGGAAACAACAAGGAGAAACAGTAATGCGAAAGGTAACACAGTTTTACGAGACGAGATGGCGTGAGGTCATGAATGAGTACAAGATTGGATGCAAAGAAGACGAGCGAAATATCCTGATGAGGAAATAAATAAGAGAGGGAAGATGAGAATGAGAAACAATTATGAGGGTTTGGACGCGCCCGGCGCGTTGGTTCAGTATGGGAGTCTTATTTTCTCAATTGAGAAAAAGACGGTGGAGATCTTATGCAGGGTTCAGAAGGCGATAGAGTGAGAAGAGCTAAGCGAGCTCAAAGTGATGATGATGATGATGATGATGATGGGCACGAAAGAGAAAGGGGGAGGTCGTTTCACTCCTCCATTCCCTCCATGACGGTGTCGAAATATGCGCCCTCTCTGGGGCGGTCGTTTGTAGGGGTTATAGAGATGGACATTCCTTCCGCAATAGGAGTGTAGTCGAGGGGAGAGTCGAATGGATTAAAGAATGATGGTGCCGCGTTGGATAACGGGCTGAATGGGGTCCTGGGTGCAGTAGTCGCCGAGGTAGTGATGCGAAGGAATGGTTTGGACTTTTGTGCTGGGGGAGCCCGCAGTGAGTTGCCAAACTCAGGTAGAGTAGGCGAAGATGGCGGGTGAGGGTAATAATTTTGATTGTTGGAAGAAGAGTGGGTGGAGAATATGGATGTAGTAGCCGGCGCTGACACGGGTAACGCAGGCAAGGGTGCAGTCGGTGCAGGCTTAGCAGGAGCAGAGAATAACCCTTTCCGCAATCTAAACGAAAGCGGAACAAAACAAGGAAATCAGCGACCGTGAAACATGGAGCGCTGAATAAAATCATTGATTTATTTCCGTACCTCCGAATAGCACCTTGTCCACCGGCAGACCCTACAGCTCCCGCGAACTTGCCAAAGATGCCACCTCGCTTTGAACTAGGTGCAGAAGGAACAGGGCTCAGCATCGCAGTCCGGGCATTGCGAAGCGGACTTTTGAGTGCTTGCAACGGATTTGTCTCGACTTTCAACGAACTGCGACGCCTTCGCAACACTCGTGGCGTGCGAGGACTGGATGGAATGCTCGTGTAACGACTGGATGAGTGGGTTGAGAAAGATGCAGTGGGAGGAGTTGGCATCGTAGTGATAATGGATGGCAAAGCTCCTGCGAATTTTGACTTTGGCTTTGAGAGATCGTTGGTCCCAGGCCCTGGAGGAGTCACTGGGCGAGAGATTGGAAATTCGCGTTTGAGACCGGAGGTAAAGAGAGTTGAGTAGGAGTCCATGCCAGTTGAAATCAAGACGTTGTGGTTGAGAAGAAGAAGCGGTTGGTCTTGTGTTTCATTTTCCGCCCGTTGACATGAACAGCGCGACAACACGACCAAACATTGGCACGTCACTGCGAACGCTCAATCAGGAAACTCAATCCTGACGAAACAAACGCCCTCAGCTACTGCAGACAAACACTGGATTACACGCAAATATCACATACACTAATCCAAACGAAACCTCAGTGACTCACGACGAATAAGACAAAAACGCTTACTACGTCATCGACATCGCTTATCGCACAGCCTCCAGCTCTCAGATGGTTTTTCTGGGTCGACAGGGTGATGTGGCACTGCGTTGCTTGACGCAGACATGCTCTGAATGTCCAACATATTGCTCAGAACTCTGTCTCTCGTACGACCGCTGTAAAGTTTCTCAGAATTATCTTGTCAAGGGCTCGACGAACAGGCGCTTGAATTATAAAACCTATCACTTCATGCCTTCTCGTTGCATGATACTCATCCTGAAAAGTACTCTGCTCCTACGCTGCCTTTTCTTCTCTCTCTCAGGCGCCTGCTTTGTTGTTCTTTCCACGTGTCCAGGAACGCAAAAGAACGGCCCCACTGGCAATTGAGCGGCTTTTCTCGCACAAGCATTCTTCCCCACTTCGGTGAAAGCAGCAGAAAAGCGAGACAACAATGAACGGAAGCTACGATCCGCAGGTTTGACCTTCAAATTCCGTTCTCTGATCAGGCGCAGTACAGGAAGAATGGGTAAATGTTACTTACCTATCTTATCGTCCAATAGATCAACTTCAACTGTGAAGCCGCTGATGATCTCCCACCAGAAGAGGAGGAATTCACCTCAGTTAGAAGCTCTCGTCCGGTAGATCTCTCAATACCCACATGGAACTCTCTGTTATGCATGTTAGATGAACATCGATGCGTATGGACAACGAACATTGACCAAATGCAGATCCTCTGAGGCCCTGGTCCACTAAGCCGACGAAATCCTACATCTACCCTCAACTCAGTCTCACTGCCAGCTCTTCAGTGTGAGATCATTCCGATCAAACCATCATGCAACTCACCTTTTTCTTCCTCATTCTCGCTATTCTACCTGCATCATTCGCACAAACCGCTAACTGTCTCCGCCTCGCAGTTCTCAAGAACCCCGCACAGGTAAACCAAATATATAAGCCTCTAATTTGAACATGCTGACAATGAGTATTGAGTGCAATGCCGAATGCCAGAGTTGCTGTGAAGCAAATCCAAGCGCTTGTGTCGAATCCGACACTATCACCGACTGCGTAGCTCTCTGTGGTACGTATGCCTCCATTGTTATATCCAAAAATGCATTGAAAAGAGGTTGAACTATACAGAGGGGCACGCCGAACCTTGAGCTTTGACCAGGTTTCGCTTTCATTATCAGGTTGATACTCTCAATCTTGGTTCGATATGTTTTGATAGTATTACTTCGAGTGTCGTTCGAGTTCATGAAAAAAATTTGAGCATTGAAGAGAAGGACTGAGCCTAAGTCTGGACGTGAAGCTTCGGTGTTCATGCCACATGGAATTCCATGCTTTGGTTGTCATAGATGAGCAGCTCAGACGAGTCGTGGAGTCAAAGATGGTCGATCAATATCACTCGCCATGCACTCCACATCCTTACTCGGGGTGATACCTTCATCCTTCTACAAGGCACGGAAATACAAAACGCACACCTCCCTTGACCGAAGGTTCTCAACAAGCAAGTATCTTCGACCCGCAAAACACGTAGCAAGTAACATCAACCCCGAATGATGACCCTCCGTCAACAAAACCTAATATCTCCCCCGTCCTCTCCCTCGCCCCCTCCCTCTGCCGCTAGCACCAACTCCTGCTTCACCACCCGCCAGTCCGCCCTGTCCCACCCCCGCCTGAGGGTTCCCAACATTATAACCTCCTCGCCCTCCTGCACGTATCCTGAACCCACCCCGAAGCGTTCTCCCTCCTCTTCCATTCGCGTTCCCTCTCGCATTCGAATTCGATGAGAGGTTCGGATTCGGGATTTGAATTACACCCGGTCCCGGAACTAGCCCATTATTCTTGGAATTTCTCGTACTTCGTCTTGGTACCACCTCATCCACCTCCACATCTTCTGCGTTGTTATTCGGAGGAGGTTCGTCGAGGAGCATATCATTACTTTCTGACGACGGATCTGCTGGCGTAACTTCTGAGGATGCTGTGATGGGAGCGGGCATTGGATTCGAGGACGAAGCGATGGAGAGATTTGAGGTATGTGCGTATGTAGTGCTATTGCCAAAATTCGGGAAGGAGTTGACGGTAGGTGATGTCATTGGCGAATTATCATCCACCACGCCCATCGACACCGACATCGGTATAGCGCCCGTCGACGAATCTGCTTTCTTGTGCTGACTATGCAAATGTCCCGATCCAGCTCCTACGAAGCCGGCCCTTTTCGCTCCTCGTCCGAACCGAACATTATTCGGGACGAATGAGAGGGAGCTCATTGATGCAGTCAGCGAATCCATGGGAGAGGTGGCGGAGGCTTGTGGTCGTGCAGGAGCCGACGTTCCCGACGTAACAGACGTGGGAGAAGTTGGAGATTTAGGTTCCGCGAAAGGAATGACATTGGAGTCATTCGGCGGGACAGGAACAGGAGATCGGATCGGGCTGGAGTGATTGGTGGAATATAATGAGGATTGTATAAGTGGTTGGGAGTTTGCGCGGGGGATTTCAGAGGTGGATGGGGTGGGCTGAGGAGGTAGCGGGAATGAATTTGACTGTTGGAATTGATGTTGAGGTGGATTCGAGATGGTAGGGGCTGAAGTTGACGCTGCGGTAGGAGCCGGCGGTGGGACCGACTCCATCATCACATCTGTAGCTTCATCCGCATCTTGGAACGATGCGGTATCGTCCTCTTCGTCATTTTCTTCATCATCAGCACTATCTTCGTCTTCTTCTTCAACTTCCCGCAATTTCCTCTTCTCCTGTATAATCTTCATCTTTTCCTCTCGAAGGGCCTTGTTGGCCCCCTCTCGATCTCCGTTCCATGCTGGACGCACTAAGCTGACACCTTCGCCCCACTTGCGCAGGAGCTCGCCGATTCCTTTCGCTGTGACTGAGAAGAAATATTCCTTCGGATATTTATGAGCATCGATGAGATGGAGACGGCGGGCCTTGGGAGTCAGGAATGTACGAGTACACGTGGGAGATGGAATGAAACATGCGAACTAGATGCGTAACATGAGGGTTGTAGAACACGGTTATGCAGGTAAGGGCACGTACAGTTTTTTGACCACGCTCTCTCCGTACTTGGGTCAAAGAATCGTGGCATTCAGTCAAATGCTAATCAAGATGAGTGATTGATATGATGCTAATACGCATAACGTACCAATTCTAGAAATCGGGTGTCTGGAAAGACAGCGCCACAGCCCTTGACGCTGCAAACATGTGCATGGAATAGGCCATAATGTCGTTCCAATTCGGCAGAAGATGCAAGCTTCGTAGGCTTGTTGAAAGGTGGATTACAAGTTGGTGGAAGTGTACATATCAAAGGCGCCGCAGTACCGGTAGAATGAGAAGACGAGAGACGGGATGTCTTGAGGGTTGGTGAGCCAGACGGTGAACGCGAGGGTTCAGATTCGAACGTCAATTGATGAGGTGGCGACGGTGAACGAGATCGTTTCGTGGCCATTTGTATCCCAGTACTAAAGAAAGGAAGAAGTAATAAGTAATAGTGTTACAAAACGGTTCGAAGAGACGATGACAGCATTCAAGGAGATTGAAGCAACTCCGACAACGCGTCCGACGACGAGCTCGCTCTCATCTTCGATGACTCCTCGATGTTCTCGAAATTCCTCAGGAGCTACATATCTGCTTAGGAGAAGCTGCGTCGTCGCTGTTGGCGGTCTTATCGTTGTCGACCGCGACATCAAAATCTGATGCCGGCACGGCGTGCTCAGGCTTGCGTTGCTTTGTCTGGCTACTGACACAATGATCCCCTGCATCATCTCAACACTTTCTCCATTTCGGTCGACGGTGTCCCTCAATGAGTGGCCGTACCTGCACAGCCTGCTTCAAGTTCCTCAGATTACAACAACAACGGTCGCCTAGATCTTACTTGTAATTGTCGGCTCTTCGCTGCTTACCTTGTACACGTACACGCTCCTTTGTCTTTCTTTACGTACGGTTGGCTTTCGTTGAGCGATGTTGATCATCGCCGTCGTCGTGTTCTCTCTTTCTTTAGTCTCTGCTCGTCCATCTCCATTCTTGGGCTTCGGTCAAACCTCTTCATCGGCATCCACGACACCCCTTTCTCAGGATACGATATCCGCGACGCTCCTTAAACCTGCTCGATTCTCTCAAATTGCATACTGTTCAACTGCTGCTGTCAAAGCATGGGATTGTGGCGCACCCTGTCAAAGTGTACCCGATATCAAGGTGTTATTGGCCAGTGGAGGTTCGTCTTCCTCTCATCTCATTCGCTTCGTAAGACTCACCAACAGGGAGCAGATAACGCCGACATTCCTGACTGTACGTCTATCCTCATCCTCATCCTGATTTGAGTGAGTCGATGTTAACGAGACGCCAGTTTATGTCGCATACGATCCATCCTCCCAAACGCTCGTAATTGCTCATCAAGGCACCGATCCTGAAAATATGTGCGCTCTTTTGTGTTCTAATCGAAATCTCCGTACTAAGCTTCGTCTGGGTAGACAATCAATCGCGAACGATGTGGCACTCGGCCTGACCCCAATAAGCAGCACCGAATTCCCGTCCGCCCCTTGTATGTTCATTTCCGCTTCCTCCGACGCTCCTCTTTGATTATGTCGCTACGTAGCGGGAGTAAAAGTTCACAAAGGATTCCAAGAAACGTTCCTCCGAACCTCCTCTCAAATAACATCTCTCGTGTCCAAATCCCTTACATCTCAATCTCCCGGACCTATCACGAACGTTCTTGTCACAGGTCATTCCCTCGGAGCTGCGATCGCTGTCATGGATGCGATCGACATCAAGACGAACATTCTCACGGGGAGCTTGACGGGGATTAAGTTGGATTGTGTCGTATTCGGCCTTCCGAGGGGCGGGAACCAAGATTGGGCGAATTTCGTCGACCAGACTGTTCGTCCTCATCTCCTCTTCCTCCGCTATCCATAACTAACAACTCGGACCCCTAGTTGGGAACCTCACTTTCCCATACATCCAATAAAAACGATCCAATTCCAACCCTCCCTCCTCTTTTCCTCTCCTTCCAACATCCCTCAGGCGAAATCCACATCACTACCTCAGGAGATAATGTCGCTTGCCCAGGGCAGGAGAATAAGAACTGTAGTGATGGCAATAGTGTTGCGGACGATAAGCTCAGCGATCACGATGGGCCATATTTCGGGGTTGAGATGGGCAGCGACGCATGCACTGCTTGATTGTGTTCCCAAAGGACTCTTGATTCGGAAAGATAGCTATGACTTCGATAATATTTGCATTATCCACATCGCCAATAATGGCAAATGTTTTATGTTCTGATGTGGAGCTGCCAGTGCGGTACCAGATACCATTGCATTGACGATACGGTACATGCATTATTTTGACGGACAATCATCGCATTATTATATGACTCAGGTCATCGGAGATCCCATTCCTATGTCGAGCTTCATACCGGATTAGTCTCGAAGCCGGATTTGGATTATGATTGTCCCAAAACGGCGAAAATAGTCAGAGAAATCATGGCCGTTTATTGAGCCGAGAACTTCAACCGGGTTTGTTAGCTCAGTTGGTTAGAGCGTGGTGCTAATACTTGAGATTATACGCCAAGGTCGCGAGTTCGACCCTCGTACGAACCACTTTCTTTTGCTTCTTCTTGGGGCTGTACCCTGTCTTTTGCTTTTTTTTTGCAAGATAGTTATGCTGTATTGAGCCCGAGTGATTCTCTTGATGGTTCGACTTATTTTTGTAGGGCACTGAGTATGTATTTTGATGTCCATGTTCCAAACTCCATTACATTTCGCCGTGTATGCAATTTTTACGATTTAGTTAGGGTCAATGAATCTCCGTATTGAACGAAACTATTATGTAGCATGTATGGGAGAGTAAAGGCTGACATTGATCGACTACTATCGACATCAAAGAATGCCCATTTCTCTGACTCCCCGAAGAGTGTTCACGCAACCTCCGCGCCGATTTTCAGCACTGATAGCCAAAGAAGTTCCTCTCCAAATGAGTTGATCTTCAATGCAAAAGCACCAGACATCGGCGCTGATGGCTCCATGATCGTCTTCGAGGAGTTTGAGGGATAATGATCCGGGCAGCTGATGGTCTACTATGAGTGTTTCGCGGCACCGACAAGTGTGAGGATATTCTCGGGTAGGTGGGAGGATGAAGTGAGGTGACCGGGATATTTTCGAGGGAAAGGGTCCATCATAACAATGTGAGCGCAGTGATCCCTGGCTGGAGACGCGATGTTGGACGGCCGAGCGTCGAGCTTTTATACCCCAAGTTCTGCGTTCGGCATCTGTCATTCTGATAACAAGCCGAAGAGAAGAGGGTATCGAGCGTACGTGGAACCATTTAGATGCTACGGAGAAGTGTCGAACGAGATGGCCCTCTCTACAAGCCCCGGTAGTCTGAGAGTCGACCCTCAACTTTTCTCGCGAGCAGGACCAAAATAGGGACGAAATCAGGCCATCGTATGTCCAAGACCAATGATTGTTACGGTATTGACCTTGTATCGTCTCTGATCCTCGTTAAAGGTGCCATTCCATGGGTTCTTGGGAAGATGACTTAAAATATTCTTACATCTACGCACTAGAACAGACTCGACGGCATGACGCCATGGGGTATACAGAGAAGGTCCGGCATCTTTGGATCGTAGATGGAGCTCGGAGTAAATGGGACGCGAGGAGCCTCGAGCTTAATTTTAAATTCTGTTTTGGCGAGGATGATTTTGCCATTGACAAAGGTTTGATACTAGGCTTTGGAGGTGAGTTCAGAGAGATGGAGGTGATAAAGGTTAAACCATGATACTCTTCGATGAAACAGAAATAGCCAGAATGTGGGAAACGACAGGGTCAGCTAGCACGCCAGAACAGCGGTGTCGATTCCGAACAGTTGACGACGGGTAGTCTATTCATAGCTTTTTGAGCTAACGGCCCCACCTATAGAAGTTACCGCGTTGTCTGGCACAGAATTCGTTTGATAATGAACCTGAGAGCCGTCCGGAAATTGAGGAGAAAAATAATAGACGAGCGGACAGATGGAGTTGGTCCTTGTCGAGAGAGAACGATAATTTCGCGAAATCCATGACATCCGGGATCCGAAAGAAAATCGGAGGTTCGGCTTTATCGTTAAACCCGTTCCGACTATAATAAGGCATATTCCCACGCGTATGATAGCAAGCTCCTCGAAATGAAGTTGATGACAAAAGTGTACGAGGATAATGATGAATAAAAATAGCTATTGTCTTCATGGCACAATAGCAGCTATAATCAAGCGTTTCCGCCCCTCGTGTTGACAGGGAAGATCACGAGAATAGGATCCAGTTTTTTTTTAATGAAAATCGCCGCCCGAGTCCTTCAACAAATTTACAGCGCATCTCTTGAGTCCTGATACTGACGAGCCTTTTTACAATAAGCATCGAGCTTTCCGTAAACCATTGAGTCGAGTAAGATTTTCTTTATCAACGTCAGGCTCGGTGAGGTCAATTCGGCAATTGAAGTCGGAGTCCCAATTTGAGCTCTCCTTGTCTGCACATGGATAATGGACCGAGACGTGTTCTGGCCTCTGGCTGTGATGTTGTCGCCTGGAATCTTCCTCCCTGAAGGCTTGGAGGACTGGCCGTCAGTTCCGCTGCTTGCAGCGGTTGCTGAAGCCAGACTGTCTGATTGCAGGCCGAAGCATGGGCCGAAGCGTCTTACACGGATCCGGACCCATGTTTTTCGTTCGACTCAGCACGCCAGAAGTAATTCTGATTGAGATACACGGCTCGACATCCCTGCGCGCGAAAAGCATGCCTTTCTGGAGGCACGCGGAAAGCGTGAAAAAATTAAGTTTTTGCCATGGATTGGCCCGATTGTTCAGAATTAGATTGGGGCATTTGTCAAAAAGTAATTTCGAAACAAATCCGATCTGTTGATCAGTTAATCCTCCTGTCCTATTTTTCTTTTCTTTGAAATCCAATAATATGCTCGAAAATCATAAAAATCATATTATGGCTATAATGATGTTACAGGCGTGACTAGTGTTCATATGCTAGTACCATTACAAGACCCTCGGAAGCTATCACGACTGCTACAGCTGTACAGAACCTCACATTAGTCCTCTGCGACGGCGTGGAACACTGATAAGTGGCATACTCTGGAGCCTGCGACACTGAATGAGTAAACAGTTCAAGGGCTTGATGATGACTTAGATACTCACCACACGGTTATGCCACCTTGTCGTGACACGCAAAGGACCACCTACACCAAACATCCGTGCAAGGACCCGCACCTAGCCAGATGATTTGCGATGTACGACACGGTGAGAAATTTTTGAACGAAAGGCACTATCATTGTCTATCAACGCGGAGTCAGCATTGGATACCACTTCGAGCTCATTGACTGGATCACATACCTCTCACCGGTACCTTGTAATCACCGAAGAGTCTTTGATATCAACCTTCGTCGAAACAGTGAGTGACAGAGCGGACGAGGAAGCCTCCATGGAGGTCGGCCATCGATAGCAGCCTGGCTTCAGTCAAGGCACCAAGGACGGAGCAATCGCATGGCTGAAGGAACTTTGAAGGGGGTCATGGTGGTGGTGAAGAAGGAGCAAGTTGACATTTCAGCTCCGACACTGAGCCACTTCATATTGAGACGTCAATTTCAAGAAATTTAATTATGGGAAAAGGGACGGGCTCCGTGTGTAATTTTGGTCATGCTAAAACATTTACTTCGATTCTCTCCCACTGAAAACAAATAAAATTACGCCTATTCTCAGTCGAACCTAATCGAAACAAGGCATTTCGGGCCAAACAATGTTGCGAAAAATAGTGCATGCTTTCCGCGTGCAAGGATGTCTGGCCGTGTAGTGGGACGTGTTTTGTATTGGATTCTTCACATGCGCCACCGAATCCGAAAGCATCGATCGCTATAAAGGTCCCCTCGGGCGATACCTTTGATTTTCGCATTCGCCACGCCAGTCGTCGAGAAGCCTCGATAATCAACTTCGATATAGAGCCATACGCTGCGTGCCAACTGTTCGAACTGACGCAGTCATTTCGTCTGGCCATTTATCTGTCCCGTCGTGTTCACGAAAAGGCGCCAGGGCAAAGTGCACGGATCCCCAGCGCTATCTACATCATGCCATCCGGCTCATTCTGCGATAAATAGCACACTTAACGACATCCGTCATGCCTAATGGAACACATCAATCTCTCAACTCGTGTCATCTCTGAGCGTCTCATCCAGCTGCGAAGCTTTTTCTTATCGCGGCGGTCCAAGATTGCGAATAATAAGCGCACCATGCGCAGCTTCCGTTCGAAATGTTCCATTGGTTCCTCACCTTATTGTCAAGCTGTGGTCTTTTTGTCGAGTGTCAGAACTCTGGAATCGAAATGGCCCTCGCACTATTGTATCACGGCGTTAGAAAGTCTCGACGAGACATTCATTCGCATTGTTCGAGGCGATACTTTAATGCGCATTTCCCCTTATTCTTCCGTCCCTCCGTGTGGAAGCTGTGAATTGGCAGTCCTACCGTGTTTCAAATATTTCTTTGAGACTCTTTCTCTCTGTGACGATGGACATCTCGAATCATTGGATGACATCCGGTTCTGGTCGCAAGCGCAAGCGCAGGAGAGTCTCTAAAGCAGTCGGTCAGTGCTTCCGAGGAAAAAGCGAGTATCCGGGTCTCTGTTTTCGATACCATGTGCACAAACCGCCGCATGCTGCGAAACGCTTGGATTGCCGATGCGCCACCTGCTTATCTCCTGATTTGGCACTCCGGTGCCACCCGTCTCTTTTGTCTGCTGAATCTTAGCCGATAATTAAGATCTGCACAATAAGGCGGGAGAGCCGGATTCCCTTGTCGATCCAGGCACCGACCCTCTATTAAACATTTACCCGGAGGCACCGGTTGGACTCCCCTTGACAAGCTTCCTTGTTTGAAATATACTGATTACTAATCTTCATATAAGGAACACTATTATTTGTTGCCTAGACTTTCACGCTCCGCCAGATGAAGTTCAAACAATCAAAACAGACAATAGAGGCGACGAATATTATTTCACCCGCGTAGACTAACAATAGAGTGTTCACACAAATGCTGTTGCTACGATCCTCGAGTCACGAACGAACGTTCACGAATCACAATGCCACCAGTCGAACAATAGAGTGCTTCTAGTATAAAGGTCCTGTCGTTTGCCAGTCTTTTCTCCCTCAGCAGACACATCCCAGTCTCTCCCAGTCATTCGCTTTACAAGCCACCTCACACCTTTACCAACCTCTTACCACTTCATTGACATGGACGCCTTCACGCTCATCTCTACCGTCACGGCCACCGTCGCTGCCGCTCTCCCTCTCTCGCAGTCACATTCCGAGGAGCTGGCTCTGCCACGCGAGGAGGAGACCAAGCAGGCCGCCAATGGCTATTGCGTAATTGCATGAAAATGTTCCGAGCTTGCTCGCTTCATTGACTCGTAAGTAATTCGATATCATCCACTTCTTCCCGTGCTCATTTCATAACGTAGACATTGGTCATCATCGTCTATCGGTTTACACACACATCGGACCACTCGTCATTTACGCCATTCAGCGCACGCATAGGCAGCGCTTTATTTATATAATTCGTCTTCGCATTACCGCCCTTTGATTGGCTACCCTCATTTAATTGTAAATTATCACTTTTATGTTGGCTCCTGTACGCAATGTCAACCACCCAATTCATGCTCTGTAACACCCTATTTTCACCGCCCGATAACGCTAGAAGCGATGATGAGAAAAGCTCCTTCAGTCAACGTGTGCAAAACCTTAGCGAGACTGAACAGCGTTCACCCTGTTGAGGAATTGCCAACAGTCTAGGTCTGCCAATCATACACTGTGATAAGTCAAATAGACATTGGATACACTCACACGAACAATAGATACTAGTTGTCCAACCATTTGACCCTTATGACGCATCCTGAGCAGATTTTTCACCGAGGCTTCTCTGTTGACGAATAGGAGAGACGCGTCTACATGGTAAGACGATTGAGAACGGAGCATACTCAGGCTGGTTGGTCTTTCGTGTTCGGTTCTTGATCGATAGTGGCAAGGCAATGCAGTCATGCAGCCTTTGTTGTAGCTCACTTGCGCTATGTCGAATACTACGAGCCACAGCACAGCTTCAGTACAAGTTTTATCGTCAGATCATAATGTTGACCATGCTATTAGCGGTATGGCTCGCGTGATCCGAAGTAGACAGGTTTCCAAGACCCACGGAACGCACTAAAAGCAGGAGCCGCTCATAACGGCTCGGAGTGATAAGCTTAATGGGATTTCAAATCGGAGTACTTCGGTCGGCCGTCGTGGAAATCAATCAAGATAGCGGGCTGTACAAGATCTCGTTATCGAAAGTCTTTTTGAGCTGGGTCCAATCGGATCGCATGGGCGACCTCGCTAGTCGAAAGGCCCAAATGAAGAGGGTCTACCCTAGAATTGTCCCGAAGTAGTACCCGTTGAGCCATCGGCATCATCAACAATCTAGACGCTAGGTGTCGAGTCGAGAAGAAACTTGTTCCCGAGAATTCTTCGTGTCTTCGTGAAAGGAATAAATGTGGAGAAATGTTGGTACAAGATCAGGCTTCCAACGCCCATAGCAAGCAAATCCAAGCAAATGCGTAAGGAAATTTGTCTTAGCAGTGATCGTGAGCGTCGGGTCGTCAGCAAGAGACGTACGCGGTATCTTCGGAAACAGCGAGTCATCGATCCGAGCAACTTGATGAGGTTCAACGATCGCAGATGAAGCTAACAGACATCCAGCTCCTGAGGTCGAGGTTGTCCTGCTACAGCACGGACGGGCTGAGATGGGTCCTAGCTTGTACACTAGACTAAAATAGGTTACCGTGACAACAACAGCATCAAGCTAGTTCATGTGATTTTGTCTATTTTTTCGTCATGATTTCTTCCACGTGGAGATAGAAGCCTCGGCTTCGAATAGAAGATCGGCCTGTCCGCGAAGTAGGTCCTCAAAAAATATTTCCCAGCCGCTCGGAGTGTAACGAAGAGAAAAAAATGCCTATCTTTTACCACTCGCCCTTTGATATCTTACGTCGACCTCTCTGCTTTAGCTCCTAGTGGACGCTCATGACAGCTCCCGTCGTCTATGACACATTGATCGCCAAATAATCTTCTCCCGCTTTCTCCGTGTGGCGCGTGCGGACACGCTTCTGGGTCCTTCTCGTGGTGACCCGAACGAAGAGAAGTGTAAGAGGCAAAAAAGTGAGTGCGCAGCCACGCTATCAAAGCTATGAGATCATCATTGGAAATCACACACGTCAAAGTAGCGAGCTCACCGAAATCGCCTGCGGTCTGAGGTCCCCCAGCGTACGTACGCAGTTGCAAATGACAACCATTTCCACGTGGATTGCACATGGAGGGAAGCTACACGGGAAGCTACAGGGAAGCTTCATGCGAAGCATCGGACTCAAATGCAGTGCTCTGGAGTGCCTCGTTTGACCCCTGGCACAAGTATAAAACTGGACCTGAAACTCACTATCTGTAGAACACCAGATCTACACCTACTCCCATCTCTGGAGGAGATCAACCATGGTCACGTCTTCGTTTGTTTCGCCAACGGGAGAGTCGAGATGATGAGAGAAGTCGTTCCAAAGTGTTGGGTATCTTGTGCGGGCGATCGGTGGAGTTAAATGGATGGAGAGATACAAGGTGCGCCCGCTGTCCGCTTCACCAGACTCCATTCTCGCTGGTGGAATGTCCACTACATGGAGAAGATACCAGAGATCATGGAGCCGGTGTGTTGCGGACACCTGCGTCGCCTTCGTCATCAAGCATCTCAACGATTCATGGATATGACTGACCTTTCCGACCAAGATTTCTCGTGCTCTCTCTATCTCTTCCTCGTAGTCACTGCCATTGCTAATGAAGGTGATTCAAGAGGCTCCTCCGCAACACCTCTCCATTCCTTGTGGGAGAAATCGTCCATTCCACGAGATTAACCACAATGATCATGGAGCCGGTGTGTTGCGGAGGTAATTCTGAATTCCTTCGCGTCCCGCTCACGTTGCTTTGAAGCTATGAATTGATGTAGTTTCGATGCCGCGGTGTCGGTGTTAACTTCCGTCGAGGATGATGTTAATTGTAGTTGTCCATAGTGATAGATGAATTCACTGCCAAACCACATCTTGAGGGTTGATTAGTTTGATACAGAGCATAAAACCGCAAAGCCTTACAATATAATCCATCGCCCGTGATTGAGCTGTAGCTTTCACATTTCTGACTTTGGGTGACCTGATTTACCGAACAACCAGTCAAGTGGCCATTTAGTATACGGACGGAGTATTTGCATCCTGAAATGATGATTCGCCGTGCGTCATGACTTTGGCGGCGTTCAAGAGCTCTCCCAAGTTAATGTCGAAGATTATAGTCGATGCGGCAACGAATAAGAAAAAGGAAAATCCCGGGCTCATGCAATCGGATGAGGGATTATCCCGGATCTTTCTTTTTCTCACGCTCTGTCTCAGCTGCCTGGCAGTTGGCAGAGGCTGCAAAGCCTTCAAACGTGAAGACAGCTATGTCAGACACGTCCACTGACAGAAAATGCAAAACTTGTCCGTATCGCGGTCCCAATGACAGCTTCGCTCCTCGACTCAACGGCTCAGGATACCTGACGACGTGCAAGGACTGCACCAAGAAGGTGTACGTGAGGCTCAGTACGAAAAAGCAAGCTAAAAAGATGGCGAAGAGGAACGAGAGCCCACTGGGTGGAAGTGTCGGTGATACTGTCGATGTCGGTCATCAGTTCGAGCTCGGGAACGCGTCTGCGACGGATGCGACAAGTGTCGGGATGGTCTTGGACCCAGCAAAACCAAACCCCGTCGACCTGACGAGAAGAGTCTCACTAGAACATCCGGGACTTTCGGTGCCTTGGGAGGCTTGTCATCGTGTGCTCCATGAGCATCGACGCCAGCCATACGAGCTGGATGTATTCTTGTCGGGCGAAGAAGAATTGAAACTCAATCCTGAGCTAGAAGCCCATTTATCAGGTGCTATCTCCTCACAAGACTCGATATCTCCACAGAAAATCCAACTGAGCAGAGCTCACTTTTGGGCGAATCTGGTTCGTGATGCGACGGATTATCGTTGGAAGTAAGTGTTCAGTTATGAAATGTGCAAGCTTCAATCACTCATGCTACCTCTACCCCGCTCTCTAAATCCTCATGATATACTTCTCCTGAATCTCTGAATCTCTTCGCGAAGCTACCGAACTCAGCGCAAGTCCACGCAGAAGGGCATTTCTTCAACGTCCACTTCATCTGTCTTTGAATTCTACTGCGCTCAGAGACAAGGCTTTCAGACCAAGCATGCTCCTCATGCCGATCCTCTTAAGCGCAGACCACAACGCAACCGACGCATCATGGATCGCTACGAATGCGAAGGAAAATTACTCGTTACCCTGACCGACTGGAATGATGAACATGGAAATGAGTTAGGAGAAGCTTTGAGAAGAGTCAGAATTCGGGTCACGCATGGAATGAATCACCCGCCGTATCAAAAGGAGCAGAAATTACGGATTGGGATATTGGTGCGTTAGCCGTACAGAAATCGAGGATTACCTTTCATCATTTTCTTTCGTAGCCATGGGCATCAACTCTCGATGATCATCAAGATCCAAGCGTGGCCACGCACCAACCTTCTCTTGCGTTCAACCCCATCTCGCACTCGCATAGCGCTCCTTCTCTCTTCCCTTCCCCTCCTTCACTCGATCGGACACCCACGCCAGACGAAACTTTGTCACACTCTGATTGTAAGCCTCTTTATACCTTGTCTTGGCAATGTAGACGAGTTGATGATAACTGCTAGATCTCCACGATTTACACGCAGGCGTCGCCATGGAGACCACGGATTCAATAGCTCACTTTTATCCCCATCGTCATAACGAACACGGGCACAATGTTCCGGAAAGCAACGCTTTAATCCATCCACGGCCTGTCTTTCTTCTAGATCCAGTCCCAGCAGAGCCTTCGAACAAGGTATTTTCTTTGGTTGACTCCAAATACCCGGGACATAATTTACCCGTATTCCAGGTTCACGTATCGCCAGCACAGCTGTCCAAGATTCGTCGAACGCTGGATACGTTCATGACTGTTCTGGAGGATCCGGAGGGACTACAACCGGACCGCCTGGCGGCATTACCGGGTGTTGTGAAACCTCTAATAGACTTCATTGGGAAGGATGACGGATGAGACGACTTCGGGCTGAACCGGGCCAGTGTTCCGCATCGCGGCTTTCTTTTCTGGGACTTGGTGTCATCATATTTTGAATTGGGTGTCGTTCTGGACTCTACCGATATCGCTTTGCTAATGTCAGAATATATTCGCTATTATAGTTCCTATGCGTAATTGAACAATGTAACAAGTATGTACAATATAAAGCAAGACAACGGTGTCCGAGAGCACTCGAAGAATCAAAACATGACAGATTGAACAAAAGATGATAGGTGTTCCTCAAACAGTAGATGAGAATGCGTGAAAGACTCGCAGACACAGAAGGTCGAACAGAAGACCACAATGAAGATCATGAAACAAATGCGGAGGTAATATGTAGGAGAACATAGGGCGATGACAGTCACACCTTCACAAATATTGCACCAGAGACGACGTTCGCTTCCCTTCGAAAATCGTCTTTCTTCCCGGCTGACATCAAGGTCGGATCCTTTTCACAGAGGACTATCCTCCCGTTCAAAATCGGCGTTTCTTTTAAACCTGTCCATGCCGAAGTCTAGCTCAAATGCCTCGTCGTCTGCACCATTCTTCAGCCACGGAGGGGTAGGAACCCGAATGTAGCTACGGGGTGGCCGGATTATGCCGGTGGAGTTGGTAAGGGCGTCCCTGGCATCTTTTGAAGGTGAAGGCGGGAGAGAATGAATAGTTTGAATAGTTGCTGAAGCCGATGATGGAGAGCTCGAACTAGGTGGCTGTACGATACGCGGCTCAGAATCCATTTCCATATTTATGGAGGGGGCCGCAGCAGCGGACGAAAAATCCGGCCTCGGAATTGGTGGGCGGGGATTTCTGAACTTGATCGTGAGACGAGGTTTGGAGGGCGATTTCTTCTGCGACGGCGTGCGCTGAGCGCTTTCCAAAGATGAAGCCGCAAAAGAGGTAGTAAGGGCAGCTTCGACTTCCTCACGTTTGATGGAGAGAGAAAGGGTGTCCGGGAGAGTGTTGGGTCCGTCGTCTTCGGAATCGACTTCGTCGTCATCAGATGTGACTGGTGAGGATGAAAAGAGATGGTCTGGTGCCGCGCGCGGGGCAATGGGGTCCCTGTCAACATCGATGGGATTTGCCGCGTCGTTTTCTTCGATCTTGGTCTGGAGAGGTGAGTCCCAGGGTTGAATGAGAGGCCGAAATTGAACACAGGAGATCCAAAAGGTAACGCGGAAGAGGAAAAAAAAAGACATGAGTTTCTGGGAAAGATTGAGGATTTTGGCAAAGGACATACCGTAGGCGAAGGAGTGCTCGGTCGAGTACCAGGATGGGAACCGCAGTCCGAGGGTGGTACAACGGACTTGTTGACACGGCGGGCCCACAGTTGAAGTTCTTGGCTATACGGAGAGAGAAAGAGTCAGGCCCCAGAACCTACGGGTAAGAGATAAAAATCGTAGGAGTGAAAAGTGTCTCCCATTTGCACGACAAACTTGAACTGGCCCTCGGAAAATATGAAGAAGAAATGACAACACTCACTCCGACTTTTTCCTACATTTTTCGATGTGTACATACCTATTTTCCACAAAGATCAGCACGGGATAACAAGTCGGATGCAGAAGAGTGAATCGATACAGGGAAGAGACGGCGAGAAGAAGGATAGGCTTACCAAGGAGTGGGACAGAACTTAGTTGTATTGCGTAACTTCACCCATGTATTACAATTCCCGCATAACACCCTCCGAGGCTCAACTTTCCGGCTGTACTCATGATTGACCAGCTCTGCTTCCCTATCTTGATCCGTTCGATAAGGTTTCTTGTTCTTGTAGTTATTGATCGAGAGACTCTTCGCGACTGGGGACTCCGACGAGCGAGTCTTGATTCGACTGCTGAGATGCGGAGGAGGGACAAGTGTTTTTTTCAGCGAGTCTGCTCAATGCTCCGACATAAATGGAGTGCTTACGAAGGACTAGGAGACTCTTCCCTAGGAACTAATGTCGATTTGCTGGGAGAGCGAGGACTGCGATAGCGACACATACGTCAGACCCGGAAGCAGAAAAAAAAGGAAACAAAGGCATAGTAATAAGAAAGACTGTAAGAAGAGAGTCACTGACTTCATGGTACGACTGATACGTCCTCTGGCTATCTTCATCGTCGCAGACAAGGGCAGGAGGCAGAAGCGGCTGGTCACATTATATCGAGGGAATTGACCTGAGAAGCAGGATTCGGGGGCAAATAAACCTAAACATTGGTCCCTGGATGCTTTGCCGATTGCCTATCAACGTTCCTGTCAGGGCGGCCGTCGACTTGGTCGAAATCAGAATATTTTCTAGCAGAAAATGGAGCTTAGATATCATCGTTTGCAGACTCGGCTTCCTGCCAAACAATCACGAAGCATTTCTCTCGCCGCTCGAATATTTCAGGAAACAAACTGATGTCTTTCGTGATGAAAATCAGTCTGCCGAGTCATAGAACTGACTGGAAACAACCGTGTCATTATGGTAATCAGGCATTTCGGTTGATTAAGCGATCTCCAGAACAACGGGATACAGATACCGTCGGGTAGCTACAACCCGCCGAGACTTCTCTGCATCGAGGCGCTTTGCTATTTTGCCAATCTTCACCAAAACAAGTTCAGCATCAATGTTCTTCGATGATTTCTCCCTGAAATAAACTGACGATCAATGAGTTCATCGGCGGATCAGAATTGCCAGAGGCTCCTCGGGATCCAAACTACCAAAATGGGAAGGTCGTCGCCCGTCGCCCAGTTGCTACATCCGTCTTGTTCCGCTACAACTTCTAATGCAAGCGCGAAAACGTAAAACCGTCAAGGCGAATGCCGCAGGAAACGTTTGCAATACAATATTCGATTTCTCTTGTTTCATACAGAGAAGCTTGTCTGTTTCCTTTCTTCATGCGGTGAGTCCTCGACATTGGTATTGTAGTGTTGAGGCCTCTTTGAGGACTAATGTGCTATAGGCATCATCCGTGCCTCTTTATGGCTTTGTATCCTTCCGTGTAGGCCTCTTCCTGCTGCTCAGTTTTCTGCCAAATAATTTATTTCACCGCCGTCAGACTCGGATGGGCAAGTTCTGATATCAGGGCCGAAAAGATCCTTGGAACCACGCACCATCTTAGTGTCCGACGCCGAATTCTTCTGAATGTCGTGATTGCGCTCTTGACTAGTGGAGACTACCAGGTAATCTGTTTGGGATTGGCTTCGACGATCAATCGAGATCTCGCGTACGGACATCTTATTGCACGCGAAATGATGCGAAGTGCCAGTGATCCCCGAAGCGCGCCCGACGAAAGCTCCGACAAGAGGACGTAAGCAAGGCACACTGCAGCAAGAATGACTCGAGGACTTACTCGATCTGGAGCAGGAATTTCAAGTCGACACAATTAAGCTGGCTCTCCAGAACGATGACGACAACAGTGTTGTAGATCCTCGCATTGTACATTCAGAGACTGTAGGCTCTGAGCAAACTCCGGGTGTCCGTGTCGCCTATGATGAAACGCTGCAGACACCCTGCACTGATGATCGGCCTCGTTATCGGTATACCACCGAATCGAAGGAAGAAACAAATGCTTCGAGCCGCCAATCCAACCGAAGTCGAAGGCCAAAGGCACTAAAATTCAAATTCATTCATGTCTTTGGAAGCAAAAATACCATGGCGACTGGAAAAAAAGGCCTCAGTGGGCGTCGCGAGTTTTCTAGCTTGTATTTGTGATCTACAGTTATTCGTGAAATATTGAGTCCTTCCGCGATACTCGGACCGAGGGTGGGCGCATTGCGCAACACTCGTAGCACCCCTTGTCGAGAAAGGAGGTAGAAGCTTGTCGCCTATCGAAAAATTCCTGCACGTTCGAAAGAAGAGTGGAATACTAGTACTAGGCATCATCCTTCGTTTTGAAGCGAAAAAGCGAGACGTATTTCCGTAACTGCCGGACAAAACAACACGGACGCACTTCAAACACGAATACCTTCAATAAGATGTTATTGTTGATTGATGATCGAGATCGAGGATCAAAGATCGGCAATGAGTAATGATTCGCGACCGAGTTAGGGCATAGAAGTTCTCGTTATCATCCCAATTTGCCCTCGGAGTATAATGTCATGGCTGTGGCCGCCAATATGGCGGTTTGTTAGCTCAGTTGGTTAGAGCGTGGTGCTAATACTTGATATTACACGCCAAGGTCGCGAGTTCGACCCTCGTACGAACCACTTCTTTTGCTTCGTCTGCTTCACATGTCTCCCGCAGCGTGCACCATTCGTTTTATCATTCAGGCCGACCACGAGCATCTTTAGAGGTAAGGGTTCTCTTTACCTGTCCTGTTCGTTTGTGTCCATATTGCATATCCTTTGCGAATCTTGTGTCAAGGTCAACGACAATTTGAACGACCGGCAGGCGCCGACAATTTTCTGAACGTCTTGCGCTGCGTCCACCATGGATCGCCCACTGCAGCCGCCTCCTAACATCAAAGCTAATTCTATCAGAGGCATCGATACCTCCGACGCGCTGGCATATCTGCAGTCGTTCTTGATCGAGCAGAAACAAAGGCTTGGCCCTCAAGGCCCCGATTCGACTGTTATCGGACAAGTTGAAAAACTGAGAAATTCGCTACGTGAAGAGACGCAGAAATGAAGGAATGGCAGCATCAGGCACAGGTTTTCAGTCCGAGGCTACTTGTTTGTTCAAACGCTGACTATGGAAGAAGGAAGTCAGAACGAAAAGCGTTCGTTTCGTCCAAGCACGTTGCACGCTGTGAAGCTCGGCTCGTGGTTCAGGGCACTTTCCTCCTCGGGATATTAATGCTTGCGTCGTTTTCGAGCCACTCCCGATGTGTTCGCGAGAAGTACAGGAGCTCATACGTGGGCCAAAGTTGATTACGTCAACCAAACGTAGGCTATGAGACTGCTAATTGTACATGCATTGCTCGTGTAAATATTCATACATCGTCTCGCTATCATGATGCTATCAAAACCTGTTTTAAACGTGGTCAGAGTGCCTCAAACCCGAATCCCACTGAAGACGACTTACTGCACTAGGGGTCAATCCGAGCTCTTTCAGAGTTTTACTGAAATCAGATCTCGTGAATTGTTTTCTAGAGAACAGAGTCGTAATTAGACATTGTGCTGGGGAGGTGCAGCCTTTGACACATGCCTTGGGAAGTGCTGAGCGAATGAAACGGTCTCTACATCCACCTGCAGGACTTGTCCCGCGAGGTATTCCGCTACGTCAGTCAGAGCTAGCGGAAAAGCATCAATACATCGTCCGGGAGCGAAAGCACAAGGTGACTCACTGGAATCGGAAGGTAGCGTGGTAGTATATGGTTGTCCTCCACTTGCCAGGCGTATCTAGAGAAGCGAGCCACTGGTTAGACCCTTTGCTCATACTTTAGATGGTGTACTCACTTGTAATCTGGTCTCCTTATAATCTTTGCCAGAGACACCTGGTCCGGCAGACCGAGTAACAGGGGCAGGCGTTGAAACCCCTGGCTCAGGCAACGCAGTACCGTCTCTCAATGCCTTCTCTCGTGCAGCCTTCTCCGCTCGCGCTTTCTTGTCCGCTTCGATCTGAGCTTTGATAGCAGCCTTCGCTTTCGCATCTTCCAATTTCTCTCTTCTCTTCTGTTCCGCTTCTTTCACAAGTTCTTTAGCTTTCAGCTCTTCTCGAGCGGCACCGATATCCTGATATTCCATGAAATGAGATGAGGCACGAGAAAGAGAGAGAACGGAAGATACCTTCCCGGCTTTTCGTCTCAATGCTTCGTTGGCTTTATTCTCCTTAGCGTCTTCAACAGCCTTCTTTGCTCTCTTTTCAGCCATCTTCTGTCGGAGTTCCTCCAGCCGCTCTTTCTTCTCTTCCTCTGTCAGCGGTTTGATCTGATAATCATCCTCTAAATAAGCCGTGATTTCAACGACCAAGAATTTGGAAACTCACTTCTTCCGTGGATTCCTCGAATTGATCATGACCCGATTTCTCGGCATGGAAGTTCGCCAATGCAGTGTTCTTGAAGATCTTGCCACACTGCTGGCATTTGATCGACTAATCGCAGGAACCGCCCAAATCAATATCCTTGCACAACCAGACATAGGAAGCACACGAACACGAGCTTCTTCGCCACCGGCCGATGCACCAGCAGCATCTCCTCCAGAGCCAGATCCTTGACTCAATTTGAGTGCAGCTTTCAAAGCTTCTGCTTCATCTTCGTCTTCATCATCTACTGCAATGGGCTGAGGACCCGAAGAGGAGGCTGGCAAAGGAGCCGATAGATCAGGTACAGGATCGGATTCGTGTTCGAGTATATGATCCATTGCGGGTTGTAGACCTCGATTCTGTGTGGCCTTCAATGCCCCTGGAAGACACGGCAGTCATCGTCAGTTTCACGTTGGGTTGGCGAACACGCGAAATGGAAATGAAGACGGCGTACATTCAACACGCTTAGGATCAAATCCCATTGCTAGTAGTTGATCTTTGTCTGACATTCTTGCAAAGATTTCGTGTTGTCCGGTCGGTACCAAAATTGAAGTTGAGAGCAACGGAACAGAATGACGCGTCCCGCGCGTCTATCTCGTCAAGTTGCTTTAGACTAAGCGGCGATATCTAACGTGGACGAAGCATCGCGGAGCTAATGGGGTCTGATACAGTTGCAAGAATAATACTAGTAGTCCACTATATGTACACTGTTACTACATCTAATAAAATCGACAGGGGCGGAATAAGATCAAGATGATACGTAAACAATGCACAAGCTCCTCCTGACATGCGTCTTCGGGTGATGCCCAGATGTCTGCCAGCGAAACAAGAATTTAGAACGTGCGGAGGTGCATAGTAGACATTGCTCACCGTCGTATTCCGGCACGCGTCGGATGGACGCGACAGTCTACGCAGGCCGAGGGGGAAAGCCCAAAATCGCCGAAGGAGCTATTGCGAGGAGAGGATAGAAGAGACAGCGCGCGGACACTGAAGAATAAATAGGAAAGAAGGGAGTCGTGCTAAGCTAAAGCCCAAAAAGAACGGACGATGAAAGATAATGATGACGATGGCTGGACGAGGAGAGCTGACGGAGAGTTGGAGAAACGATAGAACGAAAGAGGGAAGGGATGTAGGTGGAATGACGAGGAAAACATGCGATCATGAAGTCGTGGATGCGTTCGGAATTACTGAAGGCGGCGGGCGTAAGAGACACATGTGTTATTTAGCAATGGTTCGTAAAGTGACGAGGGAGGAGACTGAAAGTGTATTCAGTCGAGGATCATGAGAAGAGAAAGCATATGCAACAAAAAGCGACACTATCACCATATTAGTCTTGACCAGGTTTAGGATCAGATTTCGCTCACAAGATGGCTCATGCTACAGGATCCCCGAATCTTTCAGGGCATTCTGCAAGATAGTCTCCTTGACGGCCGCGAATACTAAGCGAATATTCGACGTATCAGTAGCCTGGGTCAAACTAGCAGTCGTCCCCGGTTAGCGCCGAACTTCTTTTCATCGAATGACTCTACGTACTGTGGATATATTGTCAACTGTGCTCGGTTGGCTTGCACAAATTTCCACAGGATGTACTTTGCAGCTTTACTGATATCTGGGCCGCCGGTGTATTCCGGAAAGTATCGTTCCAGCGGGACTTTCGGTAACTTCTGCTTGAAGACATCGATTTTGTTGAGGAAAAGGATGATAGACGTTCGCATGAACCATCGGGAGTTGATGACGGATTCGAACAACACCAACGACTCCGCCATTCGATTTTGTGACGACTCTTCTAGAAGAACCTAGAACAAACAGGGCAATTAGACTATTAATGCAGTGTGGGAAGTCGGGAGAAGCTGAAACGTACTTGGTCATATTCGCTCAGGGCAGTGCAAAAGATAATGCTCGTCACACTCTCGAAACAGTGTATCCACTTCTTCCGCTCACTCCGCTGACCTCCCACGTCGAACATGTGTATCGATAGTTGACCCATGTTGAACCGGGTCTCCGTGATACCCGTCGACTTTTGTCTCGAGCGCAGGACATCAGATTCGCTTGGATGATAGCTCGGAGAACCTATTCGGTTGACTTCGGAAAAGAAGCTGTGAAACAGGAGGTCAGGGGTAGCACAAAGGAATATTCGAGCGCTTCGTACTAGGAGGCAGAATCCATGAGGTAGAACTCTGAGGAATGATCCATCAGCTCTTGGATGATTGGATCGGCCCATAAATGATGGATTGCGTTTGTTATTTCTTCTGGTAGAATGAATTTGTCGTCGGATTTAACAAGCTCGTATGCGGCGATGCGCTGGGCGTGTATCTGTGACGGAGGGGTCTTTGTTGAGCATTGCCGTTTTCTGGAAGGAAGTTATAGTGACGTACTCGATTGCTGGGCTCAACGGGGGACAACTTCAGCTTCTCCATAGCTCGGACGATATCCTGAGCTGAATCGACAAGGTTTCGATACACAATTTGTTTGAACGGTTCCAACTCCTGTCTGGTGTATCCGTTCTGGTGAATGATCTTCATCTGCTTCACGATTGTACTCTTTCCACCTTCCCCCGACCCTGCGAGGTAGCACCAACTTCAAAATGATGCCACAAATCGAAATGCCAGGAACGGACGTACCTAATAACAGAATCTTGCATTCTTTCTTGAACTTCTTAGAGTCCTCCTCTATCTGCCGGTCAATCTCATCTGACCTGTCCTTCTCCGCCTTGTCTTGGACGCTGGAGCAATTGCCCATGGGTGTGAGGGTAGCGTGGACGCTGCAATGATACGCTGGGTGTAGATTGGCAGAGTTATGGGTATGGTTGGATGCGTATCGAGTATTCGAAGAGTATGTTTACTAAGCCAGAGGCTCGCAATGCATCTGAGGGTAGGAATAGGATAAGATGAGCGTAGCAGTGGAGTATCACAGCAACGAGGGCCGGCGTTTGCCGAACGGCTGACTCGCTGCCGAGCTCTCATGCTTCCCTCGACGCGGATCCAAATCATCGCATTATCTCACTCAGCTTGTTCCCCAGCCTAGCAGGTCGCTGAGCTTCGCTAAAGAGCCGTGTTTACTGTGAGTATAATGAAGAAAAATGATACTCTTCGTCCATCTAATGACCTGGTCTGAATATCTGAAACAGTGCTTGTATTCCCAAAAAGGGTAGATGAGCTCGGACTGGTGTCCCGCTCATGTCGTCTGCAAACCAATTTACACGTATGGGGGTCGGTGCCCGCTCGTCTCGATTAAACGGTGGCGACACGTCCATCAGATATATTGGAACCCCTCCCGCATGCCATCGAGGTTGCATCAACTATCCACGTCGACGGCCCTTTATCTCTCGCAAAACCGACTATTCTTTATCTGCTTTCGCACCGGTTGTTCCTGTATCTTGCGGGAGCTCCGTAAACAAGTCTACGCAAGTGCGCTTGCGTAGACTCCGTCCAGGAGCTGTGCTCTCTCCTTTCTGAATATTCTGAATCGCCGTGCTCGTGATCTGAAAATTTTTGGCACTGTGATTTTCCGATGATTTAGCGGTGCTCAGCTCGGTTCCGAAGGCGTTATGACCGGACATCCCGACCTCGATCTTGCATCTGGTTTGTTGAAACGCTGGGGCATTTTTCTCTTAAATTGGTTCCTGCTGGCAGTCTCAGGAGGTCCCGGAACGTCCCCATTCAATAATCGACAATTTTCTCCCATTTCGACGGCGCTATGAGGCTTGCTCGGAGAAGGATAATCGATGAGCCAGACTTGCTCACTCTTTCAGCCGCTTGCGCACTCGATTCAGAGCCTGCCTGCAATCTACGTGCAGTTTTCCCCATGGACTCGGTGCTAAACAATCCCGAACGCAGACACATATTCCTTCTGATGGCGTCATCCGTTGTACGAGATAACCATCACAAATGTCATTCTTCGTTGTCCCCGAAGCCTCCGATTCGTAGACCGGGTCATTAAACTTCCTTTGCCGACGCGTAACTGAGCCAGGACTCCGAGATCCCCGAACCATATATCTGTAATTTCTGGTCGTTTTACGTCTGATGCTCAAAACTCATTCACTACTTTTATTGCACCCAGTAAAAGCTCAGGAACTATGATGATCTCGACGAACGGGAACTTCGACATAATTTCTTCTTCTTCAATCAAGGTCGCCAACAATCTACAGATTTCATCTCCTCGACACACCTTTACCAAGGAGTTTATGACGTAGAACCTTTCCAGCAAATGTGGTTTGCTATGCCCTTCGCAACCCTCTGTACTTCTTGTAATTTTACCAAGACGCCTCGAAGATCCCTAGTCCGCCGGCAAGAACTCATCCTGACCTCGATACACTGATACTACTACTATTCGCGTAGATCTGATGCACAGCCCCCGCCAATCATTCCTGTGCACCTCGTCTCATCTCGTCGTCAATGAGATACTGATGTAGATCATTATTCAATACAAAGTTGTGAATTCAGTCTTGTTCTGCTTTCGAGTTGGGCGCTTGAATATGGGCGCCTGTGAACGGCATTTGCCATTGTTCGCACGCTCCGATATCGATCGCTCTTTCCTTTCTCGTCTTTGGTATTGTGCTATGAAGCTTGCCTCAATGTATTCGTGTGGCGAACAAAACAGGATCGGGCATTAAAAATCTGGTTCCTCTCGCCGTGTGCCTTCTTCACTCCCACACTCATTGGAATCCTCTTGAATTACATCCAAACTTCTGTCATCATACACTCCTTTGTAACTCGAAGGCCTTTTGATCTTGTTAAGTTTATGTTTGTTTGGGCAAGTCGCGTAATCGTAGATATCGTAGTCACGTGTATTTGTAGTTGTTTGCGCGCGCGAATATCAACATCCGGCCATCCTCTCTGTGCTCGCGACTGGCTCTGCCGTCGCCTCTGTGTTCGTTCCTGCTCTTGCGGAACCTCTGTGCTTTTCTCTCCTCATCTTAGTGTGCTCTAATCCTAACAGGTTATGAGCCCTGGTGCTCCCTGATCCCTTCCATCATCTGAGTCTTCTGTGCCTGGTTCTTCAACAACCACCTTCCCTATTCAGCACCCCTTTCTCAGCATCTCTTTCCTATTCCATCATCCTCATCCACATCATCCACATCAACTCTATCTCCATTATAATTGGTCCCTGGATTTTCTCACACATCCATCACCAATCCCTTATTCGTCCAACTACTATCTTCATTCGTACACATCATGACTACTACCAATGCCTCTCTCAACTCTGCCATTGCAGCAGCTTTTGCTCAGGAAGCCAAACTCACCGAGGACAACTATGTCACTTGGTTGCAATGCTGCCACATGTTCTTTTGCGGAGCTGGCGCAGCCTATCTTGCCGAAGACCCTCTTCCTGCTACCGTTCCTGACGACAAGAAAGGAATCGATGGCCAATTGGTCTGGTGCATCTATCAAGCGCTATCTCCGGAATTGCGCTACATCGTTCTCGGTAAAAAGTCTGGCTTAGACTGCTTGAAGGCCATTGCGACGTATTTCGGTCGTTCAACCCTTCCGCGTCGATGGGCAGCACGAGGTGAACTTTATAGCGTCGTGCATGATCCGTCTAAGCCGATTTCTGTTTTCTTAAACGAAATCACTCGCATTCGGAAGACGCTTGAGAACCTCAAGTGTGTCATCGATGATGTCCAAATCACTGATGTCATACTGTTGCGCCTCCATCCTTCCTATCACACCCTCCGCACCACTATCACCTCCACTGCTGCGAAGGGCGGCAAGGATATTGACCTTTCTGAGCTCACCAACATTCTCTCCTCTTCCACCGTCACCTTACCCGATCCAGATGCAAGTGTCACAGTCAAAGTTAGAGTTCCGAAGTCCGGTCTAGACCGGACCATAAGCCCGCCGCAGGCGCGGCCGGAGACCGAAACCGGTTGCCGGTTGCCCTTTTTTTCGCAACTGGCAACCGGTGGTCCAGTCCAGACCGATGACCGGTTGTTGAGGTCCGGTCTGACCGATCCTGACCGGTCTTTTTCTGACCGGTTGCTGTGCAATAGACCGGTTATGACTGATAGGACCGAAGTGCAGTCTAGCGCGTAGTATCTACTAGTAGTACAATATTCGATATACAAGTGATGTCCTACACTAGGGACTGCAAGTCAAATCTCCTATAGCTTCCAAGGTCGTCAACAAACACTCATCAGTAATTGATAGCTCCGGTTGAAACTCGGGGGGACTGCACGTGAACCGTCTGGATGAAACCGAAGGGAGAAGGGAACGGAAGACTACCCGGCTCAATCCAGAGCGTGGTAGTCATTTGAGGCTCACAAAGTTGATGGCAATGACAGAGGATTGGCGAAGAGCAGAGCAGGACCCAAGAGACGTGTTGTTGCGAAGGGACAGAAGTGGTGTCGACGTGACGAAGCGGAAGAGGTTGGACTTATGAGGTTGAGGGTGTTGACCGTTGGCAAGAGAGACACCGCTGTGAGAAACAAGCACGTCAGAATGTTGCAGACCAAGCAGAAGCAATGACACGCACCGGTCAATACAATTCTTCCCCTCTTTTCTCTAGTCATCCAACCACGCACTCCCTCGACGACGCGACTTGACGTGATTTCGGAAGGAAACATGTGACGAGGTGAGTAAACCGAATCCATACGCCACGTACGACAGAGATAGGAAGAATAGATACTGAATTGACGCGTCTTCAGCGAAGTCGTCTCGCCATGATGGGGGGCCAACGAGAGAGGAGCGAAGCGAGCACGTGAGCACATTTCCCGTTTCGTCACAAGCGCCGTCGCAACGGGTCGCGCTCTGACCGGTTGCTGGGCTTGCTCTGCGATTGCTCGCACTGGAAATATCCGAAATATATTATTTGAGGTCATCAAAAGGGTCACAATGCTACGTGAAGATAGTCTACAATGTGCAAATGTGTACTTACACGGATCCAACATAAGACGCAACATCTCGGGGTCTCGTCGCTGGATAATTGTCCCACCTTCACCTTGAAGTTGTACGGCCAGATCTCTGCGTGACGATATGAAGAAGAATCAGAACGACACTAGAATAACCAACAATGAATGGACTTGCTACAGAAGGATACAGAAGGACTACTCGTCATCGGAAGTCTTCACGAGATCGCTTCGATACGACTGGGAAATGTGATAGAAGGTCAGCTAAGAGACGACGAGATAGAAAGCAATGAACTCACACCCAGACCATCTCGCTCCCGCTGTGCTCGCATTCCAATCTTTGTCGCACCTTCATCCGTTGACTGCTGTTTGCTCTGACGTGTTCGGACAAGGGAGGTAACAGAGGACCGCGTTGTTTCGTTGGCGACTGTACGTTGGTGAGGTGCTTCGTGTGAGGATAGATGGAACGTCCTCTGTATCGCTAGACATGCGTCAGTAGAGACGATCGTTGCTTGAATGGAGTGTTGGGTGCGTATACGAAAAGAGCTATGGTGGTGACGAATCGACAGACGATGGAGATGAGCTCGAGAATAAACGGATGACGGACGGGCTAGATGCGAGCACCTAAGGAGATGAAAATGGTATAGGAAGGATGCAAGAGGTAGCTAGATCTGAGAAGCATGTTATTCGACAGAGATGGCTGTGCCGATCTGAGCACATTGTGCGATCGAAATGGATGGGACGATGACTGAGGCGAAGGACTGGGATTGAAAAAGAGAGGCGAGATTCGTATTGACCTTGGAGTCCAAGCGTGAGGGTTATGTCCACCTGCCTGCAATAGATCTCGATGTGCGGCACGATAGGTGACAGAAGGAATTTAGTGAACGATTGATGATATTGGAAAATCGACGACGCACTTTGAAGCTCTCAGCGTATCTCAGTCCGCTCGCGACTATCCGACAGCTGATTTGCATAATCAGTTTATGACCTTGCTTCAATTGAAAAGGTATGCATGCACTCTGATCGCCTCGAGTCGGCCGTTCAGAGCTTCAGTTCAATGAGAGAGTGATAAGCGCCCAAACTTGAAATCGTAAGTGATTTGCTTACCTCAGCTTCATCCGCAGCGCTGCCAGTGGTCGCTGTCTCACAGATACTCTAACTCTTCGTGGCCGCCATCGCTCTCAACGCTGGCCTCTATTCCTTCCTCATTGGCAGCCTTGTATCCTATATCGCCGTCTCCATGGCTCTCCCCTTGCTTTCGTCGTCTTCAAAAATCGTGTCAGCGCCGCATGCTAGTCGCGGGATGGTGAGTGCTCATCTACTCATTACCGCATCTGCAGCTTGAATAACAGACGTTGCAGACGTCATTTGATCTATGTGGTGTGTTAGAACAATGAAGAGCTCGAGGAACGAGCGGTGCGGGTTGATTGGGTTCGTGGTACAGGATCTCCGGTGCGCAATCAAATCTATATGTAGACTATTCGAGACTAACTGATAACAGCCTGACACTTTTGCCACGACATCCCTCAGCAATCGCTTCCCTTCGCCCCAATTTCCAACCTTCATTATCCCTCGTTCATCGTTCTTCACCTCGCTGTTCAAGTTACTATCTGGCCCGTTAATCCTACTCGTCATTGAATCCTGAAACATCGACTTGATACTCCACTATAGCACATCCGCACTCGCACACACAATGTCTCTCTCAACGCTACATGCTCGCCAGTCAGCTATCCCTCACTCATCATGACATGCCATCCTCGTTCATCGAAAACTGTCGCCGGTTACTTCACCGCCGTGCTTCGAGGGGTTCCAACCGGCCGTCCTTATGTTGCCCAACGGCGACGCCTAGATGCACGGCCCGCACTGTACATGGGAGATAGATTAGAGCGAGATTGTCGAGCGAACGGAACAGTCAATTATCGAGGTACGCAAATCTTTTCACTTCGAAATGAACTCTTACTTACAATGGCCTCTATCATAGTCTCCGCTCCGCTCGTCTTTCGCATCACCCATCCGCCTCCACGCACGTCAGACATTTTTGGTGAGAATTTGAGTTGAATATTGACACATGTGGATTTCTGTGCAGGTCTTGTAAAATCATAAATATGTAGTATATAGTATATAATATATAATATATAATACAATCGGTCCTGACCGGTCGCGACCGGTCTGACCGGTTGTTCACAAATTCAGAGAGTCCTGCGACTGTGGACCGCAACCTGTGTGGATAGCCGAGGACCGCAACCGCGGGTCCGGTTAAAATGGGTCCGGTCGCGGTCCGGTTGCGAAAAAAAAACCGGTCCATAGGACCGGACTTTGGAACTCTAGTCAAAGTTGAAGACACTTCTGCTGGCCTCCCGCAGATGGCACAAGCTGCCCGTACTCTTCCTTCCCGTCATTCGCCTTCATCTTCATCTTCCCCCGGCTATCGTCCAGCGATTCTCGATGAGGGCCAATATCATTGGTGCGATCCTCAAAACGAAAACGCATGTTTCCGTTGTGGACGTCAGGGTCATGTCGCTCACTTCTGCATTGTTGATATGCCATCAGAAGTGAAAGAGTGGGTCATGAAGCGGCCATCCCGTTCCTCTCGGAACAATCGACAAAGTGCCCGTGAAGCATCTGCTCATGGATACTCGGCACAGGGACAGGATCCAGACTTCTCTGAGTCTGCAGCATCTGCTCAATTCTTTGCTGGTGTAGGACCCCTTCATATTTAACAGTCTGTTGTCTGAAGCGGTGGGAGTTATGGTTTGCTCTTTTTGCTTCCTTGCCTCAACAGGTGGGAGTGTTAAGTTTATGTTTGTTTGGGCAAGTCGCGTAATCGTAGATATCGTAGTCACGTGTATTTGTAGTTGTTTGCGCGCG